>JALBFV010000029.1:0-141373 GCA_027123335.1 Amphiprion clarkii
AACTTCCATCCATCCATTATCTATACACCGCTTAATCCTCACTAGGGTCGCGGGGGGTGCTGGAGCCTATCCCAGCTGACTCGGGCGAAGGCAGGGGACACCCTGGACAGGTCGCCAGTCTGTCGCAGGGCTACATACAAAGACAAACAATCACTCTCACATTCACACCTACGGGCAATTTAGAATGATCAATTAACCTCAGCATATTTTTGGACTGTGGGAGGAAGCCGGAGTACCCGGAGAAAACCCACGCATGCACAGGGAGAACATGCAAACTCCATGCAGAAAGATCCTGGGAAAGCCGGGACGCGAACCAGGGATCTTCTCGCTGCAAGGCGAAAGTGCTAACCACTACGCCACTGTGCAGCCCGAGAATATACATAACACTTCAAGTGTTTATTAAACCCCTTTAAAGCTTCATGTTAGAATCCCAGACTAAAGCATGCTTCGTGTTAATGTGGTACTTTAAGCTGGAAGTGCTTCGGTGAAAAGAAAACTTCCTGCAGAGTGTGAATATTACTGGATGTCAGTCCATTTGTGGTGTAAAGGCAAACAAACAGACCAGTATTCTGCCTCTTCAAGCTGTTTTGGTTCAGTTTTTTAGTCTGTACATGGTTTTGATTGAAAACAGTCCAGAGGTGTTTTTTTGTTTTGTTATTATTATTATTATTATTATTATTATTATTATTATTATTATTGTTGTTGTTGTTGTTTCTTTTTAACCAGCATGTTTGGTGAGAGGACTGCAGAGTTGTTGGATGGTTAGCACTTCGCCTTGCAGCTACAACATCACCGGTTGCCATTCTGGCCTGGGATCTTCCTGCATGGAGTTTCTTCTCCCTGTGCATGTGAGGGTTTTCTCTGAGTTCTCCGGTTTCTCCCACAGTCCAAACACATGCTGAAGTTAACTGGTAACTCTAAATCATCCGTAGGTGTGAATGTGATTGTTTATCTCTCTGTGTAGTCCTGTGATAGACTGTTACCTGTCCAGGTGTCCCCTGCCTTCACCCTAAGTCAGCTGGGATAGACTCCAGCCTCCCGGTGATCCTAATGAGGATTAAGCTGTTCTCTGAAAATGTGTTAAGGAGACCAATATGATCTGCAAATACTGACATGAAGGTAGAGCTTGGTAGCAAACTGCAGGCTGTAGTTGGTGCAGCAAATCACTTGTAGAACCACTGATGAAAATGTGCTCTAGTTTTCATAGTCTTGTGGTTTCAAGTGGATGGATCATGCTCAGGACAACGTATCATCAAGCCACAATTAGTTTAACAATTCAACACCACAATTCAGTACTACATTGTTCAAAGTCTTTTTTCAGTGTATTTATATATATATATGTATATATATATGTGCATGTGTATATATATCATATGTATATTTAACTGCTACACTTAACATGTAATGGCTGTTTAGTATTATCAGTGTGGTATTTCTACTTTCTTTAAAATTGGAATGTAATGCTTTTCCCATACAAATCACACACTGCTCATCAGGCCTGTCAGCAGGAGGTAAGTCATGGTGACAGTCCCACACTGTTCACCAGCAGTGATGCAGATTTGATTGAATTTGTTCCTTTTGTTGGGTTTTTAAACTTCAAGTTGGATTCAGGATTTGAAGTCATTGAGGTTTTCCTGGAATCACCTGTGTGTTACGTATTTGGCCATTTCTCTGAATTCATTTTTAATATGTTCATAGTCCGATGACAACGATGAATTAATCAAACTGCTTGAACAAAATGGTACATTTCATCTGTCTGTTTAGCTTAAACTGCTGCTTAAACTGTGACTCCACTGTTAATTCTGCAGTTCAAACCACTGCTGATGCAGTCAGACCAGTCAGGACATTTAATGCAGCTGCTATGTTTGTTTATTTTGCAAGGATAAATGAAACAAATGAAAATGAAATAGTAAATAAAAGAAATAACAAAAATAAATGAAATAGCAAAAAATAAATGAAAAAAACATAAATGAAATAAACAATAAATGAAATAATGAATAAATGAAATAATGAACAGTAAATGAAATGGTCAACAATAACATGGAATCACTCTGTTCCTTGTACAGAGCAACAACAGCACAGAGTTCTAAACACTCTGCCAAAGAATCTACGGAGTCTTTTCAGAGGCCTCCTTGGAGCCTTTGTGGTGTCCTGAGCTTCACCCCTCACTTCATCTGGAAGGTCAGCAGCAGCGTGAGTTTCTACTGGACCTTCATCAGCTGAAATGGCATCATGCACGTCAGTTTGAATGATAATGGATGAAGTGGAGGTGGGTGCAGCTTCATTCAGATCTCCTGTTGGAGACTCCTTTGGACCGTGTTCTGCAGAATCTGTCTGATTGTTTGGTATGTCAGAGCTCTCTGAGGCCTCGGCAGCTGCAGGAATGCTGTTATTTCTGCCAGCATTGTCTGAAGAGGAGGTGGCTTCATCTGAAGCTTCGTATTTACAGCAAACAGCAGGGATGTTTTCATCAGCTGAGCAACCAGCAGCTGAATGCGTGTTTGCTGAGATGTTTCTGCTGAGAAATCTGTTGTACCTTCACTCCATTCAGTGATGTCACAGTGAAGAATTCTGGAATGTGGACAATAACAATGTTTACAGCAAAAAATAACAATTTTACCTGAAAGCAATGAGAAAAATGCATTTTGCCTTTGACAAATACTATAAACAGTCAGAAACACAGACACATTTAGATTTTAGGATCATAATAAACACAGATCAAACTATAAATGAAGGACTAAAATATCTGTCATTCACAGTTGCCTGTCAGAAAAGTCTCTCAGTCACGATTCATCGCTGATTTCTTGTGTTTCTGATTTCATGCAGGTTTTGAACTTGTTTCATATTTTACCAAGTGGTGCTTCCTTCTAATTTCAGATACATCTTTAAAGAAAGAAATGTGTAGAGATGATGATTATAGAGAGATGGATAGATAATATATATTAAAAAACTACATTTTGACAGATTACTGGTTCTTATAGACAATATATACTGATGAAAATACATTTGTTCAACATTTTTGTCATGACAATTCCAACAACTATAACAGATATCTCATTTAACACACAAATCTTTGCAGAAGTACAGAACAATACTTTCATTTTACAAATATAGTTGCAGTAGTAAACGGTTTCATCAAGTCAAATAAAATCTTAGTTATTTTTCTTTAAAAAAAAGAAAATTTAGCTATTTAAAGTTGTATTTTTTAAAATGTTTTGTTATAAGTTATAAAATATGAAGATTTTCTACATTTTTTAATATTTTTATTTCTGTGTATGTCAAAATTACAGACAAAAAAAGTCTATGAAATTAATCAGAAAACTATGTAAAACTATCTATTTTTTCTGTTTCTTTTTTTAAAGTGTGCTCTTAATTCCAAGTTGTGCTCAAAATGACAGCTAGAATAAGGTTTTTCTTCATCTTAATTTAGTGCAACTTTTGGATTCACAACATGAAAACTGCTCCTAAGAAGTGCCCAAAATATCTCCCTTAAAAGCTGCTTGCTGATTGACGCTACAATTTCCTGATGTTCCCTAAACGCCTCACACTCATTCGTTACTCAGACAGCGAGCAACAAAAAAAATGTTTGAAAACTGTCAAATAAGGAGTTTTAATGTTAAATTTGTCCAAAATGAAATCAGTGATTTTATCTTTAGGAGCTATTATTGATCTATTGATCTATTAGTTAATTGGTCTGTGAAATGTAATAAAATAGCGAGTTAGTGTTTTCTCAACTTCAAGATGATGTCAAATGTCTTGTTTGGTCCAAATATGCTCAGTTTACTGTCAAAGAGGAGGAAAGAAACCAGGAAATAGTCAACTTTTAGAATCTGGAATCCCAAAATTTAGACTTTTATTTCCGCAAAATTTACTCCTCCACTGGAAATTAGAAAAGAAAAATGTTCAAAAAGAAAATGTGTCTGAAATGACAAAAACATCAATGTTGTTCACCTGAAACTTGTCCAGAAGGATGAAAAAATGTGTCCAAAATGGCAAAAACCTGTACTAAAAAAAGACGTCTCATGATCTGAAATAGCTCAAAACTCATCCAAAATTACTAGAAATTTACCAGAAATGACAAAAATGTGTAAAAAATTGACTTGAGAGAATGACTTGAAAAGTGTCAACAATTACCCAAAACTGGTTTAAAATGACAAAAAGCCAAAGTTTTTGACCTGTAACTCAAACATAGCCCAAAATTGTAAAAACATGTCCAAAAAATGACTAAAATTGTCCAAAGTAACTCAGAATTTGAGTCAAAAACATGTTCATCATTCAAAATCACTTGATATTTGCCAGGAATGACAAAAAAAATTGTGCAAGAAACTTAAAATCTGGGGTTGTACAGTGGCGTAGTGGTTAGCGCTTTCGCCTTGCAGCGAGAAGGTCCCTGGTTCACGTCCCAGCTCGGACCTGGGATCTTTCTGCATGGAGTTTGCATGTTTTCCCTGTGCATGCGTGGGTTTTCTCCGGGTACTCCAGCTTCCTCCCACAGTCCAAAAATATGCTGAGGTTAATTGATCATTCTAAAATGCCCGTAGGTGTGAATGTGTGAGTGCTTGTGTGTCTCTATATGTAGCCCTGCGACAGACTGGCGTCCTGTCTAGGGTGTCCCCTGCCTTCACCCGAGTCAGCTGGGATAGACTCCAGCCCCCCCCGCGACCCTAGTGAGGATTAAGCGGTGTATAGATAATGGATGGATGGATGGATGGATGTCAGTTAAAGAGGGAGGGACTTCCGGTTTGTTAGGGTTAGGGGTTGCTACGCAGATTTGGGTTGCCAGGCAGATTAGAGTACGGGAAAGCGGGACTTCCGGTAAAAACATCTGTTGGGGGCGTGGTGGGCGGGACTTCGGGTTGTGACGTGGCAGCTTCTGATTGGGACCTGGCAAAATTTGACGAAAAGCGGTTTATTACATCTCTATCAGATCCAAATGAATGCATCTTTTCATGCGTATTTGATAATAATTGTGTATTCACCTTCACTTGTTTTTTTCTACAGAAAGAGTTACTGGTGGGTAGGTGAAAGTTTATTTTCAGGTCCTTTGAAGAAACTGCTGAGATGTCTAGTTATGTTGTCTTTTACAGTTCTAATTAAGGTTAATTAAGCTCCATTAGATCAGTTAACTATGGTAATATCCTTTCCTTTTCTAGGATTAATTTTGAATGAACTTGAATGATGCCTTCATTGTATATGATGCTGGTACATGGAAGAAATGACTCCTATCTGTATTTTATGTTTTTGTCTCATTATGACCCTCTACCGTTCTCAGAAAATTACCTTTGAATTTGGAAAAAGCTCCCGCACAGCGCAACGGGACAGAATTGATTAAAAATGTAATTAGAATTAAAACTGCAAAAGCATTTGAAAATTCAACTTAATAATGGAAATAGTCTTTGTAATAGTGTTTTTGGCATATGATCAGTTCTGGTAGCGGTCTGTTATAGTTGGGTTACATTTTAAACTTTTCATCACAATTTTGACAGTTTTGACACCATTTAAATAGCTATTTTGTATGTTTAAGTGTAAATTATAGTCTGCTGTATCACACTGACCAAAAATCACAAGACATGGTTAGTCTTTGGTTTTTATCTTCAATAGAATTTTACTTTGAATCCGTTTGTCAAACTTTCACTATTCTATTGTTCCGTCCCGCTTATAGAATATCTTGTTACCATAGCAACGAAATCTCTGTCAGCCTAAAGTTTGTTTAAATATTGTTCTGTGCTGTAAAGTTATTAATACAGATGATGATGTGTAGCATGTGGTGTTTCTTATTTGTTTGTAATGAGGAAAAATCCTATCAAATTCTGTCCTGTCATGTTGTTAGGACTTTTGGCTCAGGCCCCATGCATTTCATTGTGGATCATGTCCATTAAACCAGTGATAATATATATTAAGCTGTGAGTCTGCAAGGGCTATCATATCAAAATGCAAACTAGAGACATATAGCAAGTTAAAAACACCAAAAAGAATTGGTCACCTCGAGTGGTACCGATACGTGAAATTTTGGGTCCTGCATGGCCCAAGGACTAAAAACCGACTGTTGTCACTTAAACTGACTCTGCAGCATTTACCAACTGGGCTTTCAAAAGACACAGATCAAAAACTACAAGTCTGTAACTACAAATTTGAGGACTTTTAAAACTCTAAATCTGAAGTCAAAGATTTTCCTCTGTAAGAAATATGTCAAATAATTAAATACAGTAAAACTGTAATTTTATGGACACAACTTAAAAAGAATGAAAGAATGGCAAAAATATACATTTTTTTGTATGAACACGTACAGTTTTGACCTTTTTTTAAAACTGTTGCACTGAACATGTAAATCAGTAAATCAAAACTCTTTCTGTGGTTTTACTAGATACTTCTGTAATTGAATAAGATAAGGTAAATTTGTAAGCTAACACTGAAACTGAGAACTGAGACATTTTTAAAAATAGCAAATATCTGTAAAATAATGCTATTTTTGTTCATTTAAATATAATGAAAATAGCATAACTTTGCAGTCGAACATAAAAGAAGTCTTTTTTAACAGTTAACATAATACACACACTTTGTAAACAGCACATGTGAAGTTTTTTCATTTTTATTTGAATATTTATGTTTCTTGTAATATTTTTTGTTGAACAGATGTTCAATATTTATGTATAAAAATATGATTTTATCCTGTTTTGCTGTTAGAAGTATTACTATAATTATCTACTAAAAATAATACTCCTTATATAAAAATAACAATACTTATTGTACAAAAATAGTAATACTTATTATCTAAAAATAATAATGTGAATAATAATTCCCAGGATCCCCCTGCATGCAGCTTGCATGTTCTCCCTGAGCAAGAGTTATCTGAAGGTACCAGATAACATGGATATTTTGGTGGGCTCATCAGGGCCTCTTCGTCTTTTTTCATTCTCCAGAGTGTGGACTCAGGAAGTACCAGAGAATGTCTTGAACAAGCCAGTCATTCTGGATCTTATGGAAGACTTCTTTGGTGGGCTCATCAGGGCTTCCTTGATAATGGAGACGACCGTGTCATCCACGCAGTCCCACAACAAGAGGTTCACAAGAAGCTTTGGATCTTTGGTTTGCAACCTTTTGCAGATCTTCTTGTAAATGCGCTTGTCGAGTTTTTTAAAGTTGCGTTTGGACAGATCGTAGTCTTCATCCTGGACTTCAGCCCAGACTCTCTTGAAGAGCCGCTCAGACACAGTGTCAAAGTGTTCTGATTCTCTGCCGTATCTAGCTTCTTTGAAGATGTAAAGAAGCAGCGAATCGACAACTACGTCGACACGAAATTTAAACTTTTCTCTTGACTTCTGACTTTTTGGGGTTTTTTCATCCTTCTGGACGGTGTCGAGTGTCTCACTCATTATATATATGGGAGTGTAGATTCTTTCCACGTCCTGAAGATCCCTGCCTTCTTCTTCTTTTTCATCCTTCAGGGTGTGGACTGATTCCATCTCTTGAAGGTCCATGTCTTCGTCACTGTGGATTGATTCCACATCCAGAAGTTCTATGTCTCCTTCATTGTGGAATGATTCCACCTCCTGAAGGTCGACACTAAACTTGGACTTTTCTTCAGCTTTGAGTTCAACACTCAGAGAAATTCTGAGCGTGTCCTTCAAGCTGGATGTCTGAGTTTGGATGTTCATCACGTCCTGAGGGTCTGTGGCTGAACAGTTTGCACGAACAGTGCCCTCGCTGATCGGTGCTTTCTGGGAGCATCTTCTGGTTTCCATAGCTGCTGTTTGTGCTTCTCTTGGAGACTTTTGTGAACTGGGTCGGTTTTCTCTCGCCGTCTGTCTGCAGATGAACTGTGGAAACTGGCTGCTGCAGCCGTATTTAAGAATGGATTCCGTCCACAGTGACGTGAGCGTCACGTCACAATGATGAAGGCAAAGGTGCCCGGCGTTCCATTGGCCCCGCCCCCAAGCGGCGCTATGCGCATCCCAGGAGCCGTTGCTATGCGCCGGCGGCTCCGCTCTGCAGCTTTAATAGGAAGCTGGAAACAGAAGAACTCCTCTGATGGATCCAACGTGGTCCATCAGCTGCTGGTTCACTCCAACTAACGGAACTCTGAGATCCTCACAGCTGAAGGTCCGGTCCAGATGAGTGTGATCCGCCTCAGACTCCCTGAATATCACCATAAGATGGACTCAACCAGTCTGCTCCATCAGCTGCAGATCAGCTCCAAACAACAAGAATCATTTCTGTGTCCAACATTTCTGTCAACCTGCCGAGACGGAGGTCAAATAAAGCATCAGTGAGTGTGGATCAAAACAACCTGTGAGCTGAGATTTGTGGGGAAAAATGTCACTTTACGCCATTTTACGTTTAGTTTTTTATAAGATCAAAGTTGTGTGTTCGGTTCAAAGTGACGATCTGGCTGGAAAACAAAACATTTAAAAACAGTCAGATACTACAAGAGTTGTTAGAAGGGGCAGATACGTAAAATAATTAAAATACAGTAAAAAAGAGAATGAATAGTTCTAAAATACTTCTAAAGAATGTGGACATGTACCGTTTTGACCTGTTTGTTTGTTGAACATGTAATCAATAATCAATATGTCATTTAAATCCAAGTGTTTTTTGTGTTTAAATGCAAGGAAAATTTAAATATATTTAAATGTATATAAGTGCAACTTTATAAATATATCATACTGTACATAGAACTTCAGGTGACACAAATATCTACAACTGTATTTATCTATATATATATATATCTGATTTATATATCTATCTATTTATCTAATGCATTATCTTTTTGAAAATACATATCTGTAAATACTGCTGTTTTGAATTTCTTTTTAATTTAACTAACATTATTTTTTATTCAAAAAATTCAGATAGTAGATAGATAGATAGATAGATAGATAGATAGATAGATAGATAGATAGATAGATAGATAGATAGATAGATAGATAGATAGATAGATAGATAGATAGATAGATAGATAGATGTAAGTACTAATAGGAAAGACTTAAGACTGGCTGAGAGGTAATACAAAATCAACTTTAATTATTTTAATCAGCCCTTTAAGATTGAAATATTATTTTCATGGATTGAGTTTCCTCACAAAAAAAAATACATGAATTTTAAAAGTGCAGAAACACATGTGGTCACAGGTACAAGTGCTTCAGCACATGTGAAATTTAATGGGTTAAAATATGTTCAAATTAAAAGTGAAATATGTGGAACATAACCGATACGTAGTTTTGGAGCATTTCATGGTGTATAGATGTTAGATTTTTTACCAAAACAATCGCAGTTACTTGTCAACGTTTGTCTTTAAAACATGTTCTAATTGTTAATTTTAAAACCATCAGTTTAAAGAGGTGTGAGGAATACTTATTTAATTAGAAATAGATCAACTGAAATACATCAATATGGTTAAAAAAAAACAAAAAACATGTTCACAATGGTGTAATGTTAAAAAACTGCAAATATCAGTCAAATATTTTACATTTTTGTTTTGCTGATGTAAATATACTAAAACTGTGTAAGTTATGGTCACATGTTGTAAAAGAACAAATAATTTCTTTAAAAAACACAGATTTTGATGTGGACATTATGTACTAGTTATTGTGAGATACAGAGAACTGCAAATATCTGTAAAATAATGATTATTTTTTCCTGATTTGAATGTAGTCAGTCAATCATTCAACAAAAAAGTCCTTTGAAGCTTTCATATTTTACAGTGTATGTTTGGAATACAGTAAAGTTCAATATGTACAAAGAAAAGTGAAAGTAATACAACCTTGAAATTAAATGACTTTTTTCAGCTTATCCGGGGCTGGGGAAGCAGAAGAAGCGGAAGGAAATGAATGGATGGATTTCTTCAGCTGATTTACATCCAGATAGCACAGATCCTGGAGTGGAGTCCAGCAGAGGGCGCTCATGTTCTACACAGCAGCAGTCACAGCAGGACATTGACTGTAAAACATTAGACACAAGACAAATAAAGGCAGTGGGATCATTAGCTGAACCACACTGACTCCTAATATATGATATATAATATAAGAGATGAGCATGAAGGTGTGCAGAGATGTTGCTGACTGAGGACTTGTTGCATAAGACCAGTACAGACGTATTAATATGGAAACAGCCTCACACTCTGCTGAGCTCCTGTAACTGGAGGAGTAATCAGATTACTGTGGTGCTGCGCTGCCCACTGCTGTATACAGAATGTGTGTGGAGGATAATGGTTTCTGTTCTTGTTTTTGATTCGCAGGAATCAAACTGAGCTTTCATTCCATCTCTCATCATCCGCCGCCTTCAGCTAACCAGCAGAGAATTACAAATAGAATTCAAATCGGTTGAGCTTTATTGTCTCCCACCCCCTCTCTACCTGCCCCCTCCACGTCTCTCTGTCTCCACTTTCTAACTTTCTCCAACTCTTTCTTATTGATTATAGCCGTGACCTGACTCCCACACTGCTCAGCATCCCATGTATTAACCCCTTCCTCCCCTGCCGTCCTGTCTGTTGTACAGGGCCGTGCAGAGACCTTTGGAGGGGCAGGTGCTCAAAGTTAAAAGGGGGCACATGGAGCATGAATTTGAAACTCCATACAGAAACATACCTTACAATATGACTGGCTGAATTGTAGCAACCCATATTTATAAAGAATGTAACATGGAATCACTGCATACCAGATCATTGTTCACACCTCACATCTGTTAGAGGGCAGTCTATGTTTAAGAGATAAGATAAGATAAGATAAGATAAGATAAGATAAGATAAGATAAGATAAGATAAGATAAGATAAGATAAGATAAGATAAGATAAGATAAGATAAGATAAGATAAGATAGTCCTTTATTACTCCCCACGTCAGGGGAAATTTCTATTGTTACAGCAGCAAAAATCTTTCAGAGCACCACTAACCATATGTACAGTAAAGATAACTTTAATAACAATAATCCATACAGTATATACAAGAATGAAGGATGAGAAATGACTAAATAGAGTATTACTACACTATAAATAATGACATCAGCATAAAGTGGCTTGTGGAATAAATGTAAGTGTAAAAGTGCAGAAAATGCCAGTAGTGCAAGGAATTGTTGTGCAGATTTTACCATGATTTACGATGATATGATGTAAGTCCAGTTTATGTTAACATCAGCCAGTGATGCTGATGTTGTTCAGTCTTACAACAGATGGAATGAAGGACCTGTGATAGCGTTCCTTCTTGCAGGGTGGATGTCTCAGTCTGCTGCTGAAGGAGCTGCTTAAAGACCCCACAGTGTCATGCAGTGGGTGAGAGGGATTGTCCATGATGGATGTGAGCTTTGCCAACATCCTCCTCTCACCCACCTCCTCTATGGGGTCCAGGGAACAGTCCAGGACAGAACCTCCTCCTGACCTTCTGTTTCGTCTCTTTCTGTCCCTTTCAGTGCTCCCTGCTCCCCAGCAGACCACTGCATAGAAGATAGCAGACGCTACCACAGAGTCATAGAATGTCCGGAGCAGAGTCCTGCACACTCCAAAGGACCTCAGTCTCCTCAGCAGGTGGAGACGACTTTGGTCCTTCTTGTACAGGATCTCTGTATTGTGTGTCCAGTCCAGTTTATTGTTGAGGTGAACACCCAGGTATTTGTATGTGTCCACCATCTCAATGTCCAAACCGTGGATGTTCACCGGTGCAGTCTGGGGTGTCCTCCTCCTGCTGAAGTCCACGATCATCTCCTTCGTCTTTCTGGCGTTGAGCTGCAGATGGTTTCGCTCACACCAGTCAACAAAGTCAGAGATGACCGTCCTGTACTCCCGCTCATCCCCCTCAGATACACACCTGACAATGGCTGTATCATCGGAGAACTTCTGGAGGTGACAGCTCCCAGAGTTGTGGTGGAAGTCCGATGTGTCCAGGGTGAAGAAAAAGGAGGACAGACTGTCCCCTGTGGACCTCCATGCTGCTGACTACCACATCAGACACACAGTCCTGAAGCCTCACATACTGTGGTCTGTTGGTGAGGTAGTGGATGGTCCAAGCAGCCAGGTGACAGTCTACTCCTGCTCCTTCAAGCTCCACCCTGAGCAGAGAAGGCTGGATTGTGTTGAAAGCACTGAAGAAGTCAAAGAACATGACCCTCACAGTGCTGCCGGGGTTCTTCAGGTGAGTCAGTGATCTGTGCAGCAGGTAGACCACTGCATCATCCACTCCAATGTTCGGTTGGTAGGAGAACTGCAGTGGATCCAGATGTGGGCTCACCTGGGGACGGAGGTTCCTGAGGACGATCCTCTCCATGGTCTTCATCAGATGAGAAGTGAGGGCCACAGGTCTGAAGTGGTTAGGCTCCCTGGGGTTCCTGGTCTTTGAGACAGGAACCAGGCAGGAAGTCTTCCATAACACAGGAACCCTCTCCAGACTCAGGCTCAGGTTAAAGATGTGCAGCAGCACCTGACAGAGCTGGTCTGCACAGTCTCTAAGGAGTCTGGAGCTGATTCCATCAGGACCTGCAGCCTTTCTGGTCTTCATCTTTTTAAGATCACTTCTCACCTGATCAGCTGTTATGGAGAGGGTGGGGGTGGTGGAGGAGGGTGGCAGGGGGAGGGGTGATGGTGGTGGTGGGGAGTAGAGGAGGAGGGGTGATGGTGGTGGTGGAGGGCAGGGAGAGGAGGAGAGGTGGTGTTGGTGGTAGAGAGCTGAGGTGTGAAGAAGGAGCTGGCTGGTTGGTGCTTTGATGAGAGGGGGGAGGAGTGGGAGCAGAGTCAAATCTGTTAAAGAACAGATTCAGCTCATTGGTCCACTCCCAGTCTCCTGCTGCAGCTCCCCTCTCATGGCCTCTGCTGTAACCAGAGATGGATCTCAGGTCTCTCCAGACCTCCCTTGTGTTATTTTCCTGCAGGTGAGATTCCATCTTGGTCCTGTAGCTGGCCTTGTCCGCCTTGATCTTCTTCTGTATCTCCTTCTGCACCCTCCTCAGCTCCTCTTTGTCCCCAGATCCAAAAACTCTCCTCTTCTCCTTCAGCAGGGCCTTCAGTTCTGGGGTCACTCAGGGTTTGTTGTTAGAGAAACACCGTACTTTCCTGGTCGGTACGATGTTCTCTGCACAGAAGTTGATGTAGTCCGGTATAGTGTCTGTCAGTGCATCAATGTCCTCCCTGTGTGGACCACACAGCACATCCCACTCTGTGGTCCCTTCTTCACAGACCTTATGGTGGGGGGTTGTTTCTTTACCATGGGTATGTAAATGGGCTGCAGTCTCACCAGGTTGTGATCTGAGAGACCATGTTACAACAATATCTTGTTTCCCAGCTGTGCTGTGACTGCACTCTGCATTCACCAGCGTTGGCTGTTCTATCGTGTCTCAGGGTTTCCACAGACTGAGAACGTTCTGGTGCTGATGTCCAAGCATGGAATCATTCAGTTTAGAAGGGGAGAGTAGAACCTGGGTGGGACATCTGGAATCTACACTTCACAGATGTTCAGTAAACTCTTCAAATGCAGACTATCTGTAGATGCTACAATTTTCCACTTATCCTTAAATGCATCACATGCATGGGTTCACTGTTGCACGACTGAGCTCAGAGAATCCTCCACTTCCCACTCACTGACAGGCAGGGCACCAAAAATGAGTTTGAAAAGATAAAATAAGGTGTTGTGATGTCAGCTTTACCTCAACTGAGTGATTTTATCCAGAGACACACAGACCTGCAGGATGTCAGGTGACCTAGCAACCAATCAATCAATCTGTCTGCACTGAAACGATGTCTGGTCACATGCTGGAGATCTGTGAGCAGATTTGGGCTGGGATTTTAGTAATACACACGCTGAAGTTCAACTGTCTTTAAAACTTGGAAACTAATTTCTATTTTCTAGCAGCACACTGACTGGTCTCATTTAGCCTCATGCCTGTGATGCAGCTGCTGGTTGGTTTACAGGTTTAGGGATGTGGAAAGTTGGAAGAAGCCTCTTTGGACTCCAGAGGGAGCTGTGGGAATTAAGATGCCACTGAACCATTACTTGTTGGGGTTGAAACTCTTGGAGGGGTCTGAAGGTCTTGAAGGTTCTTAAATCTAGCAGCTCCAGAATACATTCATCACACATCTGAAAAATGCTCTGATAAACTCCCTGTAGGGATGAGTTACGGCTCAGCAGGTGAACAAAGTGGAGGATTTAACAGCTTAAACTGAGCTAAAAGGACAGGAAGAATAGTCCAATTATCAGGTCGCCACAGAAACACAATGAATCCTAATTTAGACGCATCACACATCTCTTCAGTCTCTGTGTTCTTTTGTCCACCAGGAGGAGTCTTTCCTTTCTACTCTGGTCAGGTTTGGAATCCGGAGTGGGAAAACTGCTCACCTGGCCATGGAGGTGGACGGCTTGACCTTTCACCCCACACACTCTGACATCATCAGCAGACTGCTGGAAGTAACACAACGCTCCACCACGCCTTGATCAGCTCCTCCTGAACATCAGCGTTTTAGAGAGTGATGTGTGATGGTAGTGGGTCGTGGACTTTATGCCATCATTGAAAATCAACTGTTAACTTGCTTTTTCACATCTGAATGAAATAGAATTAACATTAAAAGTGCTGTTTGTATCAACTGGCAGAATGTTTGTGCGTACTGTACACAGCAAATAGTTTGAAATTAAAGCTACATTTTAATAATAGCCTGTATTTAGTCTCATCAACATGTTTTCATTTCTCCAAAACATCACATTTCCCTCCACTGTTTATTCTGTCCATGGATCAACTCGTGTCTCTCTTTAACACTCTTTCAGCTCCACAGATATTCTTCTCTGTCAGGGATTCTCCATTCTTTTCTCTTTTCTGTTCCAGCTTTTCAAAGATTAACCACATCTAACTCCTCTTCACCAAACATTAACTGGAATGAAAAAGATAAGAGAAGACTAGAATGTTTGATGGAGCAAACTTTGACCAAGTTATATCATGTCCTCCTCTACCCCTGCAGTCACTTTTCACTGTAGCTGGACTGAAAACACACCTGGCTGTAAACTGCACTGACAGGACCTCCTCTGTATTTGGGGCTGCCTCAGGAATGAGTTAAAAACTGAAGATTAACCACAGAAACCACTTTGTCCACTGACAAGACGACAGTAATCCCAGTTAAAGTAGGAGTGTGTGTTCTGAGATGCAGCATTCAGGTAGTTTAGATTGTCTGAGTCCTGCTGAGTTGAGGCTGTTAATCAGGCAGAAGGACTCCAGGATAAGAACCACGGCGGGATTAGCTGACGGTAAGAACCAGTTTATCACCTTCAGTGCTTTAGTGTGACACTGGAACTCCACACCTGCAATATGAGATCATTTAGAACCCTAAACTTCATGCTGAAAAGTTGATCAATTTCTATTCAAATTTGAATGATCAAATTTAAAAGTTTGTATTAGTGTAGAAATTATGCACAAGACATTTATCAGAAACTGAAAAAGTTCAGCTGCTTGTTATTGAGGAGCTTTAATGGTTTTATTTAGCTGGTCAAAGAAAGTCACCTTTAAAGTAAACTGGAGTTCACCTGCTGTAGGTTACCTATGCTCAGCAGCTGCTAGTTGTCTCTGAAGCTTAGCCTTGGCCTAACTTGGCTTTTTATGAACTTTTTATTAGCAGCAATAGTTATTCTTAACCCTCCCCTGATTCTTCTGCCCTACTTTCCTGTATCCCCCTCAACCTAACCTGTCAAATAACACCAAAAAAATAACTTTAAAAAAAAAAGAATCAGTTGTTCCCATAAAATCAAGAGTCACAGTTTTACATTTTCTTGAGCTAATGCTTGTGAAGACACTGTCCCAAGTGTCTGTTGGAGTTCTCACCAGAGAATGAGAAGTTATCTTTCTGTGACTGAGTGTCACGGAGGAAAAGCTGAGTACTTGGCCTCTCAGTCTCTGGCTGGTTACCTGGAGAAGGTTCTGCTGAGGGACTCTGTGGTTCTACAAGGGAACTTTAACAATCACATGAGCAATGATGAGGAAACCTGGAGGGGGTGATTGGGAGGAACAACATGCCTGATCTGAACTTTAGTGTTCTGTTATTGAACTTTGTTGCTCATCATGAAAGGTTGATGATGGTCTTTGTAGTCGTTTCATTTCACCTGTGGCTCGTGTCTCAAACATTTTGGTGAAGAGAGGAGCACAGCTCTCAACTAATTACCATGTAAAGGTGAGCTGAATCAGATGGCAGAGAGAGCTGTTGACAGACCTGGAAAACCCAAACATGTGAACTGAGAATGTCTGGTGAAGATCCCTGTCCATGAGACCTTGGATGCTTCAAGAATGGAAGGGAAGGCGTGGCCCAGGTTGTGTACAGCCAGGGTGGAGAGCTGCTGACCCGGACTGGAGATATTGTTGGGTCGTGGAAGGAGGTCTTAGTGGGACTCCTTAAACCGGTTACCACATCCTCTGCTTAGTAGGCAGAGGCTGAAGACTTGGAGGTGGCCTTGCCGTTATCCATGCAGAGGTCGTTTGGGAAGTCAAGACTCTCCTTGTTGGCAAGGCGACGTGTGGATGAGATTTTCCACCAGATGCTGAAGGCTCTGGACATCGTCCATCTGGCTGTCTTGGCTGACACGTCTCTTCACTGTGGCATGGACATGGAAGGCGGTACCTGTGGAGTGGTAGACCAGGGTGGTGGTTTCCATCTTTAAAAAGGGGGACCAGAGGGTGTGTTCCACTACTGGGTTGTTATGCTGCTCAGCCTCCACAGGAAAGTTTAACTCAAGGTGCTGGAAGGGAGGCTCCAACCTACTAGCCGAGTGTGAAGTGGCTTGGGTGAGAATCTGCACCTCCAACACAAAACAATGGATTGTTCCCTCCGGGTAGGGGAGGAGTTACAGTCTAGTGAAGGTGATGAAGTATCTTGGGCTGGTGTTCATGAGTAACAGGAAGATGGAGTGCGAGATGGATAGGCGACTTGGTTCATTTTCAGCAGTAATGCAGGTACCAGACTGTTGTGGTGTGGACCGGTTGATCTACGTTCCAACTCAAGTTCCATTGAACTCTGGATAATGACTGAAAGAATATAAAGAGTAGCTGGGCCCCACCTTAGAAATAGTGTGAATCCAAAGGGAGCTCAGACTAGGGTCGCTGTTCTTTCACTTTGAAAGGAACCAGTAGAGGTGGTTTGGTCATCTGATCAGGATGCCTCCTGGGCAACTTCCTTTGGAGATTTTTCAGTCATGTCCAGCTAGGCAGAGACCCAGAACTCACTGAAGGGATTAGGTATCTCATCTGGTCAGTTCCTCTTTCCTCAGGAGGAACTGAAAGCATGACTGAAGGAAGAGATGTTTGAAATGACCTGAGACCTGATGCTGGATAAGCAGAAGGAACTGAGTGGATGGATGGATGAAACTGAGAAGCTCCCTTTTTATTTTTTAAAATATCTCTTGTAGGAAGATAAAAACATGTAATCTGTAAGTAGCTGAACTGGCCGCTCCATGTCCTAATATATATCTAATGAAAAAACAGAAAGACGTGCTTCTCCTTTGAGGACAACAGAAGTTTTGGGAAAAAATGTGAAACTGACTCATATGTTGAAACTAATGTTTAGTTTTGTTCTGACCACATTAAATGTGTCTGTCAGGATACCAGCAGGCTGGTGTGGTCGTCCTGCCCAATCATCTAGCAGATGACTTTGAAGCCTTCTGTCGCAGTAATCCCGCCCCCTTGCCGCTCCTTTATTGCAGCCAATCAGGGAGACTTCCTGTCCACCTCTGGCTAAACATGCTGACATAAGGTAACACACACATTCATCACACACTCAGATAGACATTTCAGGTTGCTGTTTTGTTTTTTCTTCCCTCAATATGACACAACAGAAATATAACTGACCAAAATCCAGGATGTCAAAGCCTCTGCCTCTTGTGATTCCTCAAATGATTCTCAGTAGCGGTTGGAATGATTCACCTCTGTACTGACACATTTCAGGAGATTTCATCTTCACTCAGGTTCAATTTGCTTTAATTACTGTCATGAAATAAACTTCAGGGGGAAAGAAAAGGATAGCAGAGTGTAGTTATTTACTACGTTTAGTTAATTACATGTTGCATGCTTTCAGAATGAACTCAACATCTGAAACTGAGCCACACAAATGAGATGCTAAATTGAATCTGTAATATTTGACTGTCAGTGGTTCTTTGAAAATGAAAATATTAAAATACAAGTTTACCTTTAACAGCCCTGCTACTCTTACAGAAGGTTCCATACTACTACCAGTATTACTGTGTGTTTTAGTGACTTTGGGATCATATCTGAATAGAGAAATGTTGCTTCATTTTTAAGTACAGTCAGATTAACAGATTTGACTCTGCTCCCACTGCTCCCCCCTCTCATCAAAGCACCAACCAGCCAGCTCCTTCTTCACACCTCAGCTCTCTACCACCAACACCACCTCTCCTCCTCTCCCTGCCCTCCACCACCACCATCACCCCTCCTCCTCTAACTCCCCCACTACCACCATCACCCCTCCCCCTGCCACCCTCCTCCACCACCCCCACCCTCTCCATAACAGCTGATCAGGTGAGAAGTGAGCTTAAAAAGATGAAGACCAGAAAGGCTGCAGGTCCTGATGGAATCAGCTCCAGACTCCTTAGAGACTGTGCAGACCAGCTCTGTCAGGTGCTGCTGCACATCTTTAACCTGAGCCTGAGTCTGGAGAGGGTTCCTGTGTAATGGAAGACTTCCTGTTTGGTTCCTGTCTCAAAGACCTGGAACCCCAGGGAGCCTAACCACTTCAGACCTGTGGCCCTCACTTCTCACCTGATGAAGACCATGGTGAGGATCGTCCTCAGGAACCTCCGTCCCCAGGTGAGCCCACATCTGGATCCACTGCAGTTCTCCTACCAACCAAACATTGGAGTGGATGATGCAGTGGTCTACCTGCTGCACAGATCACTGACTCACCTGGAGAACCCCGGCAGCACTGTGAGGGTCATGTTCTTTGACTTCTTCAGTGCTTTCAACACAATCCAGCCTTCTCTGCTCAGGGTGGAGCTTGAAGGAGCAGGAGTAGACTGTCACCTGGCTGCTTGGACCATCCACTACCTCACCAACAGACCACAGTATGTGAGGCTTCAGGACTGTGTGTCTGATGTGGTAGTCAGCAGCATGGAGGTCCACAGGGGACAGTCTGTCCTCCTTTTTCTTCACCCTGGACACATCGGACTTCCACTACAACTCTGGGAGCTGTCACCTCCAGAAGTTCTCCGATGATACAGCCATTGTCAGGTGTGTATCTGAGGGGGATGAGTGGGAGTACAGGAAATCTGCACAACAATTCCTTGCACTGCTGGCATTTTCTGCACTTTTACACTTACATTTATTCCACAAGCCACTTTATGCTGATGTCATTATTTATAGTGTAGTAATACTGTATTTATTCATTTCTCATCCTTCATTCTTGTATATATTGTATGGATTATTGTTATTAAAATTATCTTTACTGTACATATGGTTAGTGGTGCTCTGAAAGATTTTTGCTGCTGTAACACTGGAAATTTCCCCTGACGTGGGGAGTAATAAAGGACTATCTATCTTATCTTATCTTATCTTATCTTATCTTATCTTATCTTATCTTATCTTATCTTATCTTATCTTATCTTATCTTATCTTATCTTATCTCTTAAACATAGACTGCCCTCTAACAGATGTGAGGTGTGAACAATGATCTGGTATGCAGTGATTCCATGTTACATTCTTCATAAATATGGGTTGCTACAATTCAGCCAGTCATATTGTAAGGTATGTTTCTGTATGGAGTTTCAAATTCATGCTCCATGTGCCCCCTTTTAACTTTGAGCACCTGCCCCTCCAAAGGTCTCTGCACGGCCCTGTACAACAGACAGGACGGCAGGGGAGGAAGGGGTTAATACATGGGATGCTGAGCAGTGTGGGAGTCAGGTCACGGCTATAATCAATAAGAAAGAGTTGGAGAAAGTTAGAAAGTGGAGACAGAGAGACGTGGAGGGGGCAGGTAGAGAGGGGGTGGGAGACAATAAAGCTCAACCGATTTGAATTCTATTCGTAATTCTCTGCTGGTTAGCTGAAGGCGGCGGATGATGAGAGATGGAATGAAAGCTCAGTTTGATTCCTGCGAATCAAAAACAAGAACAGAAACCATTATCCTCCACACACATTCTGTATACAGCAGTGGGCAGCGCAGCACCACAGTAATCTGATTACTCCTCCAGTTACAGGAGCTCAGCAGAGTGTGAGGCTGTTTCCATATTAATACGTCTGTACTGGTCTTATGCAACAAGTCCTCAGTCAGCAACATCTCTGCACACCTTCATGCTCATCTCTTATATTATATATCATATATTAGGAGTCAGTGTGGTTCAGCTAATGATCCCACTGCCTTTATTTGTCTTGTGTCTAATGTTTTACAGTCAATGTCCTGCTGTGACTGCTGCTGTGTAGAACATGAGCGCCCTCTGCTGGACTCCACTCCAGGATCTGTGCTATCTGGATGTAAATCAGCTGAAGAAATCCATCCATTCATTTCCTTCCGCTTCTTCTGCTTCCCCAGCCCCGGATAAGCTGAAAAAAGTCATTTAATTTCAAGGTTGTATTACTTTCACTTTTCTTTGTACATATTGAACTTTACTGTATTCCAAACATACACTGTAAAATATGAAAGCTTCAAAGGACTTTTTTGTTGAATGATTGACTGACTATATTCAAATCAGGAAAAAATAATCATTATTTTACAGATATTTGCAGTTCTCTGTATCTCACAATAACTAGTACATAATGTCCACATCAAAATCTGTGTTTTTTAAAGAAATTATTTGTTCTTTTACAACATGTGACCATAACTTACACAGTTTTAGTATATTTACATCAGCAAAACCAAAAACGTAAAATATTTGACTGATATTTGCAGTTTTTTAACATTACACCATTGTGAACATGTTTTTTTGGTTTTTTTTTAACCATATTGATGTATTTCAGTTGATCTATTTCTAATTAAATAAGTATTCCTCACACCTCTTTAAACTGATGGTTTTAAAATTAACAATTAGAACATGTTTTAAAGACAAATGTTTACGAGTAATTGCGATTGTTTTGGCTAAAAATCTAACATCTATACACCATGAAATGCTCCAAAACTACGTATCGGTTATGTTCCACATATTTCACGTTAAATTTGAACATATTTTAACCCATTAAATTTCACATGTGCTGAAGCACTTGTACCTGTGACCACATGTGTTTCTGCACTTTTAAAATTCATGTATTTTTTTTTGTGAGGAAACTCAATCCATGAAAATAATATTTCAATCTTAAAGGGCTGATTAAAATAATTAAAGTTGATTTTGTATTACCTCTCAGCCAGTCTTAAGTCTTTCCTATTAGTACTTACATCTATCTATCTATCTATCTATCTATCTATCTATCTATCTATCTATCTATCTATCTATCTATCTATCTATCTATCTATCTATCTATCTATCTATCTATCTATATATATATATACAGATAGATAGATAGATAGATAGATAGATAGATAGATAGATAGATAGATAGATAAATAGATATGAAACAGTTGTAGATATTTGTGTCACCTGAAGTTCTATGTACAGTATAATATATTTATAAAGTTGCACTTATATACATTTAAATATATTTAAATTTTCCTTGCATTCAAACACAAAAACACGATTTACATGTTCAACAAACAAACAGGTCAAAACGGTACATGTCCACATTCTTTGGAATTATTCATTCATTCTTTTTTACTGTATTTTAATTATTTTACGTATCTGCCCCTTCTAACAACTCTTGTAGTATCTGACTGTTTTTAAATGTTTTGTTTTCCAGCCAGATCGTCACTTTGAACCGAACACACAACTTTGATCTTATAAAAAACTAAACGTAAAATGGCGTAAAGTGACATTTTTCCCCACAAATCTCAGCTCACAGGTTGTTTTGATCCACACTCACTGATGCTTTATTTGACCTCCGTCTCGGCAGGTTGACAGAAATGTTGGACACAGAAATGATTCTTGTTGTTTGGAGCTGATCTGCAGCTGATGGAGCAGACTGGTTGAGTCCATCTTATGGTGATATTCAGGGAGTCTGAGGCGGATCACACTCATCTGGACCGGACCTTCAGCTGTGAGGATCTCAGAGTTCCGTTAGTTGGAGTGAACCAGCAGCTGATGGACCACGTTGGATCCATCAGAGGAGTTCTTCTGTTTCCAGCTTCCTATTAAAGCTGCAGAGCGGAGCCGCCGGCGCATAGCAACGGCTCCTGGGATGCGCTAGCGCCGCTTGGGGGCGGGGCCAATGGAACGCCGTGCACCTTTGCCTTCATCATTGTGACGTGACGCCCACGTCACTGTGGACGGAATCCAGTTCTTAAATAGGGCTGCAGCAGCCAGTTTCCACAGTTCATCTGCAGACAGACGGCGAGAGAAAACCGACCCAGTTCACAAAAGTCTCCAAGAGAAGCACAAACAGCAGCTATGGAAACCAGAAGATGCTCCCAGAAAGCACCGATCAGCGAGGGCACTGTTCGTGCAAACTGTTCAGCCACAGACCCTCAGGACGTGATGAACGTCCAAACTCAGACATCCAGCTTGAAGGACACGCTCAGAATTTCTCTGAGTGTTGAACTCAAAGCTGAAGAAAAGTCCAAATTTAGTGTCGACCTTCAGGAGGTGGAATCATTCCACAATGAAGGAGACATAGAACTTCTGGATGTGGAATCAATCCACAGTGACGAAGACATGGACCTTCAAGAGATGGAATCAGTCCACACCCTGAAGGATGAAAAAGAAGAAGGCAGGGATCTTCAGGAGGTGGAAAGAATCTACACTCCCATATATATAATGAGTGAGACACTCGACAGCGTCCAGAAGGATGAAAAAACCCCAAAAAGTCAGAAGTCAAGAGAAAAGTTTAAATTTCGTGTCGACGTAGTTGTCGATTCGCTGCTTCTTTACATCTTCAAAGAAGCTAGATACGGCAGAGAATCAGAACACTTTGACACTGTGTCTGAGCGGCTCTTCAAGAGAGTCTGGGCTGAAGTCCAGGATGAAGACTACGATCTGTCCAAACGCAACTTTAAAAAACTCGACAAGCGCATTTACAAGAAGATCTGCAAAAGGTTGCAAACCAAAGATCCAAAGCTTCTTGTGAACCTCTTGTTGTGGGACTGCGTGGATGACACGGTCGTCTCCATTATCAAGGAAGCCCTGATGAGCCCACCAAAGAAGTCTTCCATAAGATCCAGAATGACTGGCTTGTTCAAGACATTCTCTGGTACTTCCTGAGTCCACACTCTGGAGAATTTTTATATAATAAGTATTACTATTTTTGTACAATAAGTATTGTTATTTTTGTATAAGAAGTATTATTTTTAGTAGATAATTATAGTAATACTTCTAACAGCAAAACAGGATAAAATCATATTTTTATACATAAATATTGAACATCTGTTCAACAAAAAATATTACAAGAAACATAAATATTCAAATAAAAATGAAAAAACTTCACATGTGCTGTTTACAAAGTGTGTGTATTATGTTAACTGTTAAAAAAGACTTCTTTTATGTTCGACTGCAAAGTTATGCTATTTTCATTATATTTAAATGAACAAAAATAGCATTATTTTACAGATATTTGCTATTTTTAAAAATGTCTCAGTTCTCAGTTTCAGTGTCAGCTTACAAATTTACCTTATCTTATTCAATTACAGAAGTATCTAGTAAAACCACAGAAAGAGTTTTGATTTACTGATTTACATGTTCAGTGCAAAAATTTTAAAAAAAGGTCAAAACTGTACGTGTTCATACAAAAAAATGTATATTTTTGCCATTCTTTCATTCTTTTTAAGTTGTTTCCATAAAATTACAGTTTTACTGTATTTAATTATTTTACATATTTCTTACAGAGGAAAATCCTTTGACTTCAGATTTAGAGTTTTAAAAGTCCTCAAATTTGTAGTTACAGACTTGTAGTTTTTGATCTGTGTCTTTTGAAAGCCCAGTTGGTAAATGCTGCAGAGTCAGTTTAAGTGACAACAGTCGGTTTTTAGTCCTTGGGCCATGCAGGACCCAAAATTTCACGTATCGGTACCACTCGAGGTGACCAATTCTTTTTGGTGTTTTTAACTTGCTATATGTCTCTAGTTTGCATTTTGATATGATAGCCCTTGCAGACTCACAGCTTAATATATATTATCACTGGTTTAATGGACATGATCCACAATGAAATGCATGGGGCCTGAGCCAAAAGTCCTAACAACATGACAGGACAGAATTTGATAGGATTTTTCCTCATTACAAACAAATAAGAAACACCACATGCTACACATCATCATCTGTATTAATAACTTTACAGCACAGAACAATATTTAAACAAACTTTAGGCTGACAGAGATTTCGTTGCTATGGTAACAAGATATTCGATAAGCGGGACGGAACAATAGAATAGTGAAAGTTTGACAAACGGATTCAAAGTAAAATTCTATTGAAGATAAAAACCAAAGACTAACCATGTCTTGTTATTTTTGGTCAGTGTGATACAGCAGACTATAATTTACACTTAAACATACAAAATAGCGATTTAAATGGTGTCAAAACTGTCAAAATTGTGATGAAAAGTTTAAAATGTAACCCAATTATAACAGACTGCTACCAGAACTGATCATATGCCAAAAACACTATTACAAAGACTATTTCCATTATTAAGTTGAATTTTCAAATGCTTTTGCAGTTTTAATTCTAATTACATTTTTAATCAATTCTGTCCCGTTGCGCTGTGCCGGAGCTTTTTCCAAATTCAAAGGTAATTTTCTGAGAACGGTAGAGGGTCATAATGAGACAAAAACATAAAATACAGATAGGAGTCATTTCTTCCATGTACCAGCATCATATACAATGAAGGCATCATTCAAGTTCATTCAAAATTAATCCTAGAAAAGGAAAGGATATTACCATAGTTAACTGATCTAATGGAGCTTAATTAACCTTAATTAGAACTGTAAAAGACAACATAACTAGACATCTCAGCAGTTTCTTCAAAGGACCTGAAAATAAACTTTCACCTACCCACCAGTAACTCTTTCTGTAGGAAAAAAGAAGTGAAGAATATATATATATATATGTATATATATATATATATATATATATATATATATATATATATATATATATATATATATATATATATATATATATATTGCTCACAGTTTTATTTGATTGTTGACTTATATTAGATGTGATCTTTGCTTACTGCAAGATTTAACCCTCTGAAACCCAGATATTTTTTTCCCCTTTTTAAACTATTTTTAGCACGCCTCTAATCAAGAAAACAATGAGACTTTTTCATTTTTGGGATTTTTCAGGATTTTGTGAAAACATTGCAAAATTGCAACAGTCTTAGTGTAGGCAAATATTAGCACTTTATTTTTAACAAAGTCCACTGATGATTAGGCATTGATGATCAATAGTATCAAAATATATATCTTAAAATGAATTGTATTGATATGAAATAGTTGAATATGGCACAATAAAATGCAAATTAATTTAACAAGTCAAAACTGTAATAGCCATCCCTGCTAGAATGCACTTCCACACAATAAAAAACTATAAGAAAATGATGTTATTACAACTTTCTTTTGAACTTGCAAAAGTGGGATTGTACTACATCAGTCCTCTGCAATTTGTTCATATTTACATTCTGGACTTTGCTTGAACATCATAATGATTTCTGGTGTCTGAGGACTCTTATTGGTGGATGTCATTCTCCTTAGTGACTCCTTATATTTGAAACTGAAGGCAGCAGTTTTTTTGATCTGTGAAGCACAAATGAACATCACACTTGTTGCATGCAGTTGATGTACAGTACCTGTTAATATACTGTTAATCCTATACTAAATTAATCAGGTAACCATTTAACATAAACCCCATAACCTATTTACATACAGTATGGACACTGCATATATATAATTCCAGTCAGGGCTTTGTGCAGACCAGTCAGTAACGTTCACTTTGGTCTTCTGGAGGTAGATCTTCACCAAGAGCGACATGTTTTACGTCGTTGTCATGTTGGAAGACAAAGCGACGATCCAGACCCAGTTTAGCAGCTGACTGCTGGAGGTTTTCTTTCAAAATCTTCATATATCCTTCTTTTCATGATTCCTTTAACCTTGACCAGATTCCCAGTTCCAGACACACTGAAGCATCCCCACACCATAATACTGCCACCACCATACTGCCACCACCATGCTTAACTGTGTGTGTGTGTGTGTGTGTGTGTGTGTGTGTGTGTGTGTGTGTGTGTGTGTGTGTGTGTGTGTGTGTGTGGTGTGTGTGTGTGTGTGTGTGTGTGTGTGTGCATGGATGTGAATGGGACAGGTAGAGGACGGAGCGAGCATGTGACCGAAGTGAGCGTGCGTGGTGCCTGGGAGCGGGTGTTCATGAGCGCGCATGGAGCTGAGAGTAGGGACGAGCCTAGCCTGTGGTTGTCGGTTTCGGTTTTGCTTTTGGCGTGGTTACGGCCGACAGTAACCGTGTTCTGTGTTCAGTGGGCTATTAAAGCGTCGGAACGCTGACAGCGTCTCCTGCCTCCTTCTTCCGTCCAGCCGGACACTACACTGGTGTCAGAAGTAAAACAACGAGGCTTCCGCGCCGCTAGCCGCCGCTAGCCCGCCTGTAGATGGAATGGCTTCGCAGCGAGAAAAGACCGACGCTCGGCTGAAATTCAAAGAGGAGGTATTGGACAATGCTTATGATGGTGTGTGGCGGCGTGACACTGAATTTGGACACTCGGCGGAGCACATAGCCCGCCTGAGACATACGGCTAGGAGGCTAGCTGCTGACGCTGGGTTCAGCCCGTCCAGCGGGGAGAAGCGCAGTAGCGTGGGAGCATCGTCCGCGTGTGACGCTACGCCGAACGTGAACAAAGATGGCAGCGCCCGTGGTTGCCAGCTCCAAGTGAAGACACTGAAATACACTGGTAAGGCAGACTGGGATGCCTTCCATGCCCAATTTGAACTGTTAGCACATGCCACGGGCTGGTCAGAGACAGACAAAACACTCCAGTTAGCCCTTTGCCTCACAGAGGATGCGCTCTCATGCCTGCTGCTGCTTAGCCCAAGTGAAAGAGATGACTATGGGGCTTTGGTTGGGGCTCTTCAACGCCGTTTTGGACAGTGTAATCAGCCTGGGGTCCTGCGCTCAGAGCTGTCTAACCGACAGAGACAGCCAGGTGAGCCACTTCGTTTACTGGCTAACAACATAGAGACCCTGACAAGGAGAGTGTATGCCCACATGCCCACCGATGTACAGAGTGAGCTAGCCCGGGACCAGTTCATCCGTGCCATAACACCCAGAGAGCTGCGCATTCAGACACAACTGGCGCATCCCCGCACCCTGCAGGAGGCACTGGAGCTTGCGCTGGAAAGGGAGATTATTGGAGGTCCTGCAGAGGGTGACAACATCGACGGCAGACCCGCCGTGAGAACTGCAGTTGAGGTGGATCCCGGCCTAGAGAAGCCGGCTTGGGCTGCTGAGTTGACTGAACTAGTCCGGGCTGCGTCGCTGCAACCACCACGCAACAACACCCGTCCTCGTCGCAGTCCTCCAGTATGCTGGGTTTGTGGTCAGGCTGGCCACATCAGCATACAGTGCCCTAAACAGGCTGGTGCCCAGGGAAACGGCAAGGGGTCTGCATAGAGGGGGCGATGCAGACCCTTGTCCCCGTGCCCCACCCCACTCCGTGTCCAGCTGCCGGAGCCCAGTGGCACAGATGGGGGAGCCTTGCTCCACTCCCCCCAGAAACAGATGACACCACCGAGTCTGCGAGAGTGGTGGGCTGGACACACTCGGGCGACTTTTGCCACGTCCCCGTTACCCTGCCACAGACCCAGTGCGTAGCCCTAGTTGATACGGGTTCCACTGTAACACTGATGAGACCAGATGTGATCCCAGTGGGGACACTGCTAGAACCTACGAAGGTGAAACTGCGGACAGTGACGGGCGAACTCGCCCCTATGCTGGGAAGAGGGACGGTGGCTATGCAGGTTGGAGGGCTTGTAATGGACTTTAAGGTGGGGGTTGCAGCAGTCCAAGACCCCTGCATTATAGGATTTGATTTCCTGAGGGCCGCCCGCTGTGTGCTAGACTTGGGGTGGAATACGCTGGCTTTCCCAGAGGGCCCAACAGTGAAACTTGTGCACTCCACACAGACTCTGAGACTACAACTGGGAGCTGCAAGAGCAGCCGAGATCCACTATGGGCCAGACCCCCCACCCCAAGCTTCTCCTCCCACTCCTGCGCCACCATCCTTCCCTACCACAGCCGTTGTGCAGCCCTCCACACCAGACAGACTGGCTGCAGTAAGAGAGATATGGAAGCGCAGCTGTGACAACTTGGAACCTGAACAGCAAGAGGAGCTGTGGCAGGTGCTGTTTGAGTTTAAGGACATTTTTGCACTGACAGAGGAGGAAGTGGGCCTGACACACCTGGTGCAGCACGAAATTAACACCGGTGATGCACAACCCATCAAGACACGCCCTCGGCATCTCCCCATGGCTCACCAAGCAGCAGCTGATGACGCGATCGAGGAGATGCTGAAGGATGGCATCACTGAGCCATCTGACAGCCCCTGGGCCTCGGGGGTTGTGATGGTCAACAAGAAAAAGAGTCCGAAGATGCGGTTTTGTGTCGACTACAGGCCACTGAACAGTGTGACCACGAAAGACTCATATCCACTACCCCACATTGACGAGTCGCTGGACTTGGTGTCTGGTTCGTCCTGGTTTTCTTCACTGGACCTGCGCAGTGGATACTGGCAGGTACCCCTCAGCCCATCAGCCGGGCCAAAGACTGCTTTTTGCACTGGAAGAGGATTGTGGCAGTTTCGGGTCCTCTGTTTTGGCCTGTGCAACGCTCCCGCCACGTTTGAACGGATGATGGAAAAGGTGTTGGCTGACATCCCCAGACAGGAGTGTCTGGTCTACCTGGACGACCTCTTGGTCCATGGTAGCGCCTTCAAAGTGGCGTTGGAAGCTTTGCGGCGGGTTCTGCAGAGGATAGCAGCAGCAGGACTGAAGCTTCACCCTGACAAGTGCTGCTTCATGAAGAGGGAGTTGGAGTTTCTGGGGCACAGGATTGGAGGAGAGGGCATCAGCATGCTGGAGGAAAAAGTGTGTGTCGTGCACCCCTCTTTCGCCTGCAACAGAAGGACACTGATTTCATTTGGACAGCAGAGTGAGAGCAGGCCTTCAGCTCTTTGAAGAAGGCCTTGACGAAGTCCCCTGTCCTCACCCCCCCAGTCCCCGATTTGCCGTTCATTCTGGACACTGACGCCAGCGACGTGGGAATGGGAGCGGTGCTGAGCCAGAAGGGACCGGAGGGGGAGAAAGTGGTGTCATACTTCAGCAAAACCTTCAATAAAGCTGAACGACGCTACTGTGTGACACGCAGGGAACTGTTGGCGATTGTGAGAGCAGTGAGTCACTTCAGATACTACCTCTGCGGCTTACCATTCACTGTCAGGACAGACCACTCAGCTCTCCAGTGGTTGATGTCCTTCAAAGAGCCGGAAGGACAGATTGCACGCTGGCTAGAAGAACTAGCGCCGTACACCTTCACTGTGGAGTACAGAGCTGGAACTCGCCATGCTAATGCCGACGCCATGTCCCTGCGCCACCGACGGCTGCCGGTATTGTAAAGGATGGGAGGCCCGGGAGGAGGAGCTCCCGGTGGAGGAGCAGCGAGGCCTCAGGCACGAGATGGGGAGAAGCTGACCTGTAGAGAAACACAGGTTGTTGACACACCTGAATGGAGGGCGCAGCAGGAACAGGACTCTGACCTGCAACCGCTGCTGCAGTGGGTGGAGTCAGGACAGAAGCCCCAGTGGGAGGAAGTTACCAGGTACTCCCCTGCCACTAAAGGACTGTGTGCAAACTTTGAGGCGCTGCGGGTGAAGGATGGAGTGCTCCAGAGAGCCTGGAAAAAACCAGCTACAGGGGAGGAGAGGTGGCAAGTGGTGGTTCCCAGAGCACTGAGGGAAGCAGTGTTAAAAATCTCTCATGGGACCGCTGGAGCAGGTCATTTTGGAGTCTCGAAAACCCTGTGGCGTCCCCGGTATATTTCAGATCAAAGCAACATCTCAGATCTCAGATACTACAGCACAAAATGGCAGATGACCCTCCAGGGACTTCGGTTCCACAAGGCAACCATGATGGTGACTATGGGGTGACCACGATGGAACTGAGGAACTTGATGGAGCTACGAGGCGAGGAAGCTGTTAACCAGATACGAAGCACTTATGGAGATGTGCAGGAAATCTGTCGCCGCCTCAAAACAAGCAGTGGTTGCGCAACGGTTAAGTCTCTGGACTACTGATCAGAAGGTCAGAGGTTCAAGCCCCGATGTGGCCACTGTTGGGCCCTTGAGCAAGGCCCTTAACCCTTCCTGCTCCAGGGTGATCCAGCTGACCCTGCGCTCTGAATCCCCAGTTGGGGAGATATGCGAAAATCAGAATTTCCCCTCGTGGGATTGATAAGGGATAATAATTAAAAATGATTAAAAAAAAACAAAAAAAAAAACCATCATCTATGCAAGGTAAGACCTGCCCATTTCACCAAACCAACACATAGTGCACTTTGTTATATACTTAAACACATACACATAAAAATCAAAGAATCTCTCCTGGATTTATTAGTAGGATGGACCAGTGTGAATTTAGTGGTTGCTAGACTTTAAATGCAGCCAAATGAGGCTCCCTCCGTTACCTCTCTATCAACAAGTATGAGAACCTACAACACCAGCTTCTTCTGTGTAAAAATGCAACAGGCTCTTTCTAGTGTCAGTGTTTTGTTTGTCTGTTCTGTGCTACTGTAGAAAATTGTCCGACTCACCAGATGTAGATTGTTGCTCTAAATCTGATTTTAAGGTCGTCGTGGGTGTTTTTAGTCACGTCACTAATGATGATTAGCACGAAGATCTCAGTGGAACTTGTTGTTTAGGCTGTGTGCAGCTCTGCAAGAAGGTCAACAGGGAGAGTGCCAGAGATCATTGTGCTCCATTATCAATATATGGTCAGCTCTTTATGTTTCAGGAGGGAACACGTTTGTTTATGCAACCAAAACTTATCAGGGAGAAAGAAACTAGTATCACCAAGCTGTCATTTTAGTTACGTTCAAGCAGCTGACAAATGATGACAATACAAAAATGCCAAACATACAAAAACGACAGCTCTTCAAATGTCCACTTGAGGCTCCAAAAGTGTGTCAAACTCCACAGACCTCCACAAAATGTCCAATTTCACAGCAGAAATAAACAAGTTCACAGCCTGATAGAAAACAGAGTTTTAGTTTCTATAGCTGATTAAATCATTCGTGCCCACTGCAGATGGTGATTTTTTTTCTAAATTATATTGATGGTGAAAATGATGTATAGTTAACGGCGGGGGCTGCTTTGAATGACAGGTTGCTGCTGTCATAGGACACTGACTGTTCTTTAACTACTGACTTGTCACTTGCCATTCTGTAAGAGAAAAGATTCTGTCAAAAACAAGAAAATCTCTGCACAGCTGTGGAACCATTGGTGACTCAACTGTGACCAACAGTCATGCAATAAAAATTCTGAGAGTTTTCAGCTGAACTGCAGGCTGAAACCTTCACCTAAACACCCTGATGAAGGGTTCTGGTGAAATCAGGCTACTGTTACATGTGTGGTATCATTTGCTTTGCTCAGTTGCTCTTAATTAATAATGTGTCATGTTTGTGTCTGTAGGTCTGTCTGGTAGCACCAATGATTTGGATAAACGCCGCATGGCATTTGGAAAGAACTTAATCCCCCCACAGAAGCCCAAGTTGTTCCTGCAGCTGTTGTGGGAGACTGTGGACTTAACACTGAAGATTCTTGAAGTTTTTGCAATTATCTCATTGGGCTTGTCCTTCTACAAACCACCAGAGGACAACAATGAAGGTCAGTGGTCTCACACTGCAGATGCTACAAATTACAACTTTTTTAAAAAGCTGATCCCAGTATTTTTAGAGTCTGTAAAAATCTTTACAGTTATAATCCTACCAAATATCTGCTATAGCTCACAGCCCGTGAAGCTGAAACTGAAAAGTTGCTTTTACAGCAGGACAACAATCCAGAGCAGATCTCTAAATCATCACAAACTACTTCAAGAAACACAAGCTGAAGCTGTTAAACATCACAATCTGCTGACCTGTAGATCACTGCGCCAAGATGGCGTCTAAGCCAAGATGGCGCCGGGGGAAGGCGCCGTCGCAAGAGCTCTCCTGTGCGCAGTCTATTTTATGTTTGTATTCGTTTTTGAAACGCTTGCTCTTCTATTGTTTAATAGGTACATAGAAACCTTTTGAATAGAGACGGGGCTGAGCCATGTTCAAGTCAAGCACGGAACATTTTATTGTCCTCCCCCCAGCAACATACATGGGCACAAAGGTTCCTACCCAGCCTGATACTACATCCCCCTTTCTTATAAGGAACAAAACATTGTGTACAAATAATGTCTTTGTTTCACAAGCTGGCATTGTAGAAACATTTTCAATTACACATTTCAACAGTGTATTAATAACATTGATGAACATTTTTGTTTCTCTTTCTTTTAAGACATTAACTTTTTTTTTCTTTTAATATTATTTAACGGGATGACCTTTTTATAAAACATCTTAAAACAAACAAGGGAGTGGGGTAGACTGCCCAAACCCTAGAGTGGGAGTAAGGATTATTCTGCCCCAAATCACACCCACTCAAGTAACATAGTTCTTTAGATACTCTGGTGTTTTTCTGATGCGAGCTGGATAACGTCTTCCAGACTCTGAAGACTGCTGGTTTGAGTTGGGGAGATTCGCAGGTGAGACCGGTTCATTCACAGTCTCTGCAGTGTTGTTCTCGGAAGGGATATCCGGGACGGTGATGTGCGGCGCAGGACCAACAGGTGTGCGTGAAAGATGGTACCTGTTTCTTCTCAAATTGCCGCCTGATGTTTCGATGATGTATGATCTGGGTGTTTCGGCTTTAGACACCACAGTTCCTCTCTGCTGCATGTCCTTGACCCACACATGGTCTCCAGGTTGCAAGATGGGCATGTTGTGAGCTCTGTGTCGTTTGTCAAAGTTCAGTTTTTGTTTCTGCCTGTAACTCTGTTCTCTCATCTTCACCTTTTCCAAGTCAGCTCCGTTTGGATCGAGCTGTGAAGGAATGACAGGAACAGTAGTGCGTATCTTACGTCCCATTAGCAGTTCTGTTGGACTGTAACCATTTGCCAACGGTGAGGCACGATAAGCCATCAAAGCTAAGTAGGGATCACTAGACTTCTTAAGCAAGTTTTTGATAGTCCTTATTGCCCGCTCCACCTCGCCATTACTCTGTGGGAAAAGTGGACTAGATGTGATATGTGAAAAACCCCACATCTGTGCAAACTTTTGGAAAGCTTCAGATGCAAACTGCGGACCATTGTCTGAGCGTACCACTTCAGGTATGCCGTGTCTAGCAAAAATAGACTTACAGTGGCCAATAACAGCTTCTGAAGTTGTACTTGAAAGTTTGGCTACCTCAAAAAATCTTGAGAAATAGTCTACAATAGCGAGATACTGATTTTTACCAAACTGAAACAGATCTACACCTATTGTACACGATGGTCTAGAAGGAAAGTCTGTTCCTAACATAGTCTCCTTGTTGTGAACTCGCTCACGTGCGCATATGTCACACTTTTCAATAAGTTGCGTAAGATCTTTACTTAGACCTGGCCACCAAACAGATTGTTTAGCACGTTCTCTGCACTTTGTAATGCCTAAGTGGCCCTCGTGAAGTTTGTTCAGAATGTCACCTCTGAGTGTTTTAGGTATGACAAGTCTACATCCTAGTAACAACAACCCATTTTGAACAGTTAGTTCACCTGCAAAAGGTAAGTATGGCTGAAAAGTCTTTTCTACTGAAAACTTGTCCGGCCAACCTTTGACACAAAACTCCTTGAGCTGGTGCAGGATTTCATCATTGTCCTGGTGAGTCTGTATTTCTTCAAGTCTCTTTTCAGTTGCAGGGAGGCTGGCTACGATGGCGTCGGCATAAAGGTCGATCTCCTCCTCGCGTAGTCGTTCCTCTGAACAAGCAAGTGGTGCTCTTGATAGCACATCAGCTGTGGCAATTTCTTTGCCTGCCACATGTGATATGGTGAATGAAAATCTCATGAGACGCATTTTTAAACGTTGGATACGTGGAGGTAGTTCATCCAGATTTCTCGAGCCAAGCAGTGGGACTAGAGGTTTGTGATCAGTCTGAATGTGAAAGTCTTTTCCAATCAGAAACTCGGCAAACCGCTCACAAGCCCACGTTGTGGCTAGCGCTTCTTTCTCGATTTGCGCATAGCGCTGTTCTGTGGTGCTCAGTGCTCGTGATGCGTATGCCACTGGTTTCCAGTCTGTACTGCTTGTTTTTTGCAAAAGAACAGCACCCAGTCCATATGAAGATGAATCTGCTGAGACTAGCGTGTCTGCAGAGGGATCATACAGACCTAGTCCTGGGGGTGTTGTCAAGTCCTGTTTGATGCTTTCAAAAGCCCGCATCTGCTGCGGTCCCCATGACCACATGTTTGATTTCCTCAAGAGATCTCTGAGCGGACGCGTTTTCTCTGCTAAGTGTGGCAAAAACTTCCCCAAGTGATTCGCCATTCCCAAGAAACGCCTCACTTCAGAAATGTTGGTTGGTTCTTTCATACCTGTTACTGCACTGACCTTATCTGGGTCTGGGCTGACTCCAGATGCTTGAATTATCTGACCAAGGAATTTGATTTTAATCTTTGAAAATTCACATTTGTCATTCAGTGTTATTCCTGCATCTCGTAGACGTGTGAGAGCTGTCCTCAGTCTTTCATCATGCTCTTTTTGATTTGCTCCCCAGATGAGAACATCATCCATTTGACACACGACTCCTTCTAAACCCTCCAGAATCTGCTGCATGCATTTCTGGAAGTGTTCTGGTGCTGAGGAAAGTCCAAAACACAGACGATTGTAGCAATAGCGACCGAAGGGAGAGATGAAGGTCGTGAGCAGAGCTGATTCTTTGGAAAGAGGAATCTGCCAGAAACCTGCATTGGCATCTAGCTTTGAAAATATCTTGGCGCCTGAGAGCTGTCCAAGAGTATTCTCCACAGAAGGTAGCTGGTGTCTCTCTCTTAGGACCGATTTGTTGAGTTGAGTGAGGTCAGAACATATTCTCACTTTTTCCTGCTTGCGTTTGGGAACCACCACCATAGGCGCGCACCATTCTGTTGGCTGCTCCACCTTGGAGATGACTCCTTGTTGCTCCATGCGGTTCAGTTCCTCTTTAACCTTTGGGAGTAGAGGGAGAGAGATGCGTCGTGGAGTTGAAACGGAGAAGGGTATTGCTCCAGGTTTCAGTACAATGTTGTATTCTCCTTTCATTGTCCCTAGCCCTGTGAAAAGCTCAGGATATTCATGTTTGATAGTCTCTTTTGAGTCCAGAGTAGCTGTATCAAGCCTAGCCACTACTTGTAGTGCAGTGGCTGCTTGTCTGCTCAGTAAAGCTGTACTCAATCCTTCAACGACATAAATGTCTTCATTTATGCTCTTGTCTTTTCTTTTGAGAGATGCAGTAAACTTGCCTTTGACCTTTAATGGTGACCTGCCTGGTCCCATCAGAACTTTCCTAGTTTGACTTAGTTCACTGAATTGTCCTTTCTCATACATGTTTATTGGTACTGCTGTCACATCAGCGCCTGTGTCAATTTTAAACACAGCATTGAAGTTGTCAACTTTAACTTCTGTCATCCAGGGTTCTGAAGAATCACCAGAAAGTGAGCCCAGAAATGCAATTTCCTCTGATGAAGAATCTTGGTTTATCATTTCCACATTGACTTCATGCATTTTCTTAGACCTGCACACTCTAGCAAAATGTCCTTTCTTTTTGCAATTATTGCATGTAACATCTCTGGCTGGTGTCCAGCCAGAAATGCGTGACCTTTTGCGTCTCCACATCTTGTGCAAGGTTTGTCTCTTTTAAGGCTTTGCTTGTGCTGCATTTTCATTTGCTTGAATTTGGCGCCCCCTTGTGGCTTCATGTGTACACTGTCCAGTTGAGTGTTCACAACGTCTCCCTTGAAATTACTTTTCAACATTTCTTGTTGTTTCTTGACCATTTCACTTTGTTTTGCTTTTATTACTGCTTTTTCAAGTGTTAGTTCTGGATCCATTTGCAACTGTTCTGATAAACGTTTGTCTCTGAGTCCTACTATGAGTCTGTCTCGGACCATTTCATCATGTAATGCTCCATATCCACAATGTTCTGCTAAGCAATGCAGCGCGGTGATGAAGCTGTCAGCCGACTCGCCCATCTCTTGCTGTCGCTGATTAAGCTTAGCTCTTTCAAATATTACATTTCTCCGAGCTATGAAGTGAGCATCTAGCCTCTGTTTGACTGTATTGTACTCCTTCGCTTGGTCTGGGGTGAGGTGTAGAGACACTACAATGTCCTCAGCTTCTTCCCCCATACTGTATATGAGAGCATTTACTTGGTTTTCCTCCTCTTGGGATTCCAAACCTGATGCGATCCGGAACCTCTCAAAGCGTTTTATCCACTTGGTCCAGTCTTCTGCCTTGAATGAAAACTTTTCTGGTTGCTTTACTTGATACTGCGCCATGTTTAGCCTTGTTTACAGTGCCGTGACTAGCTCGTTTGCCGTTAGCTCCCGCCTAGCCGTGCTATGCTAGCTGCCGCCGACTGGAGATATTTTTAGCTCTTTCAGTCTTTTGCGCTGGTAACTTACGGTAGAGCAGATGTCTTTTCTTTGTGTCGCATATTAGCTGAACTTCTGACACCATGTTCTATTGTTTAATAGGTACATAGAATCCTTTTGAATAGAGACGGGGCTGAGCCATGTTCAAGTCAAGCACGGAACATTTTATTGTCCTCCCCCCAGCAACATACATGGGCACAAAGGTTCCTACCCAGCCTGATACTACACTTGCCACTGTAAGATATGATCGTGAGACACTTCTGAAGATCCGGGATGAAGGTTGTGGACTACCACATGTTATTCCCGAACTGAAGTGTGCTGATTTTGTTGCGTGCCCTACTCGGGGCAAGAGAAGCCATGAGTTGAGCCACGGAGACCGGGAGCAGAGCGAGGGAACTGGGCGGAGGCTCGCCCCACGCGCTCACCTGAGCCTCAGGCGTGACGCTCAGTTGCCTGCGGCGGAAGCGCAGACACCGAGGACAGCGGGGAAGGCTGCTCATAAAGCTACGCAGCCGCCCGTCCGGCTGCCATCCATCTACCTGGCAAACGTCCAGTCATTGTCCAACAAGACGGACGACCTGTTGTGCTGCATCCACACCCAGCGCGAGGCCCGGGAATGCTCCGTGTTCTGCCTGACCGAGACATGGCTTCATTGCAGCGTGCCGGACTCTACTTTCCAGCCACCGGGATTCTCCGTTCACCGCTCGGACAGAGTGAAAGAGCGCACCGGGAAATCGAAGGGAGGAGGTGTGTGCCTTCTTATTAACGAAAACTGGTGCACGGATTGTGTCATCGTTAACAAAACATGTAACGCTAACCTGGAATGCCTGGCTGTGAAGTGCTGCCCCTTTTATCTCCCCCGGTAGTTCTCTGTAATGCTTTTGTGTGCTGTTTACATACATCCACGGACGGACTCTTCTGCTGCTCTTACTGACTTAAGTGACATCTTACATGAATTTGAGAACTCCCATGCTAATGCTGCGGTTATAGCAGCTGGTGATTTTAACAAATGCAATCTTAAAACTGTTATTCCCAACTACTATCAAGTTGGCAAGGTATTCACAGATTCGGACTTCCGGCATCAATAACTCATGAGATATACGTTTTAAAAACATAAACAATGCCTCTTTCCCATCGTTGTAAGCTAGACAATGTGCTACAAGGCCAGTTTTATCAAAAGTCGCTGTCTTTCCAGCTACAGAAATAACACTGATGTCTATGCACAGCCGGCTGTGCGACGAGTGAACAGGGACCGTCTGCAAATAGCAAAACCGCTGCAACAGCGAAGAGAGGCACTACACAAATATTATTACTAGTGGTGGGACGTGATTAAAAAATGTAATCTAATTAATTACAGGCTTTGTAATTAATTAATTGCAATTAATTGTAGTTTTGTCAGGGTTGTTCTTACTAGAACTTTTGATCATTTTGTGCATTTCAGCATGTTTTTAAGAAAAAAATGTTTAAATCAGACTGTAAATGATATTTGAACAAAGCTCTCTGTAGAAACCTGAGTATTGAATAGAATAAATTTAGACAGCTTGGTGAATGTAAGTGAAGATTTCTGGATCAGTTTGGTCATTTTGAGACTAATTTTGCTCATTTTATGTCATTATGTGTTTAATTTTGGTCAGTTTACATCTTTTGGTCTGTTTTTAAACATTTTGCAACTTTTCATGTTGTTTTTTTGTACCATTTTGGTCGTTTCTTTTGTCCTAATTTTAGTTATTTTGCATCTCATTGCGTTATTTCCATAAAATTTTGGTCATTTGATGTCTAATTCAAGTAATGTTGCATCACTTTATGTTGTTTTTTGTACCATTTTGGTCATATTTTTGTCTTAATTTTAGTCATTTTGCATCAGTTTAAGGTTGCTTTTTAATTTTGTCTCATTTTGGTCATTCATCTTTCTCTGCTTCTTTCTCTGCAGATTGCCAGGATTTCTTAAAGAAGTGCCTCACGATGGTCCCTGAACGTCGACCCAAACTGATGGAGCTTCTGCATCATCCATGGCTGAGATAGAAACACCACTCACACAACACAAACAGCACATGACAGATAAAGCCTTAATTATCGTCCGTTTTCTGTCATAATGAATGCACTTCGTCATCTTGTCAAGACTGACGGAATTTACGTGACGTGAACCCTCGCGAAGTCGTTGATACAGGAAATTATTTCCCAAGTCTGCAGGGAGTCACAGACTTCAGAAAATAACTAATATATGCAGACTCATTCATATTTAAAAAAAAATTAGAAGACGTATCCTCATCTCGTCAAGGAGAGATGACAAAACCTCAATCAAACCACCGCGTACTGGCAGCTGTAGAGAATACAAAGATGATGAAATCTCGCATGAAATGTACGGAACACGAGCCTTTGCCAACTCGCTGTTACAGGAAATACACCGTTATTTCCCAAGTTTGCATGGAGTCTCACAGACTTCAGAAAATGAGTAAAACATGCAGACTTGTTCGTACTCGACGGAAATCAAAATTAATAAAATAAATTAAAATGAACAATACAATAAAAAATAACTAGAAATTACCAATACAATAAAAATAACTAAAATACATCAAAATTAACAATACAATAAAAATGATGAAAATAAATAAAAACTGACAATACGTCAAAATGATTAAATAAATAAACATTGACAATGCAATAAAAATGATTTTTTTTTAAATTACCAATACAGTAAAGTAATGAATATTATATATTAAAAACGCAATAGAATAAATAAAATACATAAACTTAATACAATGAAATTAATGAAATCGAAAAATTGCAATACAATAAAATTAATGAAATAATGAAATTAATAATACAATAAAAATTCATAAATAAATAAAAATTAACAATACAGTAAAATCATTAAATTAGTAAAATTGGCAACACAATAAAAAATAATGAAAATGAACAATACAATAAAATTAATAAAATAGATAAAAATTACAATACAATAAAATTATTACAATTATAAATTGACATACTAAAAATGACTGAAATAAATAAAAATTTCCAAAACAATGAAATTAAATAAATCAATTAGAAGTTAATAATGCAATAAAAATAAACAAAAAAATACAGAAAACCTACAATAAAAACGAATATGTTTTAAAAAATTATCGATACAATAAAAATAAATAAAATAATTAGAAATTAACAATACAAGAAAATGAATAAAACAAATAAAACCTAATACAATAAAAATGAATTAAATAGGAAAAAATAACAATGCAATAAAAAGTAATGAAATAATGAAAATTAACAATACAATAAAAATGAGTGAAATCAATAAAAACTAAAATTCCAATAAAAATTATTAAAATCAAAAAAATTGACAATACAATACAAATGACTAAAAAAAACAATGTAATTACCAAAACAATAAAAAATAAATGTAATAATTAGAAATTAATGATAGAATAAAAATAACTGAAATAAATGAAACTTAATAAAATAAAAATGAATAAATGTTAAAAAAATTATCAATACCACACAAATAAATAAAGTAATTAGAAATTAACAATACGATAAAATGAATGAAATAATGAAAAATAACAATGCAATAAACATTATTAAAATCAACACAAATTGACAATACAATAAGAATGACTAAAGAAAAATTAGCAATACAATAAAATTAAATTAAAAAATAACATTAACAATATAATGAAAATAAATGAAATAATTAGAAATTAATAATACAATAAAAATCAATAAAACTTAATACAATAAAAATGAATGAAATAAAACATTATCAATACAATGAAAATAAATAAAATCATTACAAATTAACAATACAATAAAAAATTATGAAATAATAAAAATTAACGACAGTAAAAATGATTAAAATAAATAAAAATTAACAATACCATAAAAATAATTAAGATCTATGAAAATTGACAATACAATAAAAATGACTAAAATAAATCAAATTAACAAAACAATAAAAAAGATAAATGTAACAATTAGAAATTACTAATACAATAAAAATAAATAAAATAAAGCATAATAAAATAAAAATGAATTAAATAAAAAAATTGTAAATACAATAAAAATAAATAAAATGATTAGAAATTAACAATACAATAAAAATGAATGAAATAAATAAAAATTAACAATGCACTAAAAATGATTAAAATCAATAAAAATTGGCAATACAATAAAAATGACTAACATAAATCAAATTACTAAAACAATAACAAATGAATGTAATAATTAGAAATTAATAATACAATAAGCAATAAAACGTAATAAAATAAAAATGAATAAAATAAAAATTTATAATTACAATACAAATAAATTAAAGAATTAGAAATTAACAATACAATAAAAATGACAAAAATAAAATTCATTACAATAGAAAGGAATAAAATAGAAAAAATTGACAATACAATAAAAATGACTAAATGAAATAAAAAATAAAATTAACAATATAACAAAAATAAATAAAATAATTAGAAATTAATAATACAATAAAATAAAACTTAAGAAAAAAAAATGGATAAAACAAAAAGATTATCAATACAATTGAAATCAATAAAATAACTAGAAATTAACAATACAATAAAAATGAATAAAATAAATGAAACTTAATAAAAATTAAGGAAATAAAAACAATTCATCAAATAATGAAAGTTAACAATACAATAAAAAGTAATAAAATAGAAAAAAATAATACAATAAAAATTTATGATATAAATAAAGTTAATGATACAATAAAAATTATTAAAATCAATAAAAATTGACAATACAATAAAATTATTAAAATAAATGGAATTACCAATACAACAATATTAAATAAAAAATAAAATTAACAATATAATAAAATAAATGAAATAATTAGAATTAATGATACAATACAAATAAATCTTACTAAAATAAAAATGAATTAAACAAAAAATTATCAATACAATACTAATAAAAAATCAATAAAAATTGACAATACAACAAAAATGAATAAAATAAATAAAACCTAATACAACATAAATTAATGAAATAATGAAAATTAGCAATACAATAAAAATTAATGAAATAGAAAAAATAATAATACAATAAAAAGTCATGAATAATGAAAATTAACAACACAATAAAAATGAATTACAAGACAAATTAACAAGACAAAAAAAATTCTTAAAATCAATTTAAAAAATTGCACAATAAAAATTACTGAAATAATGAAAATTAGCAATACAATAAAAATTATTAAAATCAATAAAAAATAGCAATACAAAGAATGATTAAAATGAATAAAAATTGACGATACAATAAAAATTTATCAATTAATGAACACTAACATTACAATAAAAATAAATAAAAATTACTGAAGTAATGAAAATTAACAGTACAATGAAAAGGAATAAAATAAATAAAAATTAACAATGAAATAAAAATTGTTAAAATCAATAAAAAATTGACAATACAATAAAATGGACTAAAATACATGAAATTACCAATACAATAAAAATGAATAAAATAAATAAAAATTACCAATACAATCAAATTATATAAAAAATGAATAATACAATAAAAATAAATAAAACTTATTACAATAAAAATAAATAAAACAAATAAAAATTAATGAAGTAATGAAAATTAACACTACAATAAAAATTGTTTAAATCAATAAAAATTGACAATATAATAAAAATGACTAAAATAAATAAAATAACCAATACAACATAATAAATAAAATAAATAAGAATTAACAATCCAATAGAAATGATTAAAATAAAAAAATGATCAATACAATAAATTTTTTTTAAAATGAACACAAATTTAAAATACAATAAATATGACTAAAACAATGAATATTACCAATACAATAAAAATCAATAAAGTCAATAAAAATTTGCAATACAATAAAAATCATTAAAATAAATAGAAATTGACAACACAATAAAAATTCATGAAAAAATGTAAATTAACAGTACAATAAAAATGAATAAAATCAATAAAAATTTATGAAATAATGAAAATTAACAATACAATAAAAATGATTAAAATAAATAAAAAAATACAATAAAAAATTATTAAAACCAATAAAAATTGACATTACAATAAAAATTAAAGAAATAAGTAAAAATTAAGAATACAATAGAAATTAATAAAAGATTGTTGGAATTTACGTAACACGAACCGTCTCAAACTTGTCGATAGAGAAAGTTATATGTCAAACCACGGCGTACTTGCTGATTCTGAAAGTATAAAGTATTAAGTACAAATGCGGAAATTTTCATCCGTCAAAGGTTTTCAACCCCTGCAATTAAAAGGAATCAAATAAATAAAAATTAGCAATACAATAAAAAGAAATAAAATAAATATAAATTAACAGTACAATAAAAATGAATAAAATAAATAAAAAATAACAATACCATAAAAAGAAATAAATAAATAAAAATTAACAACACAGTAAAAATGAATGAAATAAACAGAAATTAACAATACAATAAAAACAAATAAAATGAACAGAAATTAACAATATAATAAAAATTAATTAAAATTAATAATACAATAAATATTAACTCAATAATGTTTTTCCTCAACAACATCTCGATGACTTAAACACATTGTGGCCAGAACGTTCTACCTTTGTTGTATCATATTAAATGAACATTTTATAAAAATCACCAGAGGCCTCACTCACAATTGCAAAACACTCTTTAAATGTTGTTTTGAGAACGTTCCTACTTTGTAATCATAGAACATAATCTGTGTTCCTGACTACATCTTTTGAATGTTGACACCAAAAGAATCACATAAACTTTACAGGAACATTTCTGGAAATGAAAATTTTTGTAAAACGTAGTTTAATCTTTAAACTAAAACATGATTAGAACCTGCAGCTAATGTTATCCAGAGTGGTGGGAACGTTCTCCTATGGAGCTTCAGAACTTCACCCTCCACTGTGTTTCATGTTTCAGAATGGGAAGCGCCTTTATAGAAGTGGCAGGAAGTAGATTCAGGCTGATCCTGGTTCTGGAGAGACCGGTTCCCTCCGGAGGGCAGTGGAGGTTTGCTGGAGGAGGCGGAGGCCAAGGTAGGCTGTTGGGAGAATCCTGTTTCTGAGGTTTTAGTTTACCTCGCAGTAGAACATTCTGAACTGTTTATCACAAGTTTACAAAACCTCACGTCCTCACGAATGTTAGAAGTATACATGGTACCATCATCTTCCTCAGTCTGAGCCACTCATGCAGGCTTTGAAAAATGGAGGAACTTACGTTAAGCAGACTCACTTGTATAAAGTAAAGTTTTAAAATACACGTCGACCTGTCATCGACCCAAGTCTGCACAGAGTCTGGTGACTTCAAAATGACTACATTTAGGGACTCGCATCTCTCCAAGGCTGCATTAACTCTCACAGACTTGAGGAGATCATGAAGTTTCAGTTGGACCCTCATGTATTCGCCGATGCAGAAAGAACAAGTCTTCTTCCCAAGTCTGTTCAAAGTCTTGTACACTTTGGCAGGCGATGAAATTTACGACTTCTTAAGTACTCACTGATGTTGAAGGTATACGTTGTAGCGGTTCAACTAAAAGATTTTGTTGTCGCCCCTACAAAGGTACAATGCTGAAACAATGTTGTAACAGTATCAACCCTACTAACACAATCCTTCTATACAATACAGAAAGAGCAGAACACACGTTTACAATAATCAACACCAATTATTTATTTTACAATCCAGTCCTGGTTTTCGTTAGTCCCTTCCGTCTATAGTCCAACCCGACCAACACAAATAATCCGCTCCATGTTTTCCAACCAATCCTACCCAGGGAAAGATCCAAACAAGGAAGTGGGTTTCGAATGTTCATTCAGTTCCAAAGAAATACATAATCCAAAGAAAAGCGCTGCCGTCCGATTTGGAACGGAGGATGAACCATAAACGATGGAAAAGAAAATAAACCAAACTCACAGGCCCTCGTTGTTTCGGCGGAGATGCTTGTACCGCAGCTGGGCGTCCTCCAAGGAAAGTTCGGCTTGTGCCGGCAATCGGTAGCCGGTGACTGTGGAGAACTTGTTGGGTTTCAGTGGGGAGGCCAACACCATCCACTAACTCTCGCTGACTCCTCCGCCATACTGCTTTGGAGGCCGGCAGATATCAGGAAGTCGCAGGGCCGGCTCTCCCAGCGCCCGGAAAAGCAACCATCTTACTGGCTGGAAATGCAGATCGGCTGATGGGGCGTGGAGGTCAGGTAAATACACACCCTCCCAACACACTCAACACAATACACCTTGGCTATCGCCACAACGTCGTACTATCATCTTACCAAGTCTGCACAAACTCTGGTAGACTTTGGAAAATGCAGAACGTTACATTACACGGACTCATTTGTACTCGTAGACGCAGGAAGTGTACATCCTATCGTCCTCTCCCAAAGTCTGTACAAACTCTTAAAATCTTTGGAAGAGGATGGTACGACTTCAATTATCTGCATCGCTGAGTACGAGGAAATCCATATAACGTAACTTTCGGCATTTTTTAATGTGATAAAATTTCCCTTCATTTAAATTTATTTCACACTGACTCATACTTGCTTTCTCAAAAAAATACAAGATGTATTTTGACGAAATCCTAGGTTACCCAGTAACCTCCTAAATCAATCCAATTAATTAATTAACTATCAGAGGATTACTGGACCCAGCTCTCCATCTAACGGGTCCGGTTCCCGTAGCCCATATGGTACAACCCAGATGAGGTCTGGGGAACGTTTAAGCTGGTAAGCGAGAAAATTCGCCTAGCTTCTAACTGCCTTCATCCAGACGCCTATCCTGCTTCCTCTGATAACTAACTCAACTGAGTAGCCACTTTCGAATGGTCAAATTAATTACCAGTCACGTCTGTTAACGGCAGCTTTTCTCTCATCGGATTCTGCACTTGGTAAGTTGCTAGGTTTAAATTTAGAGGTTAAGGCACGGTTAACCCCAAGGATAAGTTTAAAAAAGGCCTCACCTGGCCCCAATGACTAGGTAATCTGACAGAACCTGGTTTTAGATGTAAGGCACACAATAACCTGACGTTTTACAAACTGAGAAGATATATGTGGTTAATTCATCATCATGATAAAAATAAATAGAATTTCCAATCTGTTAACTTTAAATGCAGGATAAATGTTTTATTATAGTTTTAGCAAGGGCGTAGCATAAGCTCCTAAATCACAACACAATCAATTAAACATTAATATTCTTATCAATTGCCTAACATGACTCCTAACTGGAACTATGCTTTTATCTAAGAGAAGTAATAATCACCCAGATTATGTAATTTGGAGGGGGAGAGCAGACGGTGTGGCCTCACCGGCTGCTCACCTGAAGACCGACGCCCCGCTGGGGCTCTGCTCCAGGGAGGAGGTGGAGAGGGTTCGGTCCAGATTTAGATCTGCTTGTATCCATTTTTGTTGTTTGGCCCAAAAAAAAACTTTGTTAATCCATTCTGGTGTTAATCCTTTGGAAATAATAGAGTTAAGTTATATTCCTTCAGTCAGCGTTATTTTTAGATCACAGTCTTTTGTAATCCTCAAACAGTGCAGAAAGAGCACTCCTTCAGTCCATAATTCCAATAGAACAGATATTCCTTTGCAGATCATGTTGAATCCCTTTCCGAGTTACGTGGTAAAATCCCCTTTGCCCAGAGCATTGCTGCCTGGCTTGCATCCAGTGACCACCTCGCAACGACTCCTCAACTTGTGTCTCGATCCAGTGTAATTTATACAACAACTGAACCTTTTGCATATGCAAGAACTGCACCCTTAATTAACATGCGTGATGACAGCATCCATCACCCTCCTCATTCGTGCACTGCTTCCATCCACTGACCTCGTGGCCTCTGCGTGCTCTGGAGGAACTGAAACCATCTATTCTGGACCGTCTCGCCAGCCCCCCCCAACTCATCCTAAGACCCCTCCATGTTTGAGGAACTGAAACTAACTGTTTGGACTGTTTGGACCCTTCCACTCAGTCTCACTTCTCTATTAATGTATCTGCTCCATCCGAAGCTCAGAGCAGGCCTCCGGTCAGGAAACAGATGTCAGACTCACAAAAACCCCGACATCTATTCCGAGGTTAATAACCTTTACCGTGAACACTTGACCTCAGTTCACCTTAGGTCTTGACTTCTCACTTCATTACTAAGTTAAAAACCTTAGTTTTAACAGTAATCAAAACTCTTTCTAAAACATCTCAGTTTCATAGGAATCAAAACTCTTAAAAGCATTTCCATTTCATAAAGCATTAGTTTCTCATATTTGTCATTTCTATCAAAAACATCAGTTTCCCTGGTAACCAAAAACATCACTTTTCACAGTGAGTTGCTGTTTTAACTTAGTTACTTCTTAAACAAAGATTATAAAAATAGGTATTTGAGTTAGCTTTAACACACTTATTAGGTTATAGCATGAATCAGTTATACATCACAGGTTATAATATCACAATGTTCCCTTATTTAGCTGTTATTCTGCCAGTGTCTCACCCTTGTGGCTGATTCTGGGATCTCATACCTCCATGTTTCTCGACATGATGAAAGCACAGATAACACGGATACAGCACAGTTATCAATTTTTATTAGAGGCGTGAAGTCGGATCTCTCTGTCACTGAGGAGCTGTTGGATGTTGCTGCAATGCATGGGACCACGACGGGACAGGACATTTTTGGTGGGATTAACTACAGACGGTGCACCGGCAATGTGTGGAGGAAAAGTGGGCTTGGTTGGACTAATGAAGGGGAAAATGCAAAAAATGAACTGCCACACGCCTCTGATAACGTATCATTGCATTATCCATCAAGAAGCTTTGTGTGGGAAGGTGCTGGGGATGGATGACATAGTGACCACAGTCATGAAAGCAGTGAACTTCATTCGGGCGCGAGGCCTGAATCACCGTCAGTTCCAGCTGTTTTTGCAGGAGATGGGCTAAGAGCACGGGGATGTGCCGTACCATACAGAAGTGCGGTGGCTGAGTAGGAGCAAAGTCCTCAAGCGATTTTTTGAGCTCAGGGAAGACATTGCTCTTTTTATGCAGAGTAAAGGAAAACCCTTGTCTGAACTGACAGATCCAAAGTGGCTGTGTGACTTTGCTGTGTTGTGTGACATAACCGAGCATCTCGCCCAACTGAATCAGAAGCTGCAGGGACGCAAACAAGTCATCACGCAGATGTCCGACATGATCACGGCTTTCCAGCGTAAACTGGACCTATGGATGTGCCAAGTGAAACAGGACAATCTTGCCCACTTTCCCGTTTGTCAGAGCATGTCAGCCTCATTTCCCGAGACTTTTTCATGTGCTCAGTTGGCTACCAAACTGAGCCGGTTACAGACTGAGTTTGATCGGCGCTTCTCTGACTTCAGAGCACAGCAGTCTGGCTTTGACATCTTTGCCAATCCTTTCACCACTGACGTCTGCACTGCACCCCAACACCTTCAGATGGAGTTAATTGAGCTTCAAAGCGACAGTGGCCTGAGAGCAAAGTTCCAGGATGCTGCAATCCAGGACTTTTACCGTCTGCTGCCCCCTGATTTGATGCCACAGCTTCGACGTCATGCTGCCCGTGTTCTGTCCATGTTTGGGAGCACCTATCTGTGCGAACAGATGTTTTCCATAATGAATCTGAACAAAAACAAGCACAGATCACACCTCACTGATGACAACCTCCATGCTGTTCTACGGATTGCCTCAGCACAGGACCTAAAACCAGACACTGACGCACTGGTAACGGGAAAACGGTGTCAGACATCTGGTCAGAAAACACACAGGTAAGCATTTTAAAAAAATAAATAAATAAGAAAAACTTAATTAGACCCCTGCCTTCGCCCGAGTCAGCTGGGATAGGCTCCAGCCCCCCCCCCCCCATGATACTGAATATGGGCTGCACAGTGGCGTAGTGGTTAGCACTTTCGCCTTGCAGCAAGAAGATCCCTGGTTCGCGTCCCGGCTTTCCCGGGATCTTTCTGCATGGAGTTTGCATGTTCTCCCTGTGCATGCGTGGGTTTTCTCCGGGTACTCCGGCTTCCTCCCACAGTCCAAAAAATATGCTGAGGTTAATTGATTATTCTAAATTGCCCGTAGGTGTGAATGTGAGAGTGCTTGTGTGTCTTTGTATGTAGCCCTGCGACAGACTGGCGACCTGTCTAGGGTGTCCCCTGCCTTCGCCCGCGTCAGCTGGGATAGGCTCCAGCCCCCCCGCGACCCGAGTGAGGATTAAGCGGTGATTAGAGAATGGATGGATGGATGGATGGATGGACTTAATTAGAATATAATAAAATGTAATTCAACCAAGAAGAAGAATAGTTAAACTCTGTGTGCAATTTAATGATTGTGCTTGCATTTTGTTTTGTGTTTGTTATTTTCAGAACATGATCAATGGATGGTAGAGAGGGGATCCACTTGGTGTGTTCAAGGACAGGCAGCATCTCCTCTTCAAAAACCTGAAAACTTGACCAATATAGTTGTCAACTGAGTCAACCTTTATTTTGTTATTTTGTAGCTGCCGTTGCAATTATTTAGTGTTTGCAGGTTTTATGTGTGTGTGCAGACAAATTATTGTAATCAAACTATCAGTTGGATGCAAGGCTGTGTTCAGCCTTTTTTTTTAAATGCTACATCTGTCATACATGTTCTTAGCAGCTCACAATTGTTGATTTAACAGTAATTAAGACCATTTTAATGAGCTGAATTACGTTATTTATTATGTTATTTTTCTGAGTTTTTTCAGAGTTATTTATTCTGTTATTTTTCTTTATTCACTTGGATAGTTTGATCCATGATTGATGGAGTTATGTGGGTTTCATAAGCTGACAAAAGGATTTATGTTATAACAGAGCAACAAGCAAACATATTTTTTCTATGCAACTGTAATGTGCAAGAACTGATATAACTTGAATAAGTAATAAATTCAGAGTTATTTAACATTAAGGAGTAGTTACATTTACTTTACATTACATTCAATTACATTTAGTTACATTTCTAAGTTACACCTGGCCCTTTGAGGACAGCCATTATGCTGATGTGGCCCTCGGTGAAAATGAGTTTGACACCCCTGTCCTAGATAGAGGATACAAACTTGTGTATGCTCTCTCTCTCCCCTAATATGACCCTGAGACAGACAGACGCTTGGTAAACATAACATTGGGATAACAGACCAACTATCTGGCTGACGATGTCAGAACAACAGGGTTATATTGTTGTGTTCCTGTTCAGATCGATCCTGAACTAACAGTCCTGCCTCCACATTTAGAGTATAACATAAACATGGCACGCCTTCCAAACGGTATATATGCCCAAGACCAGAGAGACTTCTCAGAACTGATGCTACCAGTGTTCACGTCACTGTGTTACTCGCTGTATCATTTCTCCTGAATTCAGTAAACCTTATCAACATAAGCCATCTGAGTCTCCAGAGTGTCCCTGAGTTTGCCTCCTGATTCCTCTTTTGACATCGCAGAATTCCCTAAGAGATTGGCGTCACAAACAGGATCTCCACACAACAAAGACTGGTAAGTGCAAATTTTAACAAATTTTGCAAACTGCCATGTCTGAGTTTGGCGAGATTATGTACCTGTTAAAACTTTGTTAAAAAACCTAAACTTTGAAAAATAAGTTCTATGATACTGAATCTGGGCTGCACAGTGGCGTAGTGGTTAGCACTTTCGCCTTGCAGCAAGAAGATCCCTGGTTCGCGTCCCGGCTTTCCCGGGATCTTTCTGCATGGAGTTTGCATGTTCTCCCTGTGCATGCGTGGGTTTTCTCCGGGTACTCCGGCTTCCTCCCACAGTCCAAAAAATATGCTGAGGTTAATTGATTATTCTAAATTGCCCGTAGGTGTGAATGTGAGAGTGCTTGTGTGTCTTTGTATGTAGCCCTGCGACAGACTGGCGACCTGTCTAGGGTGTCCCCTGCCTTCGCCCGAGTCAGCTGGGATAGGCTCCAGCCCCCCCCCCCCGCGACCCTAGTGAGGATTAAGCGGTGATTAGATAATGGATGGATGGATGGATACTGAATCTGCGATTGTCTGATATTGAATTTGGACATTAAATGTCAGTCAGCTGCCTCAAGAGGCGAGTACGGCGCACTACGCATGTGGGTTTCAGAAGAGTCGGCGCTTGTCCACTGCTGAAAGAGGCAGTGTAGAGTCGGCGCTTGTCCACTGCTGAAAGAGGCAGTGTAGAGTCGGCGCTTGTCCACTGCTGAAAGAGGCAGTGTAGAGTACACGGACTGGGTAATATACCTGGGTTGCCTCTTAAAGGAGGGTGACTCGACCTTAGGGGACAGCCTGTGGGTCCTTCCACCTTTGAGAACGAGGTTCTGGGCAAATTTAAGGTTTTGTCTGTGGAAGGCGAGACGAGCGTCCGCCCTTTGGTTCGGCAGGGTTTAAGACTCTGGAGAATTTTGTCCCTGAGCTAGGTTATGCGCAAACTTATTGATTCAATACGTTGAATTTGGTACCCAGATCCACCAGACTGAAATCCATCCATCCATCCATTATCTATACACCACTTAATCCTCATTAGGGTCACGGGGGGGGCTGGAGCCTATCCCAGCTGACTCGAGCGAAGGCAGGGGACACCCTAGACAGGTCGCCAGTCTGTCGCAGGGCTACATATACAGACAAACAATCACTCTCACATTCACACCTACGGGCAATTTAGAATAATCAATTAACCTCAGCATATTTTTGGACTGTGGGAGGAAGCCGGAGTACCCGGAGAAAACCCACGCATGCACAGGGAGAACATGCAAACTCCATGCAGAAAGATCCCAGGAAAGCCGGGACGCGAACCAGGGATCTTCTCGCTGCAAGGCCAAAGTGCTAACCACTACGCCACTGTGCAACCCCCAGACTGAAATCCCACGTTAAATTCAAGGAAACTCCTATTGAATTCTGGCACGAAATTTCCTATAAATTGTGTAAAAACAATTTTGAACTTCATCTAACAGATCAGACTCAGAATTGAAAACTGACACACATAAGAGTTTAGATGCAGTTGAGAGTGATGGCTATGCACCTGCTGTTTGTCTTCATTGCGGTTTTGTTTCTGTGTGTGCTTGAAAGCCTATTGTTGAGTGAAAGAAATTAACCATAGGTTGTCATCAGTCCAAATCAGGCGAGACTCATTGTTCAAATGTGAAATCAATTAATAATTCTTATAAAGCACAATCTGAATCTAACTCTGATGCATCCACAGCTAAAATTAAATCTGATGCATCTACGCTGGTCAGTGCAGCAGGAATTCAGTCATTAGCCAGAGCTAAGAACACAGATGAGAAACTTAAGATCATTGCTCTTCTTCAGTAAGAATTGACGAAGATAAAGAATAAAGAAGTTGAATCTGGACTTAACACAGAACCCGACTCAGGATCAGGCTCAGTTTCAGGAAACGGTGATGTAGAAAAAGGACAGAGTAATGATGAGTTGATGAAAAAGGATAAACAGTCTGGGCGTTCCTCACCTGTTTCTCTTCAAAGTGATAATACAGAGTGTCACATATGTTTTTATGTTGTTGAGATGAAGTTAGCTAAAGAAGACCACAGAGACAGGACGTGCTTGAGGCTAGCTTTTACTGTGTGTTCTTGCTCTAACAACATTGCAGGTGATATGCATGTAATACATGTGGTAGCGCTCCTAGCGGAGACTATTATAACTACACATGACATCTCCCCTTTTTAAATGAGATAAACCTGCAATAAACATCATGCATTTTTTTTTTCTTTTATATTAAAGACTTGCAAATATAACTGACCTTTTTAGCTTAATAAAACATGCTATCAAACCAAACACTTATTGTTTAAAGTGAAACAATGTAAACAACATTTTTCTCAGCATGTTTTAGTTAACATTTACTGTGAGTATCTTTTAGGTGTTTTTATCATCCTGCCATAGCGAGATGTTTTAGCTGCTGGACCCTTGTTAATTGGTGTAAGAGTCTGTGATGTCACAACTGGAACAGTGTTGCCGTCTTCTGTGTGACTGTCTTCAGCAGTAGATGTTTCAGAGTCTATAAAGTCACTTTCAGATGCATCTTCCTTGCACTTTAACAAATGTCTCCTATTTCTCCTGAAGACACCGCCTTGAGGTGTGCGAACGACGTAAGAGCGTGGCAGGTTGTGGTCACTTTGAACAACTGCTGGTTGCCATGTTGTGCCAACTCTGACTCGAACCGCTTCTCCTTGGTCCAATCCAGGAAGGTTCTTTGCTCCTCGGTCGTAGTAGTGCTTTTGTTTCTCTTGTCTTTTCTTAAGTTTTGTATGAATGTCTTTGTGTAACTCAGGTTGAAGTAATTGAGCGCTTGTTGGTAGTTTGGTTTTCAGACGTCTACCCATTAGTAGCTGGGCAGGTGACAGCTTCACTCCATCCAGTGGTGCATTTCTGTATTCAAGGAGTGCATTGTATGGGTCACCTTGACTTTCCCTTGCCTTTTTGAGTAGATTCTTCACCGACTGAATAGCTCTTTCACTTTGTCCATTAGATTGTGGGAAACCAGGACTCGAAGTGATGTGTTTAAACTCCCAGGATTCTGCGAAATGTGCAAACTCTTCACTTGCAAATTGGGGTCCATTATCAGACATTAAGGTATCTGGGATTCCATGACGAGCAAACATGGACTTGAGAGCGATGATCACTTGTTTGCTTGATGTCTGTGGGAGTCTTGCTATTTCTGGATATTTTGAATAGTAATCCACACATATCAAATATTCGTCCTGATCAAAATGAAACAAATCTAGTCCAACTTTTGCCCATGCTCTGTCTGGTATCTCATGACATATAAGTGGTTCTTTGACATTGTTACGCTTATATGTGTTGCAGACAGAACATTTCATTACAGTGTCCTCGATTTGCTTTGACATCCCTGGCCAAAATAGGATATCTCTTGCTCTTTCTTTACATTTGACGATGCCTAAATGAGCTTCATGTATCTTTAATAGCATCTCAGCTTGCATGCTTTGAGGAACAATCAACTTGTCGTTTTTAAACAACAGTCCTTCAGAGAATGTGATTTCTTCTTTGAAAGTCCAGTATTTTCTTATTTCAGGAATAACATGTTTTATGTTTTCCGGCCATCCTGACATGACTGCATTTTTCACTTGCTGCAGCTCATTGTCATCTGCTGTTGCTCTTTTGAACTGTGCCATTTTATCTTCAGAGATAGGGAGGTTAGTTGAAAGAACGTTTATTTCTAGTTCCTCCTCCAACACTTCTGTTTGCTCATTTAGAAATGCTCTGCTGAGCGTATCAGCAATGTACAAGTCTTTTCCGGGTTTGTAAGACACCTGTAGGTTAAAGGATTGAAGTCTCATTAGCATTCTTTGTAGTCTTGGTGGGGCTTTGTGTAGTCCTTTCTTGAACACAGCCTCCAATGGCTTATGATCAGACTCCACATTGACTTGCTTTCCATGCAAGTATTGCTTGAACTTTTCACATCCATAAACGATCGCTAGAAGCTCCTTTTCTATTTGAGCATATCTCTTTTGTGTGTCTGTTAGTGCTCTAGAACCGTAAGCAACTGGCTGTCCTTCCTGCATCAATGCTGCTCCTAAGCCTTCTGAGCTCGCATCTACGGATAGAGTCACTTCTTTGTTAATGTCATAGTACTTCAAAACAGGTGTATTGCATACAAGAGTCTTTAGCTTTTCAAAACTTTGAACCTGTTGAGATTCCCAATGCCATGCTACTTCCTCTTCTAGGAGCTTCCTGAGGGGAGCACTCACCTCTGACAAATTGGGAATGAACTTTGCCAAGTACTGCACCATGCCAAGAAATCTCATCAGCGCAGCTTTGTCTTGTGGCTGAGGCATGTCTGTGATAGCTCTTATTTTGCTTGGATCAGGCTTGAGACCATCCGCAGTCAGTATATGTCCAATATACTGGATTTCTGTCAGTCCGATTTTGCATTTGTCTTTGTTCAGTTTTAAGTTTATGCTTCTCACTCTGTCAAGAAGCGTTTTCAGTCTTTTATTGTGCTGTTCCTTGTTTTCTCCCCATACAAGAATGTCATCCATAACATTCACAACTCCTTCCAAGTCCTCTAGCCGCTGAGCAATGTATTTTTGAAACACCTCAGGCGCAGAAGAGACACCAAAGGGGAGTCGCTTGAACCTATAACGACCAAATGGCGTGTTAAATGTGCACAACTTAGAACTGTCTTCGTCCAGCTGTATCTGCCAGAATCCATGGTTGGCGTCCAGGACTGAGAAGATCTTTGCATTTGGCATTTCTGCGACGACTTCCTCCACTGTCCGAAGTGGGTAATGTTCTCTTTTAATGGCTTTGTTGAGGTCTTGAGGATCAATGCAAATCCTGAGTTTCTTATTGGGCCTTTGAACAGTTACCATGCTGTTAACCCAGTCTGTGGGCTCTGTTTGCTTTTCCACAACTCCGAGCTGCTCCATCCTTTCTAGCTCAGTTTTGATTTGGCCTTTCAGTGCTATTGGGACTTTTCTTGGTGGGTGAATAACAGGTGGCACTTCTGGGTCAATCTTGATATGGTGTAGTCCAGGTACACACCCTAATCCTGTAAAGACATCTTTGTACTCTGTGAAAATGTCAGTATTAATGACTTTCTCAACATTGTAAAGTCTTTTTATCAGTCCCATTTTTGCACAAGAATCTCCTCCCAGTATTGCTGGTAAGTTTGACTCTATTATCTGAAACTCAAGTTGATGATTTTCACATTTGTATTCACATTGGAGTAGTGCCTTACCCAATGGCTCCACCTTGTGTCGAGAGTAGGTCACCAACTTGAAACTTGACTTCTTAAGTGCGTGCTTTGGGGCCACTTGATTTAGTAATGATAGTGGTAGCACGTTGCAATCAGCACCGGTATCCAGCCTGAAGGTAAGCTTTTGACCATTGATTTTCAGCACTTCTTTCCACTTTTCATCATCTTTGTTTGACTTTTTGCCATTTCTTTTCCTGTTTGACTGTATTGCTCCAATAAACAGCTCATTTTGCTCCTGTTCAATCTCATTTACAGTTCTTTCAGTGTTTCTCTGATATTCTCTGGGCTTTTTAGACCTGCATACCCGGGCGTAGTGGTTTTTACGTGAACACAGCTTACATGTTTGGCCATATGCGGGGCACTTACCAAACTCGTGTTTGTTTCCACATTTACCACAGTCTTTGTTCTCGTTAGCTTTAGCCTTTCTTTGTAGCTTAGCTTTAGCAAGTTTATTGACCGCGATGTCACTCTCTTCATTTAACACTTTCATGTGACTTTGTGTGGCTTCGTTTGCTCTGCAGATGTCAACAGCTTTAGTTAACGTGAGGTCTGGCTCTCTTAGTAGTCTAGCCCTGACATGTGCGTTATCCACGCCGCACACAATACGATCTCTGATAAGGGAATCAGTTAACAGTCCGAACTCGCAATCCTTTGCTTTATTTTTCAGATCTGTCACGTATGCGTCGATGCTTTCATTTTTACCTTGAGCCCTTGTGAAGAACATGTGTCTGAGATATGTGATGTTCTTTCTTGGTTCACAGTATGCACGAAACTTCTCTTTTAGCACCTCTATGTCCTCTTCTTCTTCATCATCAAAGTCCATTGTATTAAATACCTTTATCGCTTCGTCTCCAGCCACATGTAGAAAAGTAGCACATTGTACTTTTTGTGACTTCTCCGAGATACCGCTAGCAATGAGGTACAACTCGAACTTCTGGATCCACGTTTTCCAGTTTTCCGCCAGATTTCCTTCGAGGCACAAACCGTTTGGTGGCTTTAGTTGCTCCATTGTTAACTTCTGACACCATGTCACATATGTTTTATGTTGTTGAGATGAAGTTAGCTAAAGAAGACCACAGAGACAGGACGTGCTTGAGGCTAGCTTTTACTGTGTGTTCTTGCTCTAACAACATTGCAGGTGATATGCATGTAATACATGTGGTAGCGCTCCTAGCGGAGACTATTATAACTACACATGACAAATATCAGCTTATTCAGAGAGTCTTTCCAGTTTGTTTTGTCTTTTTCTGTAAGAGTCTTAAGCATCTGCATTAAGGTTCGGTTGAAACGTTCGACTTGACCATTCCCCTGAGGGTGGTAAGGGGTCATCCTTGATCCGGCCACACTACAGTATTTGCTCAGTTGTGAGAAGAGCTGATTCTCAAATTCTCCCCCTTGGTCATGGTGAATGCGTGTTGGAAATCCAAATTTTAGGGCATAATCATTGAATATTCTATCAGCCACAGTTTTTCCAGACTTTGATGTTGTAGGGCATATGTGTCAAACTCAAGGCCCGCGGGCCAAATGTGGCCCGCCACGTCATTTTATGTGGCCCGCGAGAGCTTAAAAGGTCTGAGTGTCTAAAAATAAATAGGTCAAAAGCGTGCTTTGACCAAAAATTACGTTTCCCACAATGCCTGTCGACTATGATACCCGCGAAGTGACGGCTCACCGCCACTACGCGGCAGTGTTTCCGCATCAATGCTAACGAGTTGAATTGAGAAATAAATAATGATCCCAAAATGTCCAGGAAGCGAAAAGTTGATGCAGATGGAAGACTGTTTCAAGAAAGATGGGAAGGCGAATACTTGTTTGTGCTCCAAGGAGAAAGACCGGTATGTCTTTTTTGTTATGAGGCGGTGTCGGTTGTCAAGGAGTACAATCTGTGTCGGCATTTTGACACCAAACACGGAGCTAAGTACGGCAAAGCTAGCCTTCAAGAAAAGCAACAAATTGCCCAAGAATTAAAAGGCAAACTGCGGTTGCAGCAGAGTGTGTTCACGAAATCCACAGCCAAAAACAATGCGGCAGTGAAAGCTAGCTTTATTGTGGCTGAAGAAATGGCCCACGCTTCCAAGTCTTTTTCAGAAGGCGCGTTTTTGAAGCAGTGCATGCTAAAGGTCTGTGAGCAGGTGTGTCCCGACCAGTTACAGACTTTTAAAAATGTCAGTTTATCAAGAAACACCATCGCGGACCGAGTTAAGGAACTAGCAGAAAATCTTGCAACACAGCTGGCCGAGGAGACACGCAGCTACACAGCTTTTTCATTAGCTGTTGATGAAAGCACAGATAACACGGATACAGCACAGTTATCAATTTTTATTAGAGGCGTGAAGTCGGATCTCTCTGTCACTGAGGAGCTGTTGGATGTTGCTGCAATGCATGGGACCACGACGGGACAGGACATTTTTGGTGGGATTAACTACAGACGGTGCACCGGCAATGTGTGGAGGAAAAGTGGGCTTGGTTGGACTAATGAAGGGGAAAATGCAAAAAATGAACTGCCACACGCCTCTGATAACGTATCATTGCATTATCCATCAAGAAGCTTTGTGTGGGAAGGTGCTGGGGATGGATGACATAGTGACCACAGTCATGAAAGCAGTGAACTTCATTCGGGCGCGAGGCCTGAATCACCGTCAGTTCCAGCTGTTTTTGCAGGAGATGGGCTAAGAGCACGGGGATGTGCCGTACCATACAGAAGTGCGGTGGCTGAGTAGGAGCAAAGTCCTCAAGCGATTTTTTGAGCTCAGGGAAGACATTGCTCTTTTTATGCAGAGTAAAGGAAAACCCTTGTCTGAACTGACAGATCCAAAGTGGCTGTGTGACTTTGCTGTGTTGTGTGACATAACCGAGCATCTCGCCCAACTGAATCAGAAGCTGCAGGGACGCAAACAAGTCATCACGCAGATGTCCGACATGATCACGGCTTTCCAGCGTAAACTGGACCTATGGATGTGCCAAGTGAAACAGGACAATCTTGCCCACTTTCCCGTTTGTCAGAGCATGTCAGCCTCATTTCCCGAGACTTTTTCATGTGCTCAGTTGGCTACCAAACTGAGCCGGTTACAGACTGAGTTTGATCGGCGCTTCTCTGACTTCAGAGCACAGCAGTCTGGCTTTGACATCTTTGCCAATCCTTTCACCACTGACGTCTGCACTGCACCCCAACACCTTCAGATGGAGTTAATTGAGCTTCAAAGCGACAGTGGCCTGAGAGCAAAGTTCCAGGATGCTGCAATCCAGGACTTTTACCGTCTGCTGCCCCCTGATTTGATGCCACAGCTTCGACGTCATGCTGCCCGTGTTCTGTCCATGTTTGGGAGCACCTATCTGTGCGAACAGATGTTTTCCATAATGAATCTGAACAAAAACAAGCACAGATCACACCTCACTGATGACAACCTCCATGCTGTTCTACGGATTGCCTCAGCACAGGACCTAAAACCAGACACTGACGCACTGGTAACGGGAAAACGGTGTCAGACATCTGGTCAGAAAACACACAGGTAAGCATTTTAAAAAAATAAATAAATAAAAAAAACTTAATTAGAATATAATAAAATGTAATTCAACCAAGAAGAAGAATAGTTAAACTCTGTGTGCAATTTAATGATTGTGCTTGCATTTTGTTTTGTGTTTGTTATTTTCAGAACATGATCAATGGATGGTAGAGAGGGGATCCACTTGGTGTGTTCAAGGACAGGCAGCATCTCCTCTTCAAAAACCTGAAAACTTGACCAATATAGTTGTCAACTGAGTCAACCTTTATTTTGTTATTTTGTAGCTGCCGTTGCAATTATTTAGTGTTTGCAGGTTTTATGTGTGTGTGCAGACAAATTATTGTAATCAAACTATCAGTTGGATGCAAGGCTGTGTTCAGCCTTTTTTTTTAAATGCTACATCTGTCATACATGTTCTTAGCAGCTCACAATTGTTGATTTAACAGTAATTAAGACCATTTTAATGAGCTGAATTACGTTATTTATTATGTTATTTTTCTGAGTTTTTTCAGAGTTATTTATTCTGTTATTTTTCTTTATTCACTTGGATAGTTTGATCCATGATTGATGGAGTTATGTGGGTTTCATAAGCTGACAAAAGGATTTATGTTATAACAGAGCAACAAGCAAACATATTTTTTCTATGCAACTGTAATGTGCAAGAACTGATATAACTTGAATAAGTAATAAATTCAGAGTTATTTAACATTAAGGAGTAGTTACATTTACTTTACATTACATTCAATTACATTTAGTTACATTTCTAAGTTACACCTGGCCCTTTGAGGACAGCCATTATGCTGATGTGGCCCTCGGTGAAAATGAGTTTGACACCCCTGTCCTAGATAGAGGATACAAACTTGTGTATGCTCTCTCTCTCCCCTAATATGACCCTGAGACAGACAGACGCTTGGTAAACATAACATTGGGATAACAGACCAACTATCTGGCTGACGATGTCAGAACAACAGGGTTATATTGTTGTGTTCCTGTTCAGATCGATCCTGAACTAACAGTCCTGCCTCCACATTTAGAGTATAACATAAACATGGCACGCCTTCCAAACGGTATATATGCCCAAGACCAGAGAGACTTCTCAGAACTGATGCTACCAGTGTTCACGTCACTGTGTTACTCGCTGTATCATTTCTCCTGAATTCAGTAAACCTTATCAACATAAGCCATCTGAGTCTCCAGAGTGTCCCTGAGTTTGCCTCCTGATTCCTCTTTTGACATCGCAGAATTCCCTAAGAGATTGGCGTCACAAACAGGATCTCCACACAACAAAGACTGGTAAGTGCAAATTTTAACAAATTTTGCAAACTGCCATGTCTGAGTTTGGCGAGATTATGTACCTGTTAAAACTTTGTTAAAAAACCTAAACTTTGAAAAATAAGTTCTATGATACTGAATCTGGGCTGCACAGTGGCGTAGTGGTTAGCACTTTCGCCTTGCAGCAAGAAGATCCCTGGTTCGCGTCCCGGCTTTCCCGGGATCTTTCTGCATGGAGTTTGCATGTTCTCCCTGTGCATGCGTGGGTTTTCTCCGGGTACTCCGGCTTCCTCCCACAGTCCAAAAAATATGCTGAGGTTAATTGATTATTCTAAATTGCCCGTAGGTGTGAATGTGAGAGTGCTTGTGTGTCTTTGTATGTAGCCCTGCGACAGACTGGCGACCTGTCTAGGGTGTCCCCTGCCTTCGCCCGAGTCAGCTGGGATAGGCTCCAGCCCCCCCCCCGCGACCCTAGTGAGGATTAAGCGGTGATTAGATAATGGATGGATGGATGGATACTGAATCTGCGATTGTCTGATATTGAATTTGGACATTAAATGTCAGTCAGCTGCCTCAAGAGGCGAGTACGGCGCACTACGCATGTGGGTTTCAGAAGAGTCGGCGCTTGTCCACTGCTGAAAGAGGCAGTGTAGAGTCGGCGCTTGTCCACTGCTGAAAGAGGCAGTGTAGAGTCGGCGCTTGTCCACTGCTGAAAGAGGCAGTGTAGAGTACACGGACTGGGTAATATACCTGGGTTGCCTCTTAAAGGAGGGTGACTCGACCTTAGGGGACAGCCTGTGGGTCCTTCCACCTTTGAGAACGAGGTTCTGGGCAAATTTAAGGTTTTGTCTGTGGAAGGCGAGACGAGCGTCCGCCCTTTGGTTCGGCAGGGTTTAAGACTCTGGAGAATTTTGTCCCTGAGCTAGGTTATGCGCAAACTTATTGATTCAATACGTTGAATTTGGTACCCAGATCCACCAGACTGAAATCCATCCATCCATCCATTATCTATACACCACTTAATCCTCATTAGGGTCACGGGGGGGGCTGGAGCCTATCCCAGCTGACTCGAGCGAAGGCAGGGGACACCCTAGACAGGTCGCCAGTCTGTCGCAGGGCTACATATACAGACAAACAATCACTCTCACATTCACACCTACGGGCAATTTAGAATAATCAATTAACCTCAGCATATTTTTGGACTGTGGGAGGAAGCCGGAGTACCCGGAGAAAACCCACGCATGCACAGGGAGAACATGCAAACTCCATGCAGAAAGATCCCAGGAAAGCCGGGACGCGAACCAGGGATCTTCTCGCTGCAAGGCCAAAGTGCTAACCACTACGCCACTGTGCAACCCCCAGACTGAAATCCCACGTTAAATTCAAGGAAACTCCTATTGAATTCTGGCACGAAATTTCCTATAAATTGTGTAAAAACAATTTTGAACTTCATCTAACAGATCAGACTCAGAATTGAAAACTGACACACATAAGAGTTTAGATGCAGTTGAGAGTGATGGCTATGCACCTGCTGTTTGTCTTCATTGCGGTTTTGTTTCTGTGTGTGCTTGAAAGCCTATTGTTGAGTGAAAGAAATTAACCATAGGTTGTCATCAGTCCAAATCAGGCGAGACTCATTGTTCAAATGTGAAATCAATTAATAATTCTTATAAAGCACAATCTGAATCTAACTCTGATGCATCCACAGCTAAAATTAAATCTGATGCATCTACGCTGGTCAGTGCAGCAGGAATTCAGTCATTAGCCAGAGCTAAGAACACAGATGAGAAACTTAAGATCATTGCTCTTCTTCAGTAAGAATTGACGAAGATAAAGAATAAAGAAGTTGAATCTGGACTTAACACAGAACCCGACTCAGGATCAGGCTCAGTTTCAGGAAACGGTGATGTAGAAAAAGGACAGAGTAATGATGAGTTGATGAAAAAGGATAAACAGTCTGGGCGTTCCTCACCTGTTTCTCTTCAAAGTGATAATACAGAGGAGTCAGAGCTTTCTGAAACTCATCCAGCTTTCCCTAAATGCATGATCGTTAACACAGCTGTGTGGTTGTGGGTTACAACTACATTGTATAATGTTCTGGTTCCAGACATAAAGGTATTGTTGCATTGTACCTATGGCATAGAGTGGTCCGCGGTTGAGGAATCTTTTGATCAACCCCTGACTGAGAATGTCCAGTGACCTGACAACCTAGACGTGCAGACATGGTTAACAGAGAAAGCTAAAAAGGCAGTATTTAAACATGCATGCTGTACTGCTAAACCTTACAAGCTTAATGTTTGTGTGCAGGATGATGATGAGCCCCTGCCAACATTTATTGAATGGTTTGATGGAAATGTACAAGGATGGTTGTCTTTTCCACTGAACGATCTGCTATGGTTAAATAAATGGTTCAGGTCACAGATCAGCCCCAGCGTCCTTTCTCTCAGAAGGCCGCTCCCCGAACAGAGCGGAAACGCAGACAATGCTGGAAATGTAGGAGAATGAGACACTGGGCCAAAGACTGCAGAGCACCTAGGAGCTAATCAGTAGAATGGAACGTTTTCAACTCTGTAAACACTCGGGTTTAACATTCCCCTATTGAAAATCTAATATGATCAGTAGTAAAAAGGAAAGGGATCAATTCAAGATTATTTTTTAAAATAAAATGGATCTTTTCTCTGATATGACTTCAGCATCTAATGGTTTGGTATTGCTGTGCTCAATACTGAGAAACTAAAATTGTATCTGTTGTGGATTTAAATTAATTATAATCTTAATAGTTAACTATATTAAATCAATTAATGCCTCTGTAGTAAATAAAATAGTGTTAAACTTTTAACCTCTGTAGTTTAAGGAAATTATACAAATAACTAATTTCTTTGTGGTTCATCATGAGAAAATCAAACTTTTACAGAGTAAATTGAGAGCAGAATAAATAGAACAAGAAGATCAATCGGTAAAATCAGTCAAATATATTACAAGCTGTGCCTATCAATATGTTTTTAAAATATCTTGTAAAATGCAGTGCATCATTATTTAATTAAATTGAAGATATTAATTGATAAAGGAGCTATACTTTCTACTGTATGTTTCACTGATAATGTTTGCATTCCTAGTTCTAAACTAATCACTGTAGGAGTTTCAGGCACCCCATAATTAAATCATTTTTTGAACAAGCTGATGTTTCAAAAGCAGGATCAGATGTGGAACATACTTTCTGATTCTTGCAGGATGGGAAGAGACCTTCTTTGTAAATTAAACACTGGTATTAATTGTACTCTAGATTATTTGTTTCTAGAAAATAATAAAATCAGTTCAGTGTTTGCAATCAGCTAATGATTTTCTATATTGTTAGACTGTGGAAAGTTTTAATAAGAAAGACATCTTTACTGCTAATCAGTATTACAAAATCTTGTCGAGTTTGTGCGTGTTTGCTGTCTGCTATGAGGTCTGTGTTGCAGTGGTGTTGCTGCTGATAATCCATCCACTGAGTATCAAATTATAACTGTGACACTTACACTTTTATTTATGACAAAAATGATAAAATAATCTGAAAGGATTTTACTGGTTTATGGTCCAGATTGGGTGCATTTTAGCTATAGAACTAACAGATGCACAGAAAGCTCTGTGCAAAGATCAGGTTGCTCTGCCTCACATCAAGGTCGTTGTGTCGACTGGGGCAGAAGTAAAACAATTGAATGTTTTCATAATAAGGTGCATCAGTCAGCAAGAGACTGTCTCCAGCCTACTGATTGCTGCCGCAAAAAACTTGGGGATGATATGTCTTTCTTAAAACCTAATAAGACTATCACTCTTCCTAAAAGAATGTTTGTTTTACAGAAAGCACCCTTTCATATTTTAAATGGACCCCCTCAAATTTATCTGAGGTCCCTAACAAACTATGGGCTAAACAAAAGAATCATGTGGGATGTGTGACAACTGTTTTACCTCATGTTGTTCAAGTTAAATCTAAAAAGTTACACTTAATGCTGTAGTTCCTAAGATTAATCAGTATAAGTTATTTTAAAGGGCAATCGTAGGCATAAAGGGCTTAATTCAATCTCTCCTGGATCAAGGAGTGTTAGTGGAGAGAAACAGTCCATGTAACACTCACATTTTGCCAGTTCCTAAACATAATCATCCAGATGAATGGAGATTTGTTCAAGATTTGAAAGTAATTTAAAACATTGTCGTGCCTTTGGCTCCAAGTTTACCACACACTAATTCTAGTTTTGCCTCTTGCCCCTAGATTCTAAATAATAACTCAATTGTTGACCTGAGCTGTGCATTTTTCTCTGCATCCAGATAGTTAGTATCTGTTTGTATTTCCATACAAAGGGTGTCAGTTGACGTGGACCAGGCTCTACATGGCTTTGTTAGGAGTCCTACAGAATGTGATGCTTTGGTGGGGTGTGATTAGGTGAATTTGCACCTGGCTAGTGGTAGCACTCCCCTTCTTCTCTTTCCTCCAAAAGAAGTCTGTCACATGGACTCTGCTTCTGTTAAATAAACTGGCTGAAAGAGGTCACAGCACCTCACTGGTGAAGTCACAGTACTGCAGTCTGAAGACCACCTATCTGGGTCATGTGTTGTCTGAAGGACAGCGGATGTTTTCTCCAAAAAGACTGACGCTGCTCAATAACATCAAGTTATTGTCGTGACTGGATCTGTGTTTATGCTGCTATGGACTCTGTGATGAGCTGCCACACTGCAGGAGGCTCCCCTGTAGTGGAATGGACAGAAAGCATGCATAAGGCCTTTGTGGATGTAAAGACTGCTCTGGTTTCAGCTCCAGCCCTGGGAGTGCCGGACTACATGCAACCGTTCCAGCTGTGCATCAGAGAGAGAGAGAGAGAGAGAGAGGGGTTTGTTTGAAGTGTGCTGGTGTGGAAACGCTTGTCATACCATCGCTAGGTGGCATATTACTTATCGGGGCTCTGTACAGTAGTGCGTAGCATGCCTGGCTGTTTAAGATCTATGGCTGCGGTTGCAGCGCTAGAAGAGAAATCTGCACCTCTGGTTTTATCTCATGACGGCGTTGTATATGTTAAAGCTTAGTGGTGTACATAATTAATATAGCTGCCATACTGAACATAGTTAACCACATATAGATCAAGTAATGACTCAATCATTTTGTCCAGTCCACACATCATTCTGAAAAGAGCACCTGTTTTAAATTGCAAATTTCCCTGAATTATAATCTGTTCTAAATTCTGCTATTCTTTCTCCTATTGCAGAATCAACTGATAATCGAGGCTGTGAGATGGTTATAAGCTGTGGGACACCACCTAGACCTGACCTGAAGCAGAGAACGATTCTAAATTGAAGTTTAATTTAATACACAGATGGTTCAACCAGCAGACCCTCTGACGTCACACATCATGCAGGTTATGCTGTAGTCAAGGACTAGTAAGTAGTGGAAGTGGGTACTCTCCCCCCTGAGTAGCTCAGTACAGGCAGTTGAACTGTTTGCTGTTATTATCTCCAAGGACAAGGTCTCTAGCCTTTACACAGACTCCTGCTAACTTTAGGAGCAGCTTATGATTTGGCTCAAAATATGGAAATAGACAGGAATTTAAACATCAAGTGGAAAGCCACTACAAAAAAAACCCAAAACAAAACAAAAAACATAAGCAAAGGCTCAACAATTTGATTAAAGCAATTTTATTGCTAAAACAATTGGTTACTGTAACATGTAAGAGACAATTTTGGTTCTAACCCGGTTGTAGAACAATAAAGTGAATTATAGCTGGATTATAATGGGTTTTATTTCAATAATAACATTGTTTGTTCCAAATTAGAGCCTGAAATTTGCACTGTGAGAGACTTAGGGAGAGTTTTAATCAACCACTTTGGATAGTTTAATTGATTTATAGAAAATTAAACTCATTTTACTTTATCAGATGTAATGATTTGCTATATTTCTTTGGTCAATTTTGTGGGTTTAAACTGATAACAGAACTGAGAATAACTTTGAGGTTCACCTCCGGTCTTAAAAATTTGTTATTGGTGTTTTAGAATATATCATTTAATAATCAATAAAAGAAATTTGATGAATTAACACTGGATCTCGAACTACACCACGCAGTATGCAAAGTTTAAAATTGTGTGAGGAACAGATGACTCAAGAAGGGAATTCAGTTTTCTGTCGTGTTTTCACATGAAAAATAAAATCCAAGTAAAGTGGACTTCATTTTGTCAAGTAGATTAAGCAAAACTAAATTTAGTATGATTTACTAATTTTTTTAGAATTAGTAAATATAATTTTCAAGTCAACCCAACTAGATTTTGTTGTGTAGATCAAACAAAACTCAAGCTTGTACATATTACTCAGTTTTTTCAAGGTAGTAAATGAAAATTGCAAGTATAACCAACTTAATTTTATTAAGTTGATCATACAAAACTAAAATGTGTCTGTTACTTAATTTGATGTGTTTAATGAGAATAAAATAGACTTAATCACATCATGTAAATACAGCATGACTATTTGTTTTATTACTATGGTTTTTTTTACTGGCAGATATTTTTGCATAAATTCTAAAAACAAAATTTATTGAAATTATAGAGTTGTGTCAAATAGTAAAAATAGTTGTATCAACTATTTTCCTATTACTCAAATGAAGTGGGAGCTTCATTTTAAAAGTTGCAAGCAAGTATTCTTTATAATGTATTTGAATTATGCCTGGTAATGACAGGCAAACTTAATAAGCCATAATCTTGATGTTTCTTTTTTTGCCGATAGTTTAGCAAAGGAGTGATATTGAGGAAAAAAGCTTTTCTCATGTCACAGCCACAACTTGCTTTATTTTTGAACATACAAACAGCACACAAAAAAACAAAAAAGGTTGTGCATTTACCCTGGACAGAACTAGGGTGCCTTTACAAAAGGCATTTTTAGAAAATATAACGTCCTTATTTGTACATGTAGAAATAAACAACAATGAATAAATTCATTCATTTGTCCTTAAAATGTTACCTTTAAATAAAAAACCAATTTGGCAAAAAAAAATAAAATAAACAGAAACCCTTCCAATTAATACTTATGAATAAACAAATCTGGCTTAAACTGTGAGCAACCACTTTAAATTTAACATTTGAAATGTGAAGATGATACATTTTTCCCCAAATAAATGTTAGCACCCAAAGAATCAGATTTCTTAACTATACTTATAATATATAAATTCTTAAAAAAAAAAAAAAAAGTGGCCATTTAAGATGCAAAACAATAAAGTTCTCAACAAAACAAAGTTCACTGTATATCTGCATCAAAAAGTCCCACTTTAAAGTGCAGCATAAAACAAAAAAGGGGGTCACTCAAACTCCTACCCTTCAATGAGGTGTCTCTGGCATTTAGGACTGAAGACTGACCTTTAGATCATGTATTTTGGAGGATGCTCTTTTGTTCCCATCCTCTTGGTCAAGGAAGATCTTCTGAAATGCCTCGAAGGTGTACTTCAGCTTCTTTGGGTAACATAGTTCCAGGGCATAGATGAGGCCCATAAGGTACGCACAAGCCTGAGCGACACTGGAAATCCCAAAAAGTACCTCAGCTCCCTCTATAGCGATTCCAACTTGCGTCTGGCCTTCACTTCCTCCTTTGCTCACCACAAAGATGTTGAGGACAAATGTTGTGATGGCATCTTGGACATCCACAGCATCATCATCATCATATACCTGTGAAATACATCAAAGAAAATCGGACCAACATTATCAATGAAAGGGATGCACAAATTTCTTCATCATTAAGTCTTTTATCAGCCAGGAGAAGCAGGTGACTTTTTTCATTGTATTGACTAACAATGAAACACAATAAATAAAACAATCCCTGTGAATCTACAGCGATGTATTTCACCTACAGTAAACATCTTTGTGTTTAGTTGTTGTTTTCTGTGCTAGTTACAGAACATTGGTATGTTTCCAATTGAGACTCAGTGTATGGTAAGGATTTGTAAACAATGTTCTCTTATAAACCTTTAAATCAGGGGTGTCCAACCCTGGTCCTGGAGAGCCCCTATCCAGAATGTTTTAGATGTTTCCCACTGATTTAAATTAATAGGAATCTCACATTCAGAGTCAAGGCATACTTTGAGTAGTTCTAGCAGCTTTAGAAAGACCCTATTGTAATGTTATGGACAGAATCTAAAAGATCCAGTGGAGCACAGATCTATTGAGGGTCTGATGCAGAGAATATCGGGAGCCAGTGGGTTCACCTGAATGTTCTTCCTCAACTGACTGGAATTAGTCATCTGGGACAGTATATAAAGGACTGCAAATCCATGGCTCAGTTGGTTAAGTGCTGTGAGATGGTCAACACTTTCAGTTGGCTTTTTGTGTTCTTTTTTTTGCCTTGAAATTGTTGAGTCACTGTGGGATGACCCAAACTGCGTTTGAACATTTATCAAGTGACTTTTACTTTGCCTTTAGTAGTTTGGTCCATTTGTTTTGTGATCTATCTTTTTTGATAGACGCGGGAATAATTCTTGTCACAGTCACCTTTAAGAACTTAGTGGTCATTTTTTTTTTTTTGTAATTGAAGTTTTTATTCCATGTTTTTACATTTTAACCACAGAACACAGACAAAAACACCCAAACAACAAAATGTGAGGTTCAGTACAAAACCAGCTGTCGTAATGCATTAAGTTTGTATTCAGTTTGTAGACAGGTAGGTGCAAAAATTGTCCCATTGTTCCATCGCGTCTTCATTCCTAGAGGTTAGTCGTCCTAACATCTTCTCACAGGCCACATTCTCAGTCATTTTTTCTTTCCACATTTTCAGAGTTGGGGAATGAGGATCCTTCCATAACTTTAGGATCAGACATGCACATGTCACAAGAGCAGTATTTAAAACTCTAAAACTATGTCTGTTTAACAAGGGCACCTCTGTTCTATCTCCTAATAAACATAGTCTAGGTGATTTGGGTACATTACAAGATAACCAACTCTGCATATAACTTAAAACATTGTTCCAAATCGGAAAAACCAAAGGGCACTCCCACAGAGCATGCATCAAAGTACCCTGAGCTTTCTGACATTTCCAACACAGATCATTTCTGCTAATACCCATTTTATAAAGTCGAGAGGGGGTATAGTAATATCTATTGAGAATTTTATATTGAATGAATTTTCCCTTGGCTTCTCTAACATATAATCCACAATTTGACATAATTGAATCCCAAATATCGTCATCTATAAAACAATGTAAATCTTTTTCCCATATTGCTTTTAGACTTTTAATTGTGTTATTATTTGCCCAAGGGCAAACGTTATACCACTTAGAGGCTTTACACAGTAATGGAGGTAATAGCAGAAATGTCTCTACTGGGGTTCTCTCCTGTGATTTATATTTTCCTTTTAAACAATCCCGTATCTGTAAATACTTCCAAAAGTGGCCATGACCCTCTAATTTGAATTTCTGCTTGATTTCATTAAATGTCATAAAGACATCGCCCTCAAATAAGTCACCAACAGTTCTTATACCTTTTCGTAGCCATTGTGCCCAGTAGATAGACTGTTTGCCAATCTTAATTTTGGGGTTGTTCCATAAAGACGAGTACCTCATGACATACGGATCAAGCTTGTATTTTCTATGCACCTCCAGCCATACCATTTTGGAAAATTTTAAGATTGGATTTTCAAACTTGTCTTTGTTCAACTTTTGAGATAAAGTTTCGATTGGCGTAAATGGAGAAGTAAGTTCCTGTTCAATTAAAATCCAATCCAGGTCAACTTTCCCCGCCCAATGTTTGGCTAGTCTAGACATTTCGAAGGATATACTGTAGTGTTCCACATTGGGCAGGGCTAAGCCCCCTTCCTTTTTCGGCTGACAGAGTCGACTTAGGTTAATGCGTGGTTTACGACCATCCCAAAGAAAGTGTTTTATCATGTTATTGTAATTTAATAATAGTGGCTGGGGGATACATATTGGTAACATTCCGGTATAGTAATTAATAAGTGGGGTTATGACCATTTTCACTGCATTTACCTTCCCCCATAATGTCAAATTTAATTTACTCCATTTATCCAAATTTGTCTTAATTTTGTTTATCAATTTGCCCATGCTGTCAGCCACAATATCCTCAATGTCTGGGTCCAACTCAATTCCTAGATACTTCATCCCTTTATGCATCCACTTGAAATTGAAACCAGACACTGAGCCGTGACTGCAAGATTGAGAGACTGGCATGGCTTCAGATTTTTGCCAATTAATTTTATACCCAGAGTACATTGAGTATTCATCAATAACCTCTAGCAGAGTTGTAATAGAGTTAGCAGGGTCTTTACTTAAAACCAAAATGTCGTCTGCGTATAAAAACAATTTGTGTTCCCTTCCTCCCCCCAACACACCTCTGATTAGTGAATTTTCTCTAATTTGAATAGCCAAGGGCTCTAGAAAGATGGTAAATAAAAGAGGGCTTAAACTGCACCCTTGACGGGTCGATCTGGAAATATCGAAAAAATGGGAGAGTACCCCGTTAGTAAAAACAGCTGCCTGTGGCCTGGAATACAGAGTCTTAATCCAGTGACAAAAATTGTCACCCAAACCAAACCTTTTCAGAGCAGTAAATAAAAAAGACCATTCTACCCTGTCGAACGCTTTTTGGGCGTCTAAAGATATGGCTAACACAGGATCAACGTTGTTTTTGTTCAACCATAAGAGATGTAACAACCTTCTCATATTATCAGATGCAGATCTGCCCTTGATAAACCCAACTTGGTCTTTATGTATAATTTGTGGTAACACAGTTTCTAATCTTGTTGCTAGTATTTTAGATAATATTTTACAGTCAACATTTATTAAACTTATTGGTCTATAATTGGCTGGGTCCGTTACGTCTTTGTCAGTCTTCGGGATAAGTGATATTATTGCCTGATTAAAACTTGGAGGAAGCAACCCATGTTCAAAAGCTTCATGAAATACTCTTGTTAAAAATGGGCAGAGTGTGTCTGTAAATCTCCTGTAAAATTCAGCCGGAAAGCCATCGATCCCCGGTGACTTTCCAGTTTTCATTGCATTAATTGCCTTCTTTACTTCTTCCTCTGTTAAAGGGGTTTCCAGTTTGTCCTTTTCTTCTTGTGAAATCTTTGGTATTGTTATTTTATCAAAAAATTCATCTAGTTGTTTCGTGTTAGTCTTATTTTCAGATGTATAAAGGTTTTGGTAAAATGTTTTAAAAACTGTGTTAATATCAGATGACGATGTAACTAACTTATCATCTTTTTTAATTGCTGTAATAACATTTTGGCTATCTATTTTTTTAAGTTGTCTTGCTAATAGTTTCCCTGTTTTTTCACCATTTTCATAAAAATGTGTTTTAAGCCGGAAAAGTGCATACTCTGCTTTCTTGTTATATATGTCATGAAGATTATATTTAAGTTTACAGATTTCTTTAAATTTAGTTTCGTTGAATTTTTCAGCTAATTGTTTTTCAAAAATACATATTTTTTCCTCCAAAGTTTTAATCTTGTTCTTATTTTCTTTAATTTTCTTTGAGCAATAACCCAAACATTTTCCCCGGACAAATGCCTTGAGAGCATCCCACACTGTGGCTAATCTATCAGTAGACCCAACATTCACCTGTAAAAAATATTCTATATCTTTTTGTAGAGATAGCACAAATTGTTCATCCTGCAGTACACTTGTATTTAGTCTCCATCTACCTCTATTGACTCTCTCCGTTTGCAAGTTTATACGTAATTCTACAGGAGCATGATCGGTTAAGGCAATGACACCTATTTTACTGTTCACAACTAGATCAACACATGCATTGGAGATCAAAAAATAATCTATTCGGGAGTATGTTTTGTGTGAATGAGAATAAAATGTGTACTCCTTTTCCAAGGGATGAACAAGTCTCCAAATATCTTCCAGGCCAATATCTTCTCTTAGAGATTTCAAAGCCAATCCTGTTTTAGTTGTTAAGGTTGTATTGATGGTGCTTCTGTCTATATATTCATCTAACACATTGTTAAAGTCTCCACCTAGCAAGATATGTCCCTCTATGTTCCCCAACATCTCATTGATTTTGTAAATAAATTTAGGTTCATCTCTATTTGGGGCATAAACATTACACAATACTACTTTTACACCATTAATAAGTGCTTGGAGACACAAAAGTCGCCCATCTTCATCCTTAAATTGTTGCAGTAGAACAAAATGTAACTTTTTATGTATAAGTATCATAACACCACGACTTTTGCTTGAAACCGAATTATGAAAAATTTTGCCCACCCAATCTCTCTTTAATTTCACTGCTTCATTTTCATTTTCAAAGTGAGTTTCTTGAATGTAAGCAACGTCAGTGTTATGAGACTTAAGATAATTCAGTATTTTCTTACGTTTAATTGGTGTGCTGCAGCCATTTATGTTCCATGAAACTATATTTATTCCTGTGCTACCCATTACTCCACATTTAAACGCTCTGTACCTCCCTGTCTGAAATAATTAAACATACACCGACAGCTTAATGTGAACCAAAATATAAACAAAATTAGTACCTCACACTGAACGCTCTCAAGAGAAAAAACAAAACAAAAAATAAATGGCGCTGTTCTAAAAAGGAACATGACAGCGCACATGCCCAATAGGCGAAGCTTCAAGTAGTCTCTGGTCCGTGCGGGTCCCGCAGACAGCGTCCTCGGCTCCTCCAGCTGCCCAGGCTGCACCCCAGTGATCCTGTCCCCGTCATTTGGAATTATTTCTGGACTCTCTCCTGTCCGCTACTTTTACATCCTCGTCAGGCCAGTTCACTCTCAATGTAGTCACGTACAAATCTCTGAGCTTCCTCCACATCATCGAAGCTCTTTCGCTGTCCTTTCCATGTAAATTTGAGTGTTGCGGGATGTGCCAGCGTGTGTTTCACCTGATGCTGCCAGAGCGTTTTCATCACTGGGAAGAATGGTTTCCTTTGCTTTGCGCGTTCTGCAGTCATATCCTCGTAAATCGACAGGCGGCAATCATTCCAGGTAAAACCTTTCTTTTGTTTAGCAACAGTCAGGACTTTATGACGTGCAGTGTAGCGGAGAAATCTTATCATTATGATGCGAGGTGGCTGGTCCGGTCCGGGGCGGGGTTGTAAACTTCTATGGCATCTCTCGATTTCAAACTCTGCTCCGGTTAGACCCAGGCCATCAGAAAGGATCTTCTGTACATAATCACTCAAACCTCCGCCAGTCTCTGAGCCTTCTTTCAATCCAATAAGCCGTACATTCTTTCTGCGACTTCGATTTTCTTGATCATCAACTCGAGCCCAGAGGTGCTTGAGCGTTTTAGCGTATGCGCTGTTGTCCTGAGCCATAGTAGTTACCTTGTCTTCGATATCCGAGATGCGGCCCTCGGCTTCGGCCATCCGGACCTGGGTCGCACTCAGAGTGTTCTTAAGTTCAGCCATATCAGACTTAATAAACGACACATCAGCTGCTACTCCAGTCATAATTGCTCCCATTTTTGTCATCTCCATGAATAAGGCGCTCATATCCGTGTTTGGAGTTTCTCCGGTGTCAGCAGTGTTAGCATTAGCAGTGTTAGCTGTAGGAGAGCTAGCAGTAGCATCCCCAATGTTAATCGTTTGCAAACGAGTCTGAACATTCTTTTTCTTCAAATTTGCAGTCATCCTCCACAAAAACGTCGAGAACCCTGCCTTAAAATTACGTTTGGAGAGAGTTTTAGTTGCCAAAAAATAGAATTAGGTTGACGGGGTTCAGAGCTCTCCTACGGCGCAGCCATTCCCTGATACCTCACCACGTGACTCTTAGTGGTCATTTTTTGTAGGAATTGTTTTTGTGCACTAGTTTTTGTTAGTTTCCCAATCTGCAAGCCTGTTCTTCGGGTTTTGGTTTTTGGCGAAACATAGTACATAGTACAGTACAGTACTGTGTATGTATTAATTTTCATAAGTTAAAATACTTACAGGTGATTTAGACCCTGAAGGCATATAATTACTTCTAGTTTTGGCTATTCTACAATTAAATATTTAGTTTCAAACAGGCAGGGCTTCAAATCAGGAGTAATGGCAGAGGTATATCATATTTACCTGGTAGTCCTTAATTAAATCCTCCATCTTCTCTCCAAGATAGAGAATAAGGCCTCTGATTACTGCTTGTCTTTGGGACTCAATGCTGTTGTCCTACAACAAATTAGAAATGAAATAATGTTATGTGCATATATTATATAGCTCCAACAGAAACTCACTTGTAAATAGTTCTAAGTACATGCCTCATTTAACATGTCAAGGGTCACATCAAGTTTCTTCCCCACAGCTCCCCCCTTCCTCCTGTACAAGCTCAACAGTTTCGGTGAGCACTGATCCAACTTTCCCAGGAATGTGGACAGCAATGGCTTCAGTGTGATCCTCCGAAATTCCTCTTCAATCTAAAAAAAGACCAAGACAGAACATGGAAACAACCATCACTAGACACAGAAATAATTCCAGAAAAACAGGGAAAGAAGACAAGTATTAAACTAACTGTAAAAGAACACTGAAGGCAATACAATGGTTTCAAACCAAGAAAAATAATGTACGTCAAAACTGAGGGAAAAAAATATCATTTGAAAATGTATCTCCGACCTCCCATTTTTTTTGCCTTCTTTAAGTTTTTACCTGGAGTATTGTCTTGAGCTGATTTTCTCTTAAGACAGTTTATATTCAGTTCTGGTAGGGCAAGATTTTTCATCTTCGCTCTGTAATTTCCCATTTTGTATTTGAGGCTGTTGTGCCATCTATATAGACCATTGAAAGACACTGGATCTCTCAAACATGGGTGCTTCATAACCAAGGCCTCTGCAACCTGCTCCCTTTGTGCTTGAGAAGGGTAGGCGGTGTAGACAAAGATTGTTTCGGCAAGCTTGTCCAGAATGTTTGATTTTACAGCAGGATTGTTGAGAATGGTTCCATCCTTTTTATGAGCTTCATTCTATTTTAAATAAAGTCATCTATATTAGCTAAATTTGCTCTACAATAGTTAATGTTGCTCTATATTAAAGTTGTTCTATACTAAATAAAGTCGCTCTACAATAGTGAATGTTGCTCTATATTAAAGTTGCTCTATATTAAATAAAGTCGCTCTTGTTAGAAGAATTATACTTAGGTTCATTGTGGTTATCATTGAATGACTGTAAAGGTATCTCTATGCATATGTAAGCACTTCTTGTTGAAGAAGTGCATGTACATTTTAACTGTAATCTGTATGTACTCACAGTAGAAACATGAGAACAGGGTTAACGTGTTCCATATGATAAGATAATGCAAGTGACACTTTCTCTGACACTTTCTCTGTTAAACATATCTTATGCTGACGCATGATGCCGCCCCATGTTACATGACTGTTTGAAACTAAATAAAAGACGCAGAGGAGATACACTCTTCGGAGAAGGAAGGCTGTAGGCAGCGGTGCGTGCAGTCTCTGTCTCCCCTTGCTGCAAGTAAAAGATCTGAGCTCGTGAGTACTGTCTTTCCTTCCTGTGCTGAGCGTGGGTACTTTCAGGTTTAAACCCAACACTCTACAATAGTTAATGTTGCTCTATATTAAAGTCACTCTATATTAGCTAACATTGCTCTACAATAGTTAATGTTGCTCTATATTAAATTTGCTCTATATTAGCTGAAGTCGCTCTACAATAGTAAATGTTGCTCTATATTAAAGTTGCTCTATATTAAATAAAGTCGCTCTACAATAGTTGAACTTGCTCTATTTTAAAGTTGCTCTATATTAGCTAAAGTCGCTGTAAAATAGTGAATGTTGCTCTATATTAAATTTGCTCTATATTAGCTGAAGTCGCTCTACAATAGTAAATGTTGCTCTATATTCAAGTTGCTCTATATTAAATAAAGTCGCACTACAATAGTTAAAGTTGCTCTATATTCAAGTTGCTCTATATTAGCTAAAGTCACTCTACAATAGCGAATGTTGCTCTATATTCAAGTTGCTCTATATTAACTAAAGTCGGTCTATATTAGCTAACCTTCTACAATAGTTAATGTTGCTCTATATAAAAGTTGCTCTATATTAAATAAAGTCGCTCTACAATAGTTGAAGTTGCTCTATTTCAAGTTGCTCTGATATTAACTAAAGTCGATCTATTTTAGCTAAAATTGCTCTACAATAGTTAATGTTGCTCTATATTAAAGTGATCTATTTAGTAAAGTTGCTCTACAATAGTGAATGTTCTCTATATTCAAGTTGCTCTATATTAAATAAAGTCGCTCTACAATGTTGAAGTTGCTCTATATTCAAGTTGCTCTATATTAATAAAGTTGCTCTATATTAAGTGCTTAAAGTTGCTCTATATTAGCTAAGTCGCTCTACAATAGTTAAGTTGCTCTATATTAAAGGTGCTCTATATTAGCTAAAGTCGCTCTACAATAGTGAATGTTGCTCTATATTCAAGTTGCTCTATATTAAATAAAGTCGCTCTACAATAGTTGAAGTTGCTCTATATTAAGTGCTCTATATTACAAGTTGATCTATATTAGCGAAAGTCGCTCTTCAATAGTGAATGTTGCTCTAGATTCAAGTTGCTCTATATTAAAGTTGCTCTATATTAACTAAAGTTGCTCTATATTAGCTAACGTTCTACAATAGTTAATGTTGCTCTATATTTTTTTTTTGTCTGCATTTGTTCTCATTGTTTAACTCCACAAAAGAGGTGTCAACATTGTATGAGATTGATGCATATTTTAGTCTTGCAGCCAAATATTTTAATATTTAGTCCATGTGTGTGACCATCACCGGCCCTCCCTGAAAGCTAAGAATGGACAGTGTGGTGGGGCCCGGCGACACCGACAGGGAGGCACCCCGCATACCCCCGGCACCAGGCCCCAGGTGAGCGCAGTACACCCAGGGCCCCCACTCCCCGCAATGCGCCCTGACAACCCACCAGGACAGAGCCACCACATGCCACCAGCCCGCAGTACAGCTACAGCGCCCACCAGGACGGCCAATCCAGCCCCCGCAGCCCACCAAGAGCCACCGCACCAGCCTGGACCCGTCGGGCACGCAAGAAAACCCCCCCAGGCCACAGCCCCCAGGTCCCGGGGACCCCCCAGCCACGGCAACACAGATGATGGTCCCCCCCCCCGCCGCCACCCCATAGCCATAAGGGGGCCGGGTCCCACCAGCGAGGCCATATTAGTGAAATCCCCCCATTACTCCCTGTTAATATGTCTCCCGATCCCAGACTGGAGACATTATCCCTGCACCGTGATAGTGTAACCCTGAGTGTCATGTGGTGCATTAAAAGTGGGGAGGCTGGGTGAGGCGTCCAGGGGGCAGGCCAGAGGACCACAGAGGATGGCTACTCTGCAGCCTACCTTGACCCCAGTTCCCCAAGCCGTCCCAGACCTACCCCCAAGCTGTGAGTGTGTGTGGTGCATTAAAAAGAAATTAGAGAGCAGGGGAGGCAAGCAAGAGGGTGATGGGGAAGAGACAAGGCCATAAAGCCCTGCCATCCGCCCCACCACAGAGCCCATCGTTCCCACCCCCACCTGCTCTCAGGGCCCTAACTGTCGTGTCCCTATATGTGCCTAAGAGTAGCTATATACAGTGATGTGTGAAGTATGTGAAGTGCACAGTAAGAGGCAGTCTGGTGTGGATCCGGCCCAAGAGGACAGAGCAGCAGGGGAGACAAGTAGTAAGACCACCGGTACTGATGCAGAGGGCCCCCAGAGCCCAGAGGCAAGAGGCCAAGGTGGGCCCACACGAACCCGACCGGCCCGGCCAGCACCGAAACCCCCAGAAGTCGCAGCGCTAGAGCAGCGCCCCAGTAGACGCCACAGCCCCACCACGGGCCAGCCGCACGCAGCACCCTGCCCCGGAGGGAGGACCAGGCCGCACCACCAGGAAGCAAGGGCCATGAGCCTCCACGCCCACCCCGGAGCCGGCACGTCCAGGATGCAGGGCGCCCACCCCGCCGCATCACCGAGACAAGGTAAGACAACAAACCAGCATGTGAAAAGGATGTGAAGTATTTTCCATGAACAAGCCTGTGAATATTTTGTACCTTGAAAGCATAACTCTGCTATTGTGTTGCAGTAATTTCTCTTAACTCAGATTGGCTTGCATCGTATTGGAGCACAAGCCTTGCTGGTCTTAATCGACAGTGAATGAATAAATGCCTGTTTCCCACCCCTGTAGATCCGATTTCAAGTTTTGAGGTGCAGCGTTGTTACATCATCACTAGAGGGGGACACACTCCTCTTGTCTGTCATAGAACTGTGACCTCAATTTACTGCTTTTAGTCCCTTTAGAGTCGACTGATGGCTTTGCTGTCAAAAGAAAGCCCCATGTTATGTGTGCAAAGGTAAAAAGTCAAGCAGCCTTCACTTCACTCAGGTGGATTTGCAGATGTATTAGCAAAAATAGCAAGAATGTGCCTGCACACAAATCTCCATTGTTGAACGGATGATGTGTCTCTGTGAGAGGACATAAGAAAAGGTTAGACAAAAGCTTACACAGGAAGATCATTTTCAAAGACACACCTGTGCTATTAATTATATCTCTGCTGCTTTGATGCCAGTTGTCACTGTCTTAGAAATGATTGAACTGTTTTGAATGAAATAAAAAAAAGCAATGAATCTTTGGTCCTTTTGTGTTTTTACTCAATCTCCAACATTTTTGGACTGATTTCAAATCTCACAAGCCTTCCTCTGGATTAAAATACACACACACGCACGCACGCACACACACACACACACACACACACACACACACACACACACACACACACACACACACACACACACTCAAAGGTTTGGACACACTTTCTCATTTAATGGTTTTTCTTTATTTTCATGACTGTTTACATTGTAGATTCTCACTGAAGGCATCAAAACTATGAATGAACACATATGGAATTATGTACTAAACAACAAAGCATGTTTTATATTTTTGATTCTTCAAAACAGCCACCCATGGCTTTGATTACTGCTTTGCACACTCTTGTCATTTAGTGAATGAACCTGAAATGGTTTTCCAACAGTCTTGAAGGAGTTTCCAGAGATCAATTATTTTATTTTTTTCAGTGGTTTGTTTCATTTGTTGGTTATGTTATTTTTCCAGTTGTTTATTTTTTTCCTTGTTATTTATTTTATTTTTTCCAATTATTTGTTTTCCTTGCTGGTTGTTTGTTTCATATTCTAATTGTTTAATTTTGGCAGTTGTTTATTTCATTTTCCAATTGTTTATGTCATTTCTTCAATTGATTATTTTGTTTTCCGGTTGTTTATTTTATTTTTCCAATTTATTTTGTCTTTTTGATTGTTTATTTTATTTTTCCAGTTGTTTATTTTATTTTCTGGTTGTTTATTTTATTTTGTGTTTGTTTATTTTATTTTCCGGTTGCTTGTTTCATTTTTCCAGTTGTTGTAAGAAAATGTTCCACCCAACAAGCTTAATGTCATCTCCTCTTCCTTCACTGTTCACCAAACTTTCTTGTGCGCTGTCATTACTCAATACATCCTGTGTATCTTCTTCGAGGCTGGCAAGACCCTGATGTGTTTCTATGAACGTCTCCGTGCTTTTATATTGATAGGCTGGTATCCTACAAAGTATTATGGTAACTTCCTCTGACTACCTACGTTTTTTTTCCTTCTTAAAATCTGACAAACCCCTCCTGTCCCAAGATCCATGTCAAGGTGCCACGCGATGGCAGACATCATCTGAAATGTAAAAAAAAAATAAAAATAAAACAATAAAAGCATTTAAAAGCCAGGATATTAAACAAACCCTGGTAATTTCCTTTGTCGTCTCGTTTTTTGAGCATACTTCAACGAACCTTGGTAGGTCCCTGTCACTACCGGGAGTTTTTTTTTTTTTTTTGGTCATGAAAAGAAAAGAACTAATAAAAAATAATATTAATGGTCAAGGTTAAAGTAGAGCCTCTTACGAAGCTTCGTGACTAGGTGTAGGCTCTTATTTTGAAGGTGAACCAAAACAAACAGTTGGTACACCACTACATTATCGTTCAGGGTCTGAGCTTGTTGGAAAAACTTTTTTTTAAAGATAAGTTTGTGCCCTGTATATTTTTAATACTGGTACATACAGGTGGAAAATATCATTTCGAAACAAATAATCTGACGGTATAGATCATACATTATAACTGCTCCCAAAGTTTTTCTTCTGGTACAGATAAGCCACGCTCCAACTGATGTTTGTCCAGTATTTATTCTTTTCTTCACCAGCAAACACCGTGAAAAACTAATAGAAAGTAATGATACAAACAGAAGTATTTTATCAGCACAAAATAAAAACACAAACCTAAACAAAATGTCAATACAAAATAAAATTACAGTCACATACCATGTGCGCCTTCTGACCAGAAATTCAGGAGTTGTTAAGGTCTTTCAATGTCCTCTTATTATTCCCACATATGAAGCATCCTCTTTACCGTGTCTTGCTATACCAGGAGCTCCTGCCAGCTCACAGTTTTTTCTTGGTGATCATGTGAACACCGCATGCTGTTCACTAAGCGCAATACACACTTTGACCACTAGGCGCCAATAATATTCCAGAGAATTCACATACATTCAAAACAAAAGTTTTCTCTGCAAAACACAAAATCTTTACGAAGAAACAGAATCCTGTGCAACAGCTACATACATTTAACTTCATATCAACGTCTGTCACGCACATGCGCGTGCGTGCGTCATCTTAACGCCATGGAAACAACGATGACGCGCAGCCGAACTCCTATAAAAGACCTGCTGCTGCTTCGCCTGTCATTCTGCACTTGGATTTGGAGCTGAGCTGTTAGAGAAACTGGGAGCTGGACTCTGGAGATTTGAAACGCTGGAAAGCATCTGAAGAATGGACCTTGTTGAAGAACAAACTCAGTGGATTACTGACAGAAGAAGAAAAAAACCGACCCGCTGGACAAACGGATCAGACAGAAGAGCTGCTGCTGTTTGGAGGCCTGACAGACCTGGAGAGTCAGCACACAGGTAAGAAAATAAAACTGGTGTTTCTGCTGAGCATGACTCCTAAACTGACCTTCAGAAACACCTTGGACGCGATTTCAGGAGAAATTTTAGAAGAAATTGTTGAATTTAAAGTTTGTTAAGTAACATCATGTTTGAGGACCTGTTTGAAAAACTGTTTTGGTGATACAGACGGTTTCTTGGTGTAATTTCCGTATTTATTTTATGTGAAAAGTTGAGGGAAATGGATGGAATGTGCTTTTAATGCTGTAGTCATTTGGGAAAAGTGATATTTTGGTTTGAGGACATGGATTTTTCTCGAATTTAGTGTTGAAACTTTTGGAAACAAAATGGCGTCGAGGCCATTTTTCAACATATGTTCCAACTGTTTATTTGTGGAATCCATGGAACGCTCAGCAGAAGTGTTCGGAGAGGCGTTATGACGTCACAGCGTCCAGGCTCAGAGATCGTAGCTGAGTTTAGCTAGCTGGTTGTTGAAAATGTTGTTGGACATCGGGTCTTTTTCAGTTCAGAGCTGATCCTGTCTGTGAACGGATGTTACGATGTTGTTTAAAACGCACCGTCAGGTGTGTGTTGTTCTGAACTCAGAGCTGAACTGAACCAGTGTCGGTCTGATGCTCCACCTGTTATTTCATCTCTCCGAGTCAAACCGAGCTGTCCTGCTGTTTTCTTCCATAACCGTGTGAGTAACTGCGTGTTTCCTGCCTCCTGTCCGATGTTTGATTTCCAGTTTCTAAGCTGGAGAATAAGAGGCTGTCACAGCAGCTCACACTTTTGTGTGCTTATTTCGGATGAGGCCTGTTGCTGACTGCTCATAATGTCAACAAGGTTCAGCGTTATTCTGAGTGGTTTTGTTCACTGCAGCTGATTGACTGTATCAGTGTTTCATAGCTGATGGAGAATGTGGCCTCATAAGCTGACCCTCTCTTCAAACTCTCTGATTTCTAGTTGATTTGTTAAACAGTAATATTCAGATTTCCTAGAATTTAATTGTGGATTTTTCAGAAACATCATTATACCTACAGATAACCCATTTACTGCCTAAAGCTGACTGTGGTGACATTCTTTCTTTTGACTATTAAATATCTGCAGCTTTATTCAGCAGCAGAAACTGTAAGTGTTTCTTCAAACACTCTAGTGATTATTGTATTGACACACTTTAACACTGGACCTGATGGTAAATGATGTTCTTGTTCTGGATGAATCCTGAACTCCATCAGAGATTCCAGGACAGTTTTTATTCAGATAAAACGTCATTACACTCTAAACGACTTTTCAGTGTTTTAAATGTCTGACTGCAGCTTTGCTCAGCATCAGAAACTGTAAGTGCTTCTTCAAACTGAAAATGATTGCGTTGAATGGTTTGGAAACCCGTGTTTTTCCGGAGACCTTTTCCGGTGGATTCTTTATTTAACTTTCTGTCCCTGTAGCTGCTCACAGCCATCCAGACTGAAGAATGTTGGCATAATACAAATATGAAAGCACATGGCATCATATTGGTGAATCAAAACACAGACCTCAAATTCATCAGCTTTGGCTTTGAGTCCTCCAAGCTGCTGAAGCAGAGCTATCATGTAAATATTAGATAAGGGTGGGTTTGAAACATTATGTTGGAAGTTGATTTATGTTTTGGTGATCTTTTACTATTTAATGCTATGCAACCAACAGTTATTAACATGTGAAACTGTCCAGGAAGTCATTGTGTTTGACTTTTGTTTTCCACCCTCAGGTCTCCTGATGTGATTGTGGACCTTCCCACCTCTGAGACGACAGATAAGTTGCCTTTGAATGCTGTTCTGTACACATGTTTTATGAAATGCACTAAGTTTTTTTGTTCTTATTCTTTGCCTTGTCTTTTATTGTCTTCCTTCTTTCATCATGTTCTCCTTCTTCTCTGTCTTCTAATCCTTCTCTTCCTTCTCCCTCTCCTCCTTTATCTGTTTCTTCTCTTCCTCTTACATCTTATCCCTTTCCTTCCATTTATTTTGTCCTCCTTCCCCCCTTCTACTTCTACTGCCTCCAATTTCTTCTCTATTATTTGCCTCATTCTACTTTTTTCTTGATGTTCTCTTCCTTTCTTTCTTCTACTTTTCTTCTTCACCTTCTCTCCCTCATTCCACTCCTTGTTCTTCTTTCAACTCCTTCTTTATCTCCATCTTCTTTTCCTCCTCCCTCCTCCTCTGTCATCTTCTTCATCATCTCTTCATCCCTGAACTCCTTGTTTTTCTTTCTTTCTCCTTTTCTCCTCCTCCTTCACTTCTTTTTTCTTTCCTCCTTCTCCTTTTTTCTCCTCTTCCTATTCTGTCTTATTCTTAGCCGTTCCTCTTCTTCTGTCTTCTTGTCCTTCTTTCTCCTCATTCTGTCATTTTCCTCTTCTTTTTTCATCTCCTCTTCCCTCCACTCTTTGTCTACTTTGTCTACTTCTTGTTTCTTCCACATTCTTTTCTTCTTCTACTCCTCCTCCATTCTTTTATTGCCCTTTTGTCTACTCCTCCTCTTTTCGTCTTCTTCTCTGTTCTCCTTTTGTCTCCTCCCCCTCCTTTTCTTCTACTCATTTTTTCCTTATCTTTCCTCTCCTCATTTTCTTCATCTCTTCCTCCCTTTAGTCTTTGTTCCTCTTCCTCCTTCTCCTCTCCTCATTCTAGTCTTTTGTCTTCTTCTACTCCTCATTCTTTTCTTCTTCTGTCTTCTTGTCATTCTTATCCCATCCTCCCATTATATTTTCATCCTCCTTTTCTTCTCCTTTTCCCATTTTTGTCTTCATCCTCTCCTCCTCCTTCTGCTAGTTTTTGAATTCTTCCTCCCTTTACTCCTTGTTCTTCCTCCTTCTCCTTCACTTTCTGTCCTCTCCGTTCTTCTGCTCCTCCTTCTCTGACTTCTACTTCTTTCTACTTCTGTCTTCTTCTCCTTTGTCTGCCTTCTTCTACTAATTTTCCTGTCTCTGCTCCTTGTTCTTCTTTCTCCCTCTTTCTTTTCTTCTTCTCCTTCTGCCTTTTCCTTCTTCTCCTTTTCATTCTTTCTAATAGTTCTCCTCTCTTCTACTACTTTTTTCTCCTTCCCCCTCTCCTTTCGCTTTTCTTCTCCTTCCCCTTTATGTTCTCCTCCTTCTTCCTCTCCTACTACATTTCCGACTCCTACTTTCCTCCACCTTCTTTGTCTTCCTCTCCTTCTGTCTTCCTCCTCTTCTTCTTGTTCTTCTTCATCTCCTCCTCCCTTTACTCCTTGTTCCTTCCCCTCCTCCTCTTTCTCTTCCTCATTCTTTTCTTCTACTTCTTTCTCCTTCTGTCTTCTATTCATTTTTCCTCCCTCTGATTCTTGTCCATCTTCGTCGTTTCTTTTTTCTCTTCCTCTCCTACTATTTCTACTACTGTTCCATCTCTTCCTCCTTCACTCCTCGTTCTTCTTCTTACTATGTCTCCTCTTCCTCATTCTGTCCTTCTCCTCCACTTCTCCCTTTTTCTCTTCCTCATTCTTGTCTTGTCCTTTTCTACCTCATTCTTTTCTTCTCCTTTTTATCTCCTCCTACTTTGTCCTCCTCTTTTTGTTGTCTCCTTCTCTTCTTCCTCTTGTTTTTGTCTCCTCCTTCTGTTGTCTTCTTCATCTCTGCCTGTCTCTACTCCTTGCTCTTCTTCCTCCTTTTTCTAATTCTCTTCCTTGTTAGGAAAAGAAAAGTTTCTTCAGTCTTCTTCATTCTCCTTTGTCATTTTTGTCCTCTTCCTCCTGATTGCTTCTCCTTTATTGTCCTTTTGTCTTTTCTTCCTTCTGTCTCCTCATTTGTTTTTCCTTCTCCTGCATCTTCTCCTTCTTTCTCTATCTCCAACTCCTTGTTTTTCTCCTTCTCCTCTTTGTCTCCTTTCTCCTCATCCTCCTATCTTCTCCTCCCTCCTCCTCACTTTTCAGCTGTTACTTAATCTTCTCCTTGTTCTTTTCCATTCTGCTTTTCTCCATCATTCTTTTCTACTCCATCTCTGTCTTTGTGTCATTTATCTTCTTTCCATCTTCTTTCTCCTCCTCCTTACTCCTCCTATCTTCATTTCATTCTTTATCTCTTCCTTCTGTATTTGTCTCCGCCTTTATTGTCGTTGACTCCTCTTTGCCATTCTTCTCTTCCTGTACTGCTCCCTCTTCTCATCTCTTCCTCCTTTACTCTTTATTCATCTGACGCTATCCTCTTCTTCTTTTTCTTAATCTTTCTCCTTTTACTCTTCCTCCTCCTTCTGTCTTCTCTTCCTGCTTTCTTGTCCTCCTTTCTCTTGCTACTACTACTTTTGTCCTCATTCTCCTCCTTTCTCTTGTACAACTCATTCTTCTCCATCTCCTCTTCCCTCTACTCCTTGTTCTTCTTCCTCCTTTTTCTCCTTCTACTCTTCCTCATTCTGTCCCTCATTCATTTTGTCTCTTCCCCCTTCTTCCCGTTCTTATTTTCTCCTCCTGTTCCCTCTCTGTCTTCTTTCTTTCTCCTCTTCCTTTTGTCTTCTCTTCCTCTTTTTCCTCCTGTCTCCTTCTTCTACTCTATTTTTTTCTCATCCCTCTTCTCTCCTCATTGGGCCTCTTTCTTCTACTTCTGCTACTTTTCCTCCCTTTACTCCTTGTTCTTCCTCCTTCTCCTTCACTTTCTGTCCTCTCCATTCTTCTGCTCCTCCTTCTGACTTCTACTTCTTTCTCCTGTCTTCTCCTTCTGCCTACTAGTTTTTTCCTCCTTCTGCTCCTTGTTCTGTTCTCTCCCTCATTCTTTTATTCTTCTTCTGCTTCTTCTTTCTTCTCCCTTTCATTCTTTCTCATAGTTCTCCTCTATTCTACTACTCTTATATTTTTCTCCTTCCTTCTCTGTTCTCCTGTTTTCTTCTCCTCCCTTTATGTTCTACTCCTTTCTCTCCTACTACATTTCCATCTCTTTTCCCTCTGCTCCTTGTATTTCTTCCTCCTCTTCCTCATTCTTTTCTTCTCCTTCTTTTCTTCATTTTTTTCTTTTTCTTGTGGCCTTTTCCTCGTCTTTTTCATCTCTTGCTTCTCTTCCTCCTTCTTCTTCTCTCTCCCCCTCTCTTCTTCTCCTCATTCCTGCTCCTCCTTGTCTTTTGTCTTCTTTTTCCTCTTCTTGCTTTCTCCTCATTCTTTTCTTCTTTTTCTGTCTTGTCATTTTTATCATCCTCCTTCTGTCTTCTTCTTCTACTCTTCCCCTCCTATTTTTCTTTTCCTTTTCTTTTCCTTCTCCCTCCTTTTGCCTTCGTGTCCTTCTCTTCTTCGTTCTGCTCATTCTTCTTCCTTTTCTATTCCTATTCTGTCTTTTTCTTTTCATTCTTTTTCTGTGTTTTTTCCATCTTTTTCTCCTTGCACTACTCCCTCTTCTCATCTCTTTTTCCCTTTTCTCCTTCCATCTTAATTTTCTCCTCTTCCTTCTCCATTTTTGTTCTCCTCCTTCCTCTTCTATAACTCATTTTTCTTCATCTGTTCCTCCCTTGACTCCTTGCTTCTCTTCATCTTCTTCTCCTGCTCTCCCTCATTCTCTCCTTATGCTTTTCATCTTGCCTTTCTCTTCTCCTACTCCTTGTATTCATTCTTTCCTTCTCCTTTTCTTTTTTCTCTTACTCTGTCTCACCTTCTGGTTTTCTACCTCATTCTTTTCTATACCCTCCTCCTTTCTCCTACCTTGTCATCTTCTCTTCCTAATCATCTTTGTCTCCTTACAGTTTTCCCTTTTCTCATCCCTTCTTCCCTTTACTCCTTTTTCTTCCGTATTGTTCTTCATTCTTTTTTCTCCTCTCGTCATTCTTGTCTTCTCCTCTTGCTTATTGCTTTTCTTCTCTTCCATCTTTTTCTACTTCTCCTTTTTTCTTTGTTTTCCCCTTCCTCTTCTACGACTCATTCTTCTTCATCTATCCTTCTCCTTTGTCCTCCTCCTTTTTGTCTACTTCTTTCTCTTTCGTTGTCTTGTCCTTTCTCCATATCCTTCCTTCTACCCTTTCTGTCTCCTGTCTCCTCCTACTTCTCTGTTGCCTTCTTCCTCTTCTTTTCATCCCTTCCTCCCTGTGCTCCTTGCTCATCTTGCTTCTCTTTCTGCTCTTCCTCATCCTTCTCCTTTCCTTCAGTCTTGCCATTCTTTTCTCATCCTTTTTCTTCTCGTCCTCTCCTATTTTCCTCCTTCCTCTCCTTTGTTCTTCTTTATTTCTCCTCTGCAACTTTTTTCTTTTCCTCTCCTACTATTTCTATTATTTTTCCATCTCTTCCTCCTTTTACTCCTTGTTCATCTTCTTACTACTCCTCCTCTTCTCCTTTTTCCTCTTCCTCATTCTTGCCTTGTCCTTTTCTACCTCTTTCTTTTCTCCTCTTCCTTTTTCATCTCCTTCTCCTACTTTGTCCTCCTCTTTTTGCCGTTTCCTTCTCTTCCTCCTTTTGTTTTTGTCTCCTTTCTTCTCTGCATCTCTCTACTCCTTGCTCTTCTTCCTCCTTCCTCCTTTTTCGAATTCTTTCTTGTAAGAAAAAGGAAAAGATTCTTCTCCTTCATTCTCCTTTGTCAACTCCTTCCTCTTTCCTTCTCCTCCTCCTCATCTGATTGCTTCTCCTTTATTGTCCTTTTGTCTTTTCTTCCTTCTGTCTCCTCTTTTTTCTTCTTTATTTGATTCTCCTCCTCCTGCATCTTCTCCTTTCTCCTCCTCTGTCTCAAACTCCTTGTTTTTCTTTCTCCTCCTCTTTGTCTCATTTCTCCTCACCCTCCTATCTTCTCCTCCCTCCTCTTCCCTTTTCACCTGTTACTTCATCTTTTCCTTGTTCTTCTTCCTTCTTCCTCTCTCCAGCATGCTTTTCTACTCCATCTCTGTCTTTCTGTCCTTTATCTTCTTTTTCCGTCTTCTTTCTCCTCCTCCTTGTCTGTGTTGTTCTCCTTTCTCCTCCTATCTTCATTTCATTCTTTCTCTTCCTTCTGTATTTGTCTCCTTCTCTGTCGTTGTCTCCACTTTGCCGTTCTTCTCTTCTTCCTTTTTCTCCATCTCCTTCTTTTTTCTTAGTTTTTCCTTCTTCTACTCTTCCTGCTTCTCTTGTCCTCCTTTCTCCTGCTGCTACTACTACTTTTTCTTCGTGTTCTCCTCCTTCTTCTACGACTCATTCTTCTCCATTCCTTCCTCCCTCTGCTCCTTGTTCCTCTTCCTCCTTTTTCTCCTTCTACTCTTCCTCATTCTGTCCCTCATTCATTTCATCTCTTCCCTCTTTTTCTCATTCTTTTTTTCTCCTCCTGGTCCCTCTCTGTCTTCTTCTTCTCTTTCTTTCTCCTCTTCCTTCTTTATCTTCTCTTCCTCATTCTCCTCCTGTCTCCTCCTTCTACTCCAATTCCAATTTTCCCCTCTCTCTTCTCTTCTTCTCTCCTTTGTTCCTTTCCTGTTCCTGTTTACTTCATGTTGTCATCTTTCTCCTACTACTTCTGCTACTTTTCCTTCCTTTTACTTGTTCTTCTTCCTTCTCCTCTTCCTTCTCTTCCTCCTTCTTTCCTTCTCCTCTTTCTCCTTTATTCTTCAGCCATTTTGTTTTTTCCTCTTTATTCTCCTCTTCTCCTCCTTCTCTACCTTTTCTAGTCTTCTCCTTCTTCTGTCTCTCTCTCCTACTGTCTTTATCGCCTTCTTTCTTCCTTCACCTCCGTCTGACATCTCCTTCTTTCTTCTCCTTTGACTCTGTCTCCGACTCCTGCTTCCTCTTCCTCCTTCTGTCACTTTCTTCATCTTTTTCATCTCTTTCTTCCTCTTCTCCTTGTTTTTCTTCATTCTTTTCTTTTCCTCTTTTCTTCATCTGTTTGCAGATGCTTCTTTCTTCTTCTAGTCTTCCTTCTACATTGATTTGCCTTTTTCCCACAGTCGTTGCTTCTCCTCCTGTCTTCATCTTTCTCCTCTTCCTGCCTTTTCTCCCTTCTTCTCCTCTATTCTCTGTCATGTTCTATTTTCTCATTCTCTATCTTCTGCTTCTTTCTTCTCATCTGTCTCCTCTTTTTATTTGACTTCTTCCTATCCTCATTCTTTTCTACACTTCCTCTTCCTGTTGTTTCATTCTTTCTCCTCTACCTTCTTCGTCATCTTCCTTCTGTTTTTCATTTTTTTCTCCTTCTGTTCCTTATTCTTTCCTTCTCTTCTTTGTTCTTCTCCATTGCCTCCTTTTTTCCTTCATGTTCTCTTCTTCCTTCTACTACATTTCTGTCTCTTCCTCCCTTTCCTCCTTCTTGTCCTCATTCGTTCCTCTTTCTGTTCTTTGTCTTCTCCTTTCTTCTCTGCCTTTTTTCTTCTTTATTCTTTTCTTCTCATCCTTCTCCTTTTTTCCTCCTCCACTCCTTTTGTCGTCCCTCATTCCTTTCTCCTCCTCTGTCACCTTCTTCATCTTTTTGATCTCTTCTTCCTTCTGCTCCTCGTTTCTTCCTCCTATTCCTCATTCTTTTTGCCATTTCTGTCTTTCCTCTCTCCTTCCTTCTGTTGTTGTCTCCTTTGTCCTCCTTCACTGTCTTCTTCACCTCTCCTTTTTCTTCTCCTCCTCCTTTCTTCATTGTCTCCTCCTTCTACTGCTCCCAGTTTTAATCTTGTCCTCCCTTTACTATTTGTTCCTCATCCTCCTTCTATGCTTCCTCAGGCTCTTCCTCTTTTTCTTCTCCTTCTGTCTTCTTGTCTTTCTTTCACCTTGTCTGACTTGGTTTTCTTCATTCTTCTTCTCTCTTCTGTTTTTCTCAGCACCTTGTGTTTCTTCCTCCCTCATTCCTTTCTCTCCCCTTCTTTATAATCTCATTCTTTCTCCTCCTTTTAATTTTTCTTCTTTTATCCTGCTCCTTCCATCATCACTCCTCCCTCTTTTTCACCATTTGCTTCTCTTTATTGTTCTTCCCTTCTTTTCCCCTTTCCTGTTCTTCTTCCTGTCCTATTACTTTTCCGTCTCTTCCTCCCTTTACTGTCCTTAATCCTCCTTCGTCTCTTCTCATGTCTCTTGGTCATTCTTTACTTCTCCTCCTTCTCATCAAATAAATATCAAGTACGGTAAGGATGGACTTGCAGACTTGACAGTGACATCTTTGAAGTACGAACTCCTGAGGATGGGAGGATGAATCGTGATCATTCTGCAATCTGAACATCAATGTGCTTGATGATGTTGCATCTCGGTGGTGGACTTGCCTGTATTTTCACCTTAATTTTTACTGTATTATACAGATATTTGCAATAAAAGAACATGCACAACAACAAAATATCTGTCTTTATTTTCATTTGAATGGTACGGTTGAATATTAATTTAAAAATATGACCATAAAACCACCTTGAAGCTGAGGAGGAAGCAGCACAACTATGGAGGCAGATCTGGCCAGGAAGAGTCCGGATGTGGAGGAGAAGAACAGAAGGAGCCCTGTTAGCTTGTCTCTTTAAAAACATGCATCTATCATATAATGTATAATTTCTGGCCCGCCAGTGCTGTCAAACAGAATACGCATATCTCTGATGCAAAATGCAATTTTCTGTGTTGCTGAATGTTAGCAGCAAGACTCTGTTGACCCCCTCTGAATATGTAACTTTGCTGCCATCCTTTCCAGATGATTTCTGAAATGGAAACTGCAGATTTAAAAAAAACAAAAAAGACCCTGTCAGTCAAAACGTTGTAGGGCACATGACAACTTATCCAGGAGTGACTGCATTAAGAACGTGAAGTAACTGGAAAATGTCTTTGCTTCACAGCAGCACTTTTTCTGTCTCAGTGGGGAAACTGATCAGATCCTATATGGCTGGCAGATTTGGCGTTTTTAGTTGACCTAAAAAGCATCTGAATGCGCTGAACATGAGACTTCAAGGATAAGAGCCAGTTGTCTGCACACATCAAAACCTTTGCAACCAAGCTACAACTTTTCCAAAAACACTTGTCACAAACTGAGCCTGACACTGCACATTTCTCAGCTCTGCAGGAGGTAATGAATAGTTTTCCACAAGACAATATTAATACATAAACAATGAGTTTAAACAACTCTCAGCTATTGAAATGAAAATTGTCATACATAAAACTGATATAAAACAGTGCATTTGCATTTAGGTTAATGGTTCAAAGAATGTGAGACAGGATGGTTGGCCCTCGGGCATTATCACATTATCAAATGTGATCCAGATTCAGACTGAGATATACAAGAACGACCCAGTAGAGGGAGCATTTAAAGTCTATGAAGACTTTGTATTGTGCAAGTCTGGCAAGAACACATGCACCAGTAAGAGATGTAATGCAAACACGCATTACACTGAATATTGAGTACAGGGTGAACCCTAACTGCATATTCTGCTCAGTGATTGTGTACAGTGTTGCTTGGGACCTCGTGGTTCCCACTTGTGTTTCTTGCGTCCTCTTCCTGTCTCCAGGTGTGTATCAGCACGTTTCAGGCTCTGCTGTGGGTAGACATGCCATCAAGATCCTGGCTGGGGAGAGGAGGATGGTGTTTCCTACTGGCTCTGTGTCAACTCCTGGAACACTGACTGGGGTGATAATGGTAAGCAGAGACATGTATTTTACTACTTTCAAGTTGCACAAAATAATCACTTTCATTATAAACAGTAGCGCTTCTACACTAAGACAGTGGGATATTAGAATCACTGCAGTATAACACAGCACCTGCAGCCTTAAGTGACCACACTGCTGAACCAGCATTTTTCTCACGGTGTCTCAGAAACATAACCTTCATAAAGACTGAGATTGTCTTAGACTGTGATAGGGATTCTCAGATAAAACCTAAGGTAAGACAACAAACCAGCATGTGATAAGGATGTGAAGTATTTTCCATGAACAAGCCTGTGAATATTTTGTACCTTGAAAGCATAACTCTGCTATTGTGTTGCAGTAATTTCTCTTAACCCAGATTGGCTTGCATCGTATTGGAGCACAAGCCTTGCTGGTCTTAATTGACAGTGAATGAATAAATGCCTATTTCCCACCCCTGTAGATCCGATTTCAAGTTTTGAGGTGCAGCGTCGTTACATCATCACTAGAGGGGGACACACTCCTCTTGTCTGTCATAGAACTGTGACCGCAATTTACTGCTTTTATTCCCTTTAGAGCCGACTGATGGCTTTGCTGTCAAAAGAAAGCTCCATGTTATGTGTGCAAACGTAAAAAGTCAAGCAGCCTTCACTTCACTCAGGTGGATTTGCAGATGTATTAGCAAAAATAGCAAGAATGTGCCTGCACACAAATCTCCATTGTTGAACGGATGATGTGTCTCTGTGAGAGGACATAAGAAAAGGTTAGACAAAAGCTTACACAGGAAGATCATTTTCAAAGACACACCTGTGCATTTAATTATATCTCTGCTGCTTTGATGCCAGTTGTTACTGTCTTAGAAGTGATTGAATTGTTTTTAATTCAATTTAAAAAAAAAAAAAAAGGCAATGAATCTTTGGTCCTTTTGTGTTTTTACTCAATCTCCAACATTTTTGGACTGATTTCAAATCTCACAAGCCTTCCTCTGGATTAAAATACACACACGCACGTGTAAAAGCCCTGGAAAGAGGAGTGATGCGTAAAAAATGCACGGACACAAAACTTTCCTCGGCCATGTGTGTATTTTCTGAGATGGGCAGCGGAGTGTACCGTAAGCTTACGCAACAAATTGGAGCTCCCCCTGCTGGAGCCCTCCGGTAACTGCTGTTACAATAGCATCTTGGACACAAAGCACAACTGAATGACAATTACTGCACTAAGACCGCTGCAACTGACAATAAACACCAATGAAATCAGAATGAACTCTGAACATAACACCAATGAAATCAGAATGAACTCCGAACATAAACTGGATGCCTTCAATTATCACAATTCAACAATCAGGTTTTGAAAATTAATACACCTGGTATTACAGATATTCCAATCCATCACATACTTCCCCTCAAAATTTGATGTTGTCCCCAACATCACAACCTTTAACCATAAGTGTCACAATGCAGTTAAACATATTCAGAACACTTGTTACAGGCTGGAACTCTTTTGATACATTGGTTTGTCTCAGTCCTTTCATTATCCGTTCAATTGCAGAGTTTAACTCATTTCTCTCTCTTTTTTTTAATCCTCACAACACATCCTGTATGTCCCAAAATCTGATAAAAGGTCAAACTGTTCACGGCCTGTCATCAGGATTCACCACAGTCAACTTTGAAACGAAGTCCTTAGCTGTACAATGTTTGACACTCTGCTTCATGAATCCATGAGTGTAAGTACGGTGAAACACTGTTGTGGTTTATATCCCATACAGACAAGGATACTGGTTATAGTAAGGCTGCACTGGTTGTGTCCATACTTGAGGCCTTACATAAGACGGCAATGCAGAAAGATTATAACAGGATGGAGTTCCAATTTTGTCATATCTGAGGATCTTTAGTGGCCTACGCTGTCTCTGAGGCCGCTGAGGTCTCGCTTCCATCTCGTTCTCCTGTGTGTTGTCCACAGAGGGCAGTAATGCCTCCTCCTCAGCATCAGGTCCAATACTGTCCTGGATATCATGGCTTTCTGGTAGGTCATCATCACTGTTCTCTGTCTGATATAGTTTTTTTGCAGGTTCGTTTTGGTTGGGTACAGTCACATCTCTGTGGCAGGAGTCTCTCTCACTGGTCCTGGTGGTTGAGCAATGATCTGAGGTGGCATGAAATAATAATCATCCTCATCATCCTCTTCCTCTGACTCCTCCCTGACTTTGTCAGTTATTGCAGTTTTCCCTTTCTGTTTTGCAGGTGGGTGCATTTTAGTTTCCAGAGGTAGACGATCACACGGCAAAAGGAGATTTGGATGCAGAATCCTTGACTTTCCTTTTCCCCGCTCAGGTCTTAGTTCATAGATAGGGACGTCCTCTCCTACTCGTCGAACTACAGTATGGATGGTGTCTTCCCAGTGATTTCTCAACTTTCCAGGTCCACCACGGGGGGTCAGGTTGCGAATTAACACACGGTCGCCTGGGAACAACACTGAGCTCCTGACTTTGCCATCATATATCCTCTTGTTTCTCTGAGCAGATTTCTGTGCATTCTCTCTTGCAATAGCATATGCCTCTTGCATTCCTTGCTTCCACTTTTCAACATACTCATGCTGGTTACAGCTCCCCGCTTCGGTGGGCAAGTTAAACAACATGTCAATAGGTAATCTTGGAGAACGGCCATACAGTAAGAAAAATGGGGAAAAGCCAGTTACCTCTGTACGTGTGCAGTTATAGGCGAATATCAGCTTATTCAGAGAGTCTTTCCAGTTTGTTTTGTCTTTTTCTGTAAGAGTCTTAAGCATCTGCATTAAGGTTCGGTTGAAACGTTCGACTTGACCATTCCCCTGAGGGTGGTAAGGGGTCATCCTTGATCCGGCCACACTACAGTATTTGCTCAGTTGTGAGAAGAGCTGATTCTCAAATTCTCCCCCTTGGTCATGGTGAATGCGTGTTGGAAATCCAAATTTTAGGGCATAATCATTGAATATTCTATCAGCCACAGTTTTTCCAGACTTTGATGTTGTAGGGCATATGTGTCAAACTCAAGGCCCGCGGGCCAAATGTGGCCCGCCACGTCATTTTATGTGGCCCGCGAGAGCTTAAAAGGTCTGAGTGTCTAAAAATAAATAGGTCAAAAGCGTGCTTTGACCAAAAATTACGTTTCCCACAATGCCTGTCGACTATGATACCCGCGAAGTGACGGCTCACCGCCACTACGCGGCAGTGTTTCCGCATCAATGCTAACGAGTTGAATTGAGAAATAAATAATGATCCCAAAATGTCCAGGAAGCGAAAAGTTGATGCAGATGGAAGACTGTTTCAAGAAAGATGGGAAGGCGAATACTTGTTTGTGCTCCAAGGAGAAAGACCGGTATGTCTTTTTTGTTATGAGGCGGTGTCGGTTGTCAAGGAGTACAATCTGTGTCGGCATTTTGACACCAAACACGGAGCTAAGTACGGCAAAGCTAGCCTTCAAGAAAAGCAACAAATTGCCCAAGAATTAAAAGGCAAACTGCGGTTGCAGCAGAGTGTGTTCACGAAATCCACAGCCAAAAACAATGCGGCAGTGAAAGCTAGCTTTATTGTGGCTGAAGAAATGGCCCACGCTTCCAAGTCTTTTTCAGAAGGCGCGTTTTTGAAGCAGTGCATGCTAAAGGTCTGTGAGCAGGTGTGTCCCGACCAGTTACAGACTTTTAAAAATGTCAGTTTATCAAGAAACACCATCGCGGACCGAGTTAAGGAACTAGCAGAAAATCTTGCAACACAGCTGGCCGAGGAGACACGCAGCTACACAGCTTTTTCATTAGCTGTTGATGAAAGCACAGATAACACGGATACAGCACAGTTATCAATTTTTATTAGAGGCGTGAAGTCGGATCTCTCTGTCACTGAGGAGCTGTTGGATGTTGCTGCAATGCATGGGACCACGACGGGACAGGACATTTTTGGTGGGATTAACTACAGACGGTGCACCGGCAATGTGTGGAGGAAAAGTGGGCTTGGTTGGACTAATGAAGGGGAAAATGCAAAAAATGAACTGCCACACGCCTCTGATAACGTATCATTGCATTATCCATCAAGAAGCTTTGTGTGGGAAGGTGCTGGGGATGGATGACATAGTGACCACAGTCATGAAAGCAGTGAACTTCATTCGGGCGCGAGGCCTGAATCACCGTCAGTTCCAGCTGTTTTTGCAGGAGATGGGCTAAGAGCACGGGGATGTGCCGTACCATACAGAAGTGCGGTGGCTGAGTAGGAGCAAAGTCCTCAAGCGATTTTTTGAGCTCAGGGAAGACATTGCTCTTTTTATGCAGAGTAAAGGAAAACCCTTGTCTGAACTGACAGATCCAAAGTGGCTGTGTGACTTTGCTGTGTTGTGTGACATAACCGAGCATCTCGCCCAACTGAATCAGAAGCTGCAGGGACGCAAACAAGTCATCACGCAGATGTCCGACATGATCACGGCTTTCCAGCGTAAACTGGACCTATGGATGTGCCAAGTGAAACAGGACAATCTTGCCCACTTTCCCGTTTGTCAGAGCATGTCAGCCTCATTTCCCGAGACTTTTTCATGTGCTCAGTTGGCTACCAAACTGAGCCGGTTACAGACTGAGTTTGATCGGCGCTTCTCTGACTTCAGAGCACAGCAGTCTGGCTTTGACATCTTTGCCAATCCTTTCACCACTGACGTCTGCACTGCACCCCAACACCTTCAGATGGAGTTAATTGAGCTTCAAAGCGACAGTGGCCTGAGAGCAAAGTTCCAGGATGCTGCAATCCAGGACTTTTACCGTCTGCTGCCCCCTGATTTGATGCCACAGCTTCGACGTCATGCTGCCCGTGTTCTGTCCATGTTTGGGAGCACCTATCTGTGCGAACAGATGTTTTCCATAATGAATCTGAACAAAAACAAGCACAGATCACACCTCACTGATGACAACCTCCATGCTGTTCTACGGATTGCCTCAGCACAGGACCTAAAACCAGACACTGACGCACTGGTAACGGGAAAACGGTGTCAGACATCTGGTCAGAAAACACACAGGTAAGCATTTTAAAAAAAAAATAAATAAAAAAAACTTAATTAGAATATAATAAAATGTAATTCAACCAAGAAGAAGAATAGTTAAACTCTGTGTGCAATTTAATGATTGTGCTTGCATTTTGTTTTGTGTTTGTTATTTTCAGAACATGATCAATGGATGGTAGAGAGGGGATCCACTTGGTGTGTTCAAGGACAGGCAGCATCTCCTCTTCAAAAACCTGAAAACTTGACCAATATAGTTGTCAACTGAGTCAACCTTTATTTTGTTATTTTGTAGCTGCCGTTGCAATTATTTAGTGTTTGCAGGTTTTATGTGTGTGTGCAGACAAATTATTGTAATCAAACTATCAGTTGGATGCAAGGCTGTGTTCAGCCTTTTTTTTTAAATGCTACATCTGTCATACATGTTCTTAGCAGCTCACAATTGTTGATTTAACAGTAATTAAGACCATTTTAATGAGCTGAATTACGTTATTTATTATGTTATTTTTCTGAGTTTTTTCAGAGTTATTTATTCTGTTATTTTTCTTTATTCACTTGGATAGTTTGATCCATGATTGATGGAGTTATGTGGGTTTCATAAGCTGACAAAAGGATTTATGTTATAACAGAGCAACAAGCAAACATATTTTTTCTATGCAACTGTAATGTGCAAGAACTGATATAACTTGAATAAGTAATAAATTCAGAGTTATTTAACATTAAGGAGTAGTTACATTTACTTTACATTACATTCAATTACATTTAGTTACATTTCTAAGTTACACCTGGCCCTTTGAGGACAGCCATTATGCTGATGTGGCCCTCGGTGAAAATGAGTTTGACACCCCTGTCCTAGATAGAGGATACAAACTTGTGTATGCTCTCTCTCTCCCCTAATATGACCCTGAGACAGACAGACGCTGCTTAGCTTCCAGGCCCGACCCTGCTTAGCTTCCGAGATCAGACGAGATCGGGCGTATTCAGGCTGGTATGGCCGTAAGCGACAGCAGCACTCGCTTACGGGCCTTTTCTACGTGTCCGGCATCACCATCCCCTGAGTCCTGATGTCCATGTGAACGTGACAAGAAGCTCTCAACACGCTCACACACTTTGTCCACCATGGCAGTAAAGAGCCGCCGTTACACAACAAGTTATTGATTGCAGCATCACCTTCAGCCCAACATGAAAACGTTTGTGACACAGAAACACGTCAGCGACGACAAATCACCTCACATCACACCATGTACAACAGTGTCGCAGAGACAGGCTCCTGCAAAGGACATTTTCACTCAATTTTAGTGTTTGTTTAAGAAGCTCTACAAGGGGGAAAAGAAAAAAAAGAAAAGAAAAAGACGTCTGTAAAAAAGAAAAATCTAGAACGCCACGTCTTGTCACAGCATCTATAAAACTGTGGTTAGTTACCCAGTCCACGGCTTACGGCCATACCAGCCTGAATACGCCCGATCTCGTCTGATCTCGGAAGCTATGCAAGGTCGGGCCTGGTTAGTACTTGGGTGGGAGACCGCCTGGGAATACCAGGTGCTGTAAGCTTTTTTTTTTTTTACATCTCCTCACAACCTGCACAGGACGCTGTTGCTCATTCTCTGGAGACAGCTGGCAACTCAAACCTCGCTGGGTTATTAAAAGCCAACAAGTGAACTGATTCTGCCTCCACGTCTGCAGGAGACCTTCTCTGTTTCTTGGTTCCTCCTCCGACCACCAGGTGGCGCCTCCTGCTTTCAATTGAGGCTGTATGTGAGAGAGTTAAGGTGGATCAGCTGCAGCTGATGCTGATTTCTTCTTGCTTCTCTTGTGGCTGTTCCTTAGACTGTACAATAAAGATGGGCATATAGCGACTGGCTCCAAAAATGAAGCCTCGACAAAGTGTCAAAAACTTGCAGTGCCACTCCGTCCGACAGGGGCTGGCTCCAAAAGGCTCTGGTTCCACAGACCCCAGTTCTACACGGCAAAAAGCAAGAGACGAAAGACTGCTTTTCTGCAGCTCAGGATTTTTTCTTCTCTGACTTCTCATGGTCAAAAGCAGAGATCAGGTGGCCAATCTGAAAATAAGCCAATATTGAATTTCATAGAAAGCGGCAAAATTTTAGTGACATCACGGGCGCTGCAACTTGATTGACAGTCTGGTCTGGAATGGTTGACAGGCCATGAGGAGACGTAAAAAGCTTACAGCACCTGGTATTCCCAGGCGGTCTCCCATCCAAGTACTAACCAGGCCCGACCCTGCTTAGCTTCCGAGATCAGACGAGATCGGGCGTATTCAGGCTGGTATGGCCGTAAGCGACAGCAGCACTCGCTTACGGGCCTTTTCTACGTGTCCGGCATCACCATCCCCTGAGTCCTGATGTCCATGTGAACGTGACAAGAAGCTCTCAACACGCTCACACACTTTGTCCACCATGGCAGTAAAGAGCCGCCGTTACACAACAAGTTATTGATTGCAGCATCACCTTCAGCCCAACATGAAAACGTTTGTGACACAGAAACACGTCAGCGACGACAAATCACCTCACATCACACCATGTACAACAGTGTCGCAGAGACAGGCTCCTGCAAAGGACATTTTCACTCAATTTTAGTGTTTGTTTAAGAAGCTCTACAAGGGGGAAAAGAAAAAAAAGAAAAGAAAAAGACGTCTGTAAAAAAGAAAAATCTAGAACGCCACGTCTTGTCACAGCATCTATAAAACTGTGGTTAGTTACCCAGTCCACGGCTTACGGCCATACCAGCCTGAATACGCCCGATCTCGTCTGATCTCGGAAGCTATGCAAGGTCGGGCCTGGTTAGTACTTGGGTGGGAGACCGCCTGGGAATACCAGGTGCTGTAAGCTTTTTTTTTTTTTTACATCTCCTCACAACCTGCACAGGACGCTGTTGCTCATTCTCTGGAGACAGCTGGCAACTCAAACCTCGCTGGGTTATTAAAAGCCAACAAGTGAACTGATTCTGCCTCCACGTCTGCAGGAGACCTTCTCTGTTTCTTGGTTCCTCCTCCGACCACCAGGTGGCGCCTCCTGCTTTCAATTGAGGCTGTATGTGAGAGAGTTGAGGTGGATCAGCTGCAGCTGATGCTGATTTCTTCTTGCTTCTCTTGTGGCTGTTCCTTAGACTGTACAATAAAGATGGGCATATAGCGACTGGCTCCAAAAATGAAGCCTCGACAAAGTGTCAAAAACTTGCAGTGCCACTCCGTCCGACAGGGGCTGGCTCCAAAAGGCTCTGGTTCCACAGACCCCAGTTCTACACGGCAAAAAGCAAGAGACGAAAGACTGCTTTTCTGCAGCTCAGGATTTTTTCTTCTCTGACTTCTCATGGTCAAAAGCAGAGATCAGGTGGCCAATCTGAAAATAAGCCAATATTGAATTTCATAGAAAGCGGCAAAATTTTAGTGACATCACGGGGCGCTGCAACTTGATTGACAGTCTGGTCTGGAATGGTTGACAGGCCATGAGGAGACGTAAAAAGCTTACAGCACCTGGTATTCCCAGGCGGTCTCCCATCCAAGTACTAACCAGGCCCGACCCTGCTTAGCTTCCGAGATCAGACGAGATCGGGCGTATTCAGGCTGGTATGGCCGTAAGCGACAGCAGCACTCGCTTACGGGCCTTTTCTACGTGTCCGGCATCACCATCCCCTGAGTCCTGATGTCCATGTGAACGTGACAAGAAGCTCTCAACACGCTCACACACTTTGTCCACCATGGCAGTAAAGAGCCGCCGTTACACAACAAGTTATTGATTGCAGCATCACCTTCAGCCCAACATGAAAACGTTTGTGACACAGAAACACGTCAGCGACGACAAATCACCTCACATCACACCATGTACAACAGTGTCGCAGAGACAGGCTCCTGCAAAGGACATTTTCACTCAATTTTAGTGTTTGTTTAAGAAGCTCTACAAGGGGGAAAAGAAAAAAAAGAAAAGAAAAAGACGTCTGTAAAAAAGAAAAATCTAGAACGCCACGTCTTGTCACAGCATCTATAAAACTGTGGTTAGTTACCCAGTCCATGGCTTACGGCCATACCAGCCTGAATACGCCCGATCTCGTCTGATCTCGGAAGCTATGCAAGGTCGGGCCTGGTTAGTACTTGGGTGGGAGACCGCCTGGGAATACCAGGTGCTGTAAGCTTTTTTTTTTTTTTACATCTCCTCACAACCTGCACAGGACGCTGTTGCTCATTCTCTGGAGACAGCTGGCAACTCAAACCTCGCTGGGTTATTAAAAGCCAACAAGTGAACTGATTCTGCCTCCACGTCTGCAGGAGACCTTCTCTGTTTCTTGGTTCCTCCTCCGACCACCAGGTGGCGCCTCCTGCTTTCAATTGAGGCTGTATGTGAGAGAGTTGAGGTGGATCAGCTGCAGCTGATGCTGATTTCTTCTTGCTTCTCTTGTGGCTGTTCCTTAGACTGTACAATAAAGATGGGCATATAGCGACTGGCTCCAAAAATGAAGCCTCGACAAAGTGTCAAAAACTTGCAGTGCCACTCCGTCCGACAGGGGCTGGCTCCAAAAGGCTCTGGTTCCACAGACCCCAGTTCTACACGGCAAAAAGCAAGAGACGAAAGACTGCTTTTCTGCAGCTCAGGATTTTTTCTTCTCTGACTTCTCATGGTCAAAAGCAGAGATCAGGTGGCCAATCTGAAAATAAGCCAATATTGAATTTCATAGAAAGCGGCAAAATTTTAGTGACATCACGGGGCGCTGCAACTTGATTGACAGTCTGGTCTGGAATGGTTGACAGGCCATGAGGAGACGTAAAAAGCTTACAGCACCTGGTATTCCCAGGCGGTCTCCCATCCAAGTACTAACCAGGCCCGACCCTGCTTAGCTTCCGAGATCAGACGAGATCGGGCGTATTCAGGCTGGTATGGCCGTAAGCGACAGCAGCACTCGCTTACGGGCCTTTTCTACGTGTCCGGCATCACCATCCCCTGAGTCCTGATGTCCATGTGAACGTGACAAGAAGCTCTCAACACGCTCACACACTTTGTCCACCATGGCAGTAAAGAGCCGCCGTTACACAACAAGTTATTGATTGCAGCATCACCTTCAGCCCAACATGAAAACGTTTGTGACACAGAAACACGTCAGCGACGACAAATCACCTCACATCACACCATGTACAACAGTGTCGCAGAGACAGGCTCCTGCAAAGGACATTTTCACTCAATTTTAGTGTTTGTTTAAGAAGCTCTACAAGGGGGAAAAGAAAAAAAAGAAAAGAAAAAGACGTCTGTAAAAAAGAAAAATCTAGAACGCCACGTCTTGTCACAGCATCTATAAAACTGTGGTTAGTTACCCAGTCCACGGCTTACGGCCATACCAGCCTGAATACGCCCGATCTCGTCTGATCTCGGAAGCTATGCAAGGTCGGGCCTGGTTAGTACTTGGGTGGGAGACCGCCTGGGAATACCAGGTGCTGTAAGCTTTTTTTTTTTTTTACATCTCCTCACAACCTGCACAGGACGCTGTTGCTCATTCTCTGGAGACAGCTGGCAACTCAAACCTCGCTGGGTTATTAAAAGCCAACAAGTGAACTGATTCTGCCTCCACGTCTGCAGGAGACCTTCTCTGTTTCTTGGTTCCTCCTCCGACCACCAGGTGGCGCCTCCTGCTTTCAATTGAGGCTGTATGTGAGAGAGTTGAGGTGGATCAGCTGCAGCTGATGCTGATTTCTTCTTGCTTCTCTTGTGGCTGTTCCTTAGACTGTACAATAAAGATGGGCATATAGCGACTGGCTCCAAAAATGAAGCCTCGACAAAGTGTCAAAAACTTGCAGTGCCACTCCGTCCGACAGGGGCTGGCTCCAAAAGGCTCTGGTTCCACAGACCCCAGTTCTACACGGCAAAAAGCAAGAGACGAAAGACTGCTTTTCTGCAGCTCAGGATTTTTTCTTCTCTGACTTCTCATGGTCAAAAGCAGAGATCAGGTGGCCAATCTGAAAATAAGCCAATATTGAATTTCATAGAAAGCGGCAAAATTTTAGTGACATCACGGGGCGCTGCAACTTGATTGACAGTCTGGTCTGGAATGGTTGACAGGCCATGAGGAGACGTAAAAAGCTTACAGCACCTGGTATTCCCAGGCGGTCTCCCATCCAAGTACTAACCAGGCCCGACCCTGCTTAGCTTCCGAGATCAGACGAGATCGGGCGTATTCAGGCTGGTATGGCCGTAAGCGACAGCAGCACTCGCTTACGGGCCTTTTCTACGTGTCCGGCATCACCATCCCCTGAGTCCTGATGTCCATGTGAACGTGACAAGAAGCTCTCAACACGCTCACACACTTTGTCCACCATGGCAGTAAAGAGCCGCCGTTACACAACAAGTTATTGATTGCAGCATCACCTTCAGCCCAACATGAAAACGTTTGTGACACAGAAACACGTCAGCGACGACAAATCACCTCACATCACACCATGTACAACAGTGTCGCAGAGACAGGCTCCTGCAAAGGACATTTTCACTCAATTTTAGTGTTTGTTTAAGAAGCTCTACAAGGGGGAAAAGAAAAAAAAGAAAAGAAAAAGACGTCTGCAAAAAAGAAAAATCTAGAACGCCACGTCTTGTCACAGCATCTATAAAAACTGTGGTTAGTTACCCATGTCCATGGCTTACGGCCATACCAGGCCTTCTGACGACGGGAGAACCTGAAACACACAAAGAAACTTTAGGCTGCTGGGTTTCATTAAAATAATAAAAAAAAATAACAAGAGCTTCATATCAGCTCTTACCACTGAGAGAGGGTTCTCTGGTTCAGCTCAAAGAGCTGGATGGTGGTCTGAGCCATCAGACGCGAGCACACCAGCACTGCCTCTCTGATGGCCACGTATCGGTGAGGACCAGGGACCACCGGGGTCTTTGGGACCCCACCGACACGGGCTGTGGCGGGTGGAGATGGCAGAGCTGGCTGCAAATGGCCTCGACCCAGGCGACTGGCGCTAGGCCAGTTTATTTACATGAAGAACCGATCTCTGCCATTACATTAATGGTGGTTAGTAGTTTGCAGAAGTTACCTCAGAGTCGGAGGAGTTTGGGGCAGCCGAGTTGGTCCTTCAGGGGCCTCAGGAGGGGCCTCCTGGTCAGGGGCGCCGGACAGGATGGCTCAGACCTGGTGCCGTCAGCTGGATCACCTGACCGGGCTGCTGCCGCTGTGACGGCGGAGGGGGCTCTGGCTCGAATTCTTCCTCCCTTTACTCCTTGTTCTTCCTCCTTCTCCTTCACTTTCTGTCCTCTCCGTTCTTCTGCTCCTCCTTCTCTGACTTCTACTTCTTTCTACTTCTGTCTTCTTCTCCTTTGTCTGCCTTCTTCTACTAATTTTCCTGTCTCTGCTCCTTGTTCTTCTTTCTCCCTCTTTCTTTTCTTCTTCTCCTTCTGCCTTTTCCTTCTTCTCCTTTTCATTCTTTCTAATAGTTCTCCTCTCTTCTACTACTTTTTTCTCCTTCCCCCTCTCCTTTCGCTTTTCTTCTCCTTCCCCTTTATGTTCTCCTCCTTCTTCCTCTCCTACTACATTTCCATCTCTTCGGCCTCTACTCCTTGTATTTCTTCCTCTTCCTCTTTCTCATTCTTTTAACCTCCTCCTTTTCCTTGTTTTTTTTCCTTCTCCTCTTCCCTCCATCTTCCTCTTCTACTCCATCTTCTAATTTATCTTTCCTGCTTCTGTCTTCTCCTACTTTTTCCTCCTCTTTTGTATTTATCTTCTTTGTCCTCCTCCTTCTGTCACCTTTTCCTCTTGTTTTTCATCTCTTGCTTGTCTTCCTCTTCCTTCTCTGTCCTTTTGTCTTTTCCTCCTTCCTTCTTTTGTCTTTGGGTCCATCTCTTCTTCCTTCTACTCATCCTTCTTCCTCTTCCCTTTCTATTACTATTCCTTCTGGCTTTTTGTTTTTCCTCTTTTTCTCTTTCTTTTCTTCCTCTATCTTTATTGTCTCCTTATGCTACACCCTCTTATCTCTTCCTCCCTTTTCTCCCATCTTCTTTTTGTCCTTTTTCATTCTTCCTTCTTGTCATTCTTGTCTTCTCTTCCTCCATTTTCTCCCATTTTTTCTTCATTTTTGTTCTCTTCCTTCCTCTTCTACAACTCCTTTTTCTTCATCTGTTCCTTCCTTTACTCTTTGCTCCTCTTCTTCTCCTACTCTCCCTCATTGTCTTCTCATTCTTTTCACACTCTCTTTCTCTTCCCTTCCTCCCTTTAGTCCTTGTTCTTCTATATTCTTTTTCATTATTTTTTTCTTCCACTTCTTGTCATTCTTGTCTTCTCCTCTTGCTTAATGCTTTTCTTCTCTTCCTCCTTTTTCTTCAACTACTCAATTCTTCATGCTCTCCTCCCTCTTCCTCTTCTACTACTAATTCTTCTCCATATCTTCCTCCTTTTACTCCCTATTCCTGTTCTTTTGTCTTTTTCTACTCTTCCTCATTGTTTTCTTGTCCTTCTTTCTCCTCCTCCCTTTTTGTCTACTTCTTTCTTTGTCTTGTCCTTTCTCCATATTCTTCCTTCTACCCTTTCTGTCTTCTCCTTTCTCCTCCTCTTTTTCCGTTGTCTTCTACTTTCTCCACCTCCTTCTTCTCCTTCTTTCTCATCCTCCTTCTGTTGCCGACTCCTACTTTTCCTCCACCTTCTTTGTCTTCCTCTCCTTCTGTCTTCCTCCTCTTCTTCTTGTTCTTCTTCATCTCCTCCTCCCTTTACTCCTTGTTCCTTCCCCTCCTCCTCTTTCTCTTCCTCATTCTTTTCTTCTACTTCTTTCTCCTTCTGTCTTCTATTCATTTTTCCTCCCTCTGATTCTTGTCCATCTTTCTCACTTATTCTTTTCTTCTGTCTTCTTCCTTTTCCACTTCCCTCTTCCTCCTCCTTTTCTGTATTCTTCATCTTCTACTTCTTCTTCTGTCATTCTCTATCTTCTATTCTTTCATCTCATTCTTTAACTCTTCAGTCTTCTCCGTGTTTCTCCTTCTGTCGTTCCCCTTTTCATCCCTTTCTTCCTCTACTCCTTGTTTTTCTTCTCCTTCTGTCTTCCTTTTCTATTCCTTTTCCTTCTTTTTTCTTGCTCTATCATTCTTCTCCTTCTGTCTTCACCTACTCTCTTTGTCTCCTTTCTCCTCCTCCTTCTCTGTTGCCTTCTTCTTCTTCTTTTCATCCCTTCCTCTCCTTGCTTCTCTTTCTGCTCTTCCTCATCCTTCTCTTCTCCTTCCATCTTGCCATTCTTCTCTCATCCCCATCTTCTTTTTCTTCTCCTCCCCTCCTATTTTCCTCTTTCCTCTCCTCTTTGTTCTTTTTATCCTCTGCGTCGTTTCTTTTTTCTCTTCCTCTCCTACTATTTCTACTACTGTTCCATCTCTTCCTCCTTCACTCCTCGTTCTTCTTCTTACTATGTCTCCTCTTCCTCATTCTGTCCTTCTCCTCCACTTCTCCCTTTTTCTCTTCCTCATTCTTGTCTTGTCCTTTTCTACCTCATTCTTTTCTTCTCCTTTTTATCTCCTCCTACTTTGTCCTCCTCTTTTTGTTGTCTCCTTCTCTTCTTCCTCTTGTTTTTGTCTCCTCCTTCTGTTGTCTTCTTCATCTCTGCCTGTCTCTACTCCTTGCTCTTCTTCCTCCTTTTTCTAATTCTCTTCCTTGTTAGGAAAAGAAAAGTTTCTTCAGTCTTCTTCATTCTCCTTTGTCATTTTTGTCCTCTTCCTCCTGATTGCTTCTCCTTTATTGTCCTTTTGTCTTTTCTTCCTTCTGTCTCCTCATTTGTTTTTCCTTCTCCTGCATCTTCTCCTTCTTTCTCTATCTCCAACTCCTTGTTTTTCTCCTTCTCCTCTTTGTCTCCTTTCTCCTCATCCTCCTATCTTCTCCTCCCTCCTCCTCACTTTTCAGCTGTTACTTAATCTTCTCCTTGTTCTTTTCCATTCTGCTTTTCTCCATCATTCTTTTCTACTCCATCTCTGTCTTTGTGTCATTTATCTTCTTTCCATCTTCTTTCTCCTCCTCCTTACTCCTCCTATCTTCATTTCATTCTTTATCTCTTCCTTCTGTATTTGTCTCCGCCTTTATTGTCGTTGACTCCTCTTTGCCATTCTTCTCTTCCTGTACTGCTCCCTCTTCTCATCTCTTCCTCCTTTACTCTTTATTCATCTGACGCTATCCTCTTCTTCTTTTTCTTAATCTTTCTCCTTTTACTCTTCCTCCTCCTTCTGTCTTCTCTTCCCGCTTTCTTGTCCTCCTTTCTCTTGCTACTACTACTTTTGTCCTCATTCTCCTCCTTTCTCTTGTACAACTCATTCTTCTCCATCTCCTCTTCCCTCTACTCCTTGTTCTTCTTCCTCCTTTTTCTCCTTCTACTCTTCCTCATTCTGTCCCTCATTCATTTTGTCTCTTCCCCCTTCTTCCCGTTCTTATTTTCTCCTCCTGTTCCCTCTCTGTCTTCTTTCTTTCTCCTCTTCCTTTTGTCTTCTCTTCCTCTTTTTCCTCCTGTCTCCTTCTTCTACTCTATTTTTTTCTCATCCCTCTTCTCTCCTCATTGGTCCTCTTTCTTCTACTTCTGCTACTTTTCCTCCCTTTACTCCTTGTTTTTCTTCCTTCTTCTCTTCCTCCTGTCCTTCTTCTCCTCTTCTTTATTCTTCAGCCTTTGTGTTATTATTTGCCCTCCTTATTCTTGTCTTTTCCTCCTTCTCTTCTTCTGTTTTCTTCTTTTCTATCCCTTTTTTCTTCCTCCTCTACTGCTGCTAGTTTTCAAACTCTTAATCCCTTTACTCCTTGTTCTTCCTCCTTCTCCTTCACTTTCTGTCCTCTCCATTCTTCTGCTCCTCCTTCTGACTTCTACTTCTTTCTCCTGTCTTCTCCTTCTGCCTACTAGTTTTTTCCTCCTTCTGCTCCTTGTTCTGTTCTCTCCCTCATTCTTTTATTCTTCTTCTGCTTCTTCTTTCTTCTCCCTTTCATTCTTTCTCATAGTTCTCCTCTATTCTACTACTCTTATATTTTTCTCCTTCCTTCTCTGTTCTCCTGTTTTCTTCTCTCCCCCTTTATGTTCTACTCCTTTCTCTCCTACTACATTTCCATCTCTTTTCCCTCTGCTCCTTGTATTTCTTCCTCCTCTTCCTCATTCTTTTCTTCTCCTTCTTTTCTTCATTTTTTTTCTTTTTCTTGTGGCCTTTTCCTCGTCTTTTTCATCTCTTGCTTCTCTTCCTCCTTCTTCTTCTTCTCATCTCCCCTTCTCTTCTTCTCCTCATTCCTGCTCCTCCTTGTCTTTTGTCTTCTTTTTCCTCTTCTTGCTTTCTCCTCATTCTTTTCTTCTTTTTCTGTCTTGTCATTTTTATCATCCTCCTTCTGTCTTCTTCTTCTACTCTTCCCCTCCTATTTTTCTTTTCCTTTTCTTTTCCTTCTCCCTCCTTTTGCCTTCGTGTCCTTCTCTTCTTCGTTCTGCTCATTCTTCTTCCTTTTCTATTCCTATTCTGTCTTTTTCTTTTTCTTCTTTTTCTCGTGTTTTTTCCATCTTTTTCTCCTTGCACTACTCCCTCTTCTCATCTGTTTTTCCCTTTTCTCCTTCCATCTTAATTTTCTCCTCTTCCTTCTCCATTTTTGTTCTCCTCCTTCCTCTTCTATAACTCATTTTTCTTCATCTGTTCCTCCCTTGACTCCTTGCTTCTCTTCATCTTCTTCTCCTGCTCTCCCTCATTCTCTCCTTATGCTTTTCATCTTGCCTTTCTCTTCTCCTACTCCTTGTATTCATTCTTTCCTTCTCCTTTTCTTTTTTTCTCTTACTCTGTCTCACCTTCTGGTTTTCTACCTCATTCTTTTCTATACCCTCCTCCTTTCTCCTACCTTGTCATCTTCTCTTCCTAATCATCTTTGTCTCCTTACAGTTTTCCCTTTTCTCATCCCTTCTTCCCTTTACTCCTTTTTCTTCCGTATTGTTCTTCATTCTTTTTTCTCCTCCGTCATTCTTGTCTTCTCCTCTTGCTTATTGCTTTTCTTCTCTTCCATCTTTTTCTACTTCTCCTTTTTTCTTTGTTTTCCCCTTCCTCTTCTACGACTCATTCTTCTTCATCTATCCTTCTCCTTTGTCCTCCTCCTTTTTGTCTACTTCTTTCTCTTTCGTTGTCTTGTCCTTTCTCCATATCCTTCCTTCTACCCTTTCTGTCTCCTGTCTCCTCCTACTTCTCTGTTGCCTTCTTCCTCTTCTTTTCATCCCTTCCTCCCTGTGCTCCTTGCTCATCTTGCTTCTCTTTCTGCTCTTCCTCATCCTTCTCCTTTCCTTCAGTCTTGCCATTCTTTTCTCATCCTTTTTCTTCTCGTCCTCTCCTATTTTCCTCCTTCCTCTCCTTTGTTCTTCTTTATTTCTCCTCTGCAACTTTTTTCTTTTCCTCTCCTACTATTTCTATTATTTTTCCATCTCTTCCTCCTTTTACTCCTTGTTCATCTTCTTACTACTCCTCCTCTTCTCCTTTTTCCTCTTCCTCATTCTTGCCTTGTCCTTTTCTACCTCTTTCTTTTCTCCTCTTCCTTTTTCATCTCCTTCTCCTACTTTGTCCTCCTCTTTTTGCCGTTTCCTTCTCTTCCTCCTTTTGTTTTTGTCTCCTTTCTTCTCTCTGTTGTCTTCTCATCTCTCTACTCCTTGCTCTTCTTCCTCCTTCCTCCTTTTTCGAATTCTTTCTTGTAAGAAAAAGGAAAAGATTCTTCTCCTTCATTCTCCTTTGTCAACTCCTTCCTCTTTCCTTCTCCTCCTCCTCATCTGATTGCTTCTCCTTTATTGTCCTTTTGTCTTTTCTTCCTTCTGTCTCCTCTTTTTTCTTCTTTATTTGATTCTCCTCCTCCTGCATCTTCTCCTTTCTCCTCCTCTGTCTCAAACTCCTTGTTTTTCTTTCTCCTCCTCTTTGTCTCATTTCTCCTCACCCTCCTATCTTCTCCTCCCTCCTCTTCCCTTTTCACCTGTTACTTCATCTTTTCCTTGTTCTTCTTCCTTCTTCCTCTCTCCAGCATGCTTTTCTACTCCATCTCTGTCTTTCTGTCCTTTATCTTCTTTTTCCGTCTTCTTTCTCCTCCTCCTTGTCTGTGTTGTTCTCCTTTCTCCTCCTATCTTCATTTCATTCTTTCTCTTCCTTCTGTATTTGTCTCCTTCTCTGTCGTTGTCTCCACTTTGCCGTTCTTCTCTTCTTCCTTTTTCTCCATCTCCTTCTTTTTTCTTAGTTTTTCCTTCTTCTACTCTTCCTGCTTCTCTTGTCCTCCTTTCTCCTGCTGCTACTACTACTTTTTCTTCGTGTTCTCCTCCTTCTTCTACGACTCATTCTTCTCCATTCCTTCCTCCCTCTGCTCCTTGTTCCTCTTCCTCCTTTTTCTCCTTCTACTCTTCCTCATTCTGTCCCTCATTCATTTCATCTCTTCCCTCTTTTTCTCATTCTTTTTTTCTCCTCCTGGTCCCTCTCTGTCTTCTTCTTCTCTTTCTTTCTCCTCTTCCTTCTTTATCTTCTCTTCCTCATTCTCCTCCTGTCTCCTCCTTCTACTCCAATTCCAATTTTCCCCTCTCTCTTCTCTTCTTCTCTCCTTTGTTCCTTTCCTGTTCCTGTTTACTTCATGTTGTCATCTTTCTCCTACTACTTCTGCTACTTTTCCTTCCTTTTACTTGTTCTTCTTCCTTCTCCTCTTCCTTCTCTTCCTCCTTCTTTCCTTCTCCTCTTTCTCCTTTATTCTTCAGCCATTTTGTTTTTTCCTCTTTATTCTCCTCTTCTCCTCCTTCTCTACCTTTTCTAGTCTTCTCCTTCTTCTGTCTTCTCCTTCTCCTACTGTCTTTATCGCCTTCTTTCTTCCTTCACCTCCGTCTGACATCTCCTTCTTTCTTCTCCTTTGACTCTGTCTCCGACTCCTGCTTCCTCTTCCTCCTTCTGTCACTTTCTTCATCTTTTTCATCTCTTTCTTCCTCTTCTCCTTGTTTTTCTTCATTCTTTTCTTTTCCTCTTTTCTTCATCTGTTTGCAGATGCTTCTTTCTTCTTCTAGTCTTCCTTCTACATTGATTTGCCTTTTTCCCAGTCGTTGCTTCTCCTCCTGTCTTCATCTTTCTCCTCTTCCTGCCTTTTCTCCCTTCTTCTCCTCTATTCTCTGTCATGTTCTATTTTCTCATTCTCTATCTTCTGCTTCTTTCTTCTCATCTGTCTCCTCTTTTTATTTGACTTCTTCCTATCCTCATTCTTTTCTACACTTCCTCTTCCTGTTGTTTCATTCTTTCTCCTCTACCTTCTTCGTCATCTTCCTTCTGTTTTTCATTTTTTTCTCCTTCTGTTCCTTATTCTTTCCTTCTCTTCTTTGTTCTTCTCCATTGCCTCCTTTTTTCCTTCATGTTCTCTTCTTCCTTCTACTACATTTCTGTCTCTTCCTCCCTTTCCTCCTTCTTGTCCTCATTCGTTCCTCTTTCTGTTCTTTGTCTTCTCCTTTCTTCTCTGCCTTTTTTCTTCTTTATTCTTTTCTTCTCATCCTTCTCCTTTTTTCCTCCTCCACTCCTTTTGTCGTCCCTCATTCCTTTCTCCTCCTCTGTCACCTTCTTCATCTTTTTGATCTCTTCTTCCTTCTGCTCCTCGTTTCTTCCTCCTATTCCTCATTCTTTTTGCCATTTCTGTCTTTCCTCTCTCCTTCCTTCTGTTGTTGTCTCCTTTGTCCTCCTTCACTGTCTTCTTCACCTCTCCTTTTTCTTCTCCTCCTCCTTTCTTCATTGTCTCCTCCTTCTACTGCTCCCAGTTTTAATCTTGTCCTCCCTTTACTATTTGTTCCTCATCCTCCTTCTATGCTTCCTCAGGCTCTTCCTCTTTTTCTTCTCCTTCTGTCTTCTTGTCTTTCTTTCACCTTGTCTGACTTGGTTTTCTTCATTCTTCTTCTCTCTTCTGTTTTTCTCAGCACCTTGTGTTTCTTCCTCCCTCATTCCTTTCTCTCCCCTTCTTTATAATCTCATTCTTTCTCCTCCTTTTAATTTTTCTTCTTTTATCCTGCTCCTTCCATCATCACTCCTCCCTCTTTTTCACCATTTGCTTCTCTTTATTGTTCTTCCCTTCTTTTCCCCTTTCCTGTTCTTCTTCCTGTCCTATTACTTTTCCGTCTCTTCCTCCCTTTACTGTCCTTAATCCTCCTTCGTCTCTTCTCATGTCTCTTGGTCATTCTTTACTTCTCCTCCTTCTCATCAAATAAATATCAAGTACGGTAAGGATGGACTTGCAGACTTGACAGTGACATCTTTGAAGTACGAACTCCTGAGGATGGGAGGATGAATCGTGATCATTCTGCAATCTGAACATCAATGTGCTTGATGATGTTGCATCTCGGTGGTGGACTTGCCTGTATTTTCACCTTAATTTTTACTGTATTATACAGATATTTGCAATAAAAGAACATGCACAACAACAAAATATCTGTCTTTATTTTCATTTGAATGGTACGGTTGAATATTAATTTAAAAATATGACCATAAATCCACCTTGAAGCTGAGGAGGAAGCAGCACAACTATGGAGGCAGATCTGGCCAGGAAGAGTCCGGATGTGGAGGAGAAGAACAGAAGGAGCCCTGTTAGCTTGTCTCTTTAAAAACATGCATCTATCATATAATGTATAATTTCTGGCCCGCCAGTGCTGTCAAACAGAATACGCATATCTCTGATGCAAAATGCAATTTTCTGTGTTGCTGAATGTTAGCAGCAAGACTCTGTTGACCCCCTCTGAATATGTAACTTTGCTGCCATCCTTTCCAGATGATTTCTGAAATGGAAACTGCAGATTTAAAAAAAACAAAAAAGACCCTGTCAGTCAAAACGTTGTAGGGCACATGACAACTTATCCAGGAGTGACTGCATTAAGAACGTGAAGTAACTGGAAAATGTCTTTGCTTCACAGCAGCACTTTTTCTGTCTCAGTGGGGAAACTGATCAGATCCTATATGGCTGGCAGATTTGGCGTTTTTAGTTGACCTAAAAAGCATCTGAATGCGCTGAACATGAGACTTCAAGGATAAGAGCCAGTTGTCTGCACACATCAAAACCTTTGCAACCAAGCTACAACTTTTCCAAAAACACTTGTCACAAACTGAGCCTGACACTGCACATTTCTCAGCTCTGCAGGAGGTAATGAATAGTTTTCCACAAGACAATATTAATACATAAACAATGAGTTTAAACAACTCTCAGCTATTGAAATGAAAATTGTCATACATAAAACTGATATAAAACAGTGCATTTGCATTTAGGTTAATGGTTCAAAGAATGTGAGACAGGATGGTTGGCCCTCGGGCATTATCACATTATCAAATGTGATCCAGATTCAGACTGAGATATACAAGAACGACCCAGTAGAGGGAGCATTTAAAGTCTATGAAGACTTTGTATTGTGCAAGTCTGGCAAGAACACATGCACCAGTAAGAGATGTAATGCAAACACGCATTACACTGAATATTGAGTACAGGGTGAACCCTAACTGCATATTCTGCTCAGTGATTGTGTACAGTGTTGCTTGGGACCTCGTGGTTCCCACTTGTGTTTCTTGCGTCCTCTTCCTGTCTCCAGGTGTGTATCAGCACGTTTCAGGCTCTGCTGTGGGTAGACATGCCATCAAGATCCTGGCTGGGGAGAGGAGGATGGTGTTTCCTACTGGCTCTGTGTCAACTCCTGGAACACTGACTGGGGTGATAATGGTAAGCAGAGACATGTATTTTACTACTTTCAAGTTGCACAAAATAATCACTTTCATTATAAACAGTAGCGCTTCTACACTAAGACAGTGGGATATTAGAATCACTGCAGTATAACACAGCACCTGCAGCCTTAAGTGACCACACTGCTGAACCAGCATTTTTCTCACGGTGTCTCAGAAACATAACCTTCATAAAGACTGAGATTGTCTTAGACTGTGATAGGGATTCTCAGATAAAACCTAAGGTAAGACAACAAACCAGCATGTGATAAGGATGTGAAGTATTTTCCATGAACAAGCCTGTGAATATTTTGTACCTTGAAAGCATAACTCTGCTATTGTGTTGCAGTAATTTCTCTTAACCCAGATTGGCTTGCATCGTATTGGAGCACAAGCCTTGCTGGTCTTAATTGACAGTGAATGAATAAATGCCTATTTCCCACCCCTGTAGATCCGATTTCAAGTTTTGAGGTGCAGCGTCGTTACATCATCACTAGAGGGGGACACACTCCTCTTGTCTGTCATAGAACTGTGACCGCAATTTACTGCTTTTATTCCCTTTAGAGCCGACTGATGGCTTTGCTGTCAAAAGAAAGCTCCATGTTATGTGTGCAAACGTAAAAAGTCAAGCAGCCTTCACTTCACTCAGGTGGATTTGCAGATGTATTAGCAAAAATAGCAAGAATGTGCCTGCACACAAATCTCCATTGTTGAACGGATGATGTGTCTCTGTGAGAGGACATAAGAAAAGGTTAGACAAAAGCTTACACAGGAAGATCATTTTCAAAGACACACCTGTGCATTTAATTATATCTCTGCTGCTTTGATGCCAGTTGTTACTGTCTTAGAAGTGATTGAATTGTTTTTAATTCAATTTAAAAAAAAAAAAAAGGCAATGAATCTTTGGTCCTTTTGTGTTTTTACTCAATCTCCAACATTTTTGGACTGATTTCAAATCTCACAAGCCTTCCTCTGGATTAAAATACACACACGCACGTGTAAAAGCCCTGGAAAGAGGAGTGATGCGTAAAAAATGCACGGACACAAAACTTTCCTCGGCCATGTGTGTATTTTCTGAGATGGGCAGCGGAGTGTACCGTAAGCTTACGCAACAAATTGGAGCTCCCCCTGCTGGAGCCCTCCGGTAACTGCTGTTACAATAGCATCTTGGACACAAAGCACAACTGAATGACAATTACTGCACTAAGACCGCTGCAACTGACAATAAACACCAATGAAATCAGAATGAACTCTGAACATAACACCAATGAAATCAGAATGAACTCCGAACATAAACTGGATGCCTTCAATTATCACAATTCAACAATCAGGATTTGAAAATTAATACACCTGGTATTACAGATATTCCAATCCATCACATACTTCCCCTCAAAATTTGATGTTGTCCCCAACATCACAACCTTTAACCATAAGTGTCACAATGCAGTTAAACATATTCAGAACACTTGTTACAGGCTGGAACTCTTTTGATACATTGGTTTGTCTCAGTCCTTTCATTATCCGTTCAATTGCAGAGTTTAACTCATTTCTCTCTCTTTTTTTTAATCCTCACAACACATCCTGTATGTCCCAAAATCTGATAAAAGGTCAAACTGTTCACGGCCTGTCATCAGGATTCACCACAGTCAACTTTGAAACGAAGTCCTTAGCTGTACAATGTTTGACACTCTGCTTCATGAATCCATGAGTGTAAGTACGGTGAAACACTGTTGTGGTTTATATCCCATACAGACAAGGATACTGGTTATAGTAAGGCTGCACTGGTTGTGTCCATACTTGAGGCCTTACATAAGACGGCAATGCAGAAAGATTATAACAGGATGGAGTTCCAATTTTGTCATATCTGAGGATCTTTAGTGGCCTACGCTGTCTCTGAGGCCGCTGAGGTCTCGCTTCCATCTCGTTCTCCTGTGTGTTGTCCACAGAGGGCAGTAATGCCTCCTCCTCAGCATCAGGTCCAATACTGTCCTGGATATCATGGCTTTCTGGTAGGTCATCATCACTGTTCTCTGTCTGATATAGTTTTTTTGCAGGTTCGTTTTGGTTGGGTACAGTCACATCTCTGTGGCAGGAGTCTCTCTCACTGGTCCTGGTGGTTGAGCAATGATCTGAGGTGGCATGAAATAATAATCATCCTCATCATCCTCTTCCTCTGACTCCTCCCTGACTTTGTCAGTTATTGCAGTTTTCCCTTTCTGTTTTGCAGGTGGGTGCATTTTAGTTTCCAGAGGTAGACGATCACACGGCAAAAGGAGATTTGGATGCAGAATCCTTGACTTTCCTTTTCCCCGCTCAGGTCTTAGTTCATAGATAGGGACGTCCTCTCCTACTCGTCGAACTACAGTATGGATGGTGTCTTCCCAGTGATTTCTCAACTTTCCAGGTCCACCACGGGGGGTCAGGTTGCGAATTAACACACGGTCGCCTGGGAACAACACTGAGCTCCTGACTTTGCCATCATATATCCTCTTGTTTCTCTGAGCAGATTTCTGTGCATTCTCTCTTGCAATAGCATATGCCTCTTGCATTCCTTGCTTCCACTTTTCAACATACTCATGCTGGTTACAGCTCCCCGCTTCGGTGGGCAAGTTAAACAACATGTCAATAGGTAATCTTGGAGAACGGCCATACAGTAAGAAAAATGGGGAAAAGCCAGTTACCTCTGTACGTGTGCAGTTATAGGCGAATATCAGCTTATTCAGAGAGTCTTTCCAGTTTGTTTTGTCTTTTTCTGTAAGAGTCTTAAGCATCTGCATTAAGGTTCGGTTGAAACGTTCGACTTGACCATTCCCCTGAGGGTGGTAAGGGGTCATCCTTGATCCGGCCACACTACAGTATTTGCTCAGTTGTGAGAAGAGCTGATTCTCAAATTCTCCCCCTTGGTCATGGTGAATGCGTGTTGGAAATCCAAATTTTAGGGCATAATCATTGAATATTCTATCAGCCACAGTTTTTCCAGACTTTGATGTTGTAGGGCATATGTGTCAAACTCAAGGCCCGCGGGCCAAATGTGGCCCGCCACGTCATTTTATGTGGCCCGCGAGAGCTTAAAAGGTCTGAGTGTCTAAAAATAAATAGGTCAAAAGCGTGCTTTGACCAAAAATTACGTTTCCCACAATGCCTGTCGACTATGATACCCGCGAAGTGACGGCTCACCGCCACTACGCGGCAGTGTTTCCGCATCAATGCTAACGAGTTGAATTGAGAAATAAATAATGATCCCAAAATGTCCAGGAAGCGAAAAGTTGATGCAGATGGAAGACTGTTTCAAGAAAGATGGGAAGGCGAATACTTGTTTGTGCTCCAAGGAGAAAGACCGGTATGTCTTTTTTGTTATGAGGCGGTGTCGGTTGTCAAGGAGTACAATCTGTGTCGGCATTTTGACACCAAACACGGAGCTAAGTACGGCAAAGCTAGCCTTCAAGAAAAGCAACAAATTGCCCAAGAATTAAAAGGCAAACTGCGGTTGCAGCAGAGTGTGTTCACGAAATCCACAGCCAAAAACAATGCGGCAGTGAAAGCTAGCTTTATTGTGGCTGAAGAAATGGCCCACGCTTCCAAGTCTTTTTCAGAAGGCGCGTTTTTGAAGCAGTGCATGCTAAAGGTCTGTGAGCAGGTGTGTCCCGACCAGTTACAGACTTTTAAAAATGTCAGTTTATCAAGAAACACCATCGCGGACCGAGTTAAGGAACTAGCAGAAAATCTTGCAACACAGCTGGCCGAGGAGACACGCAGCTACACAGCTTTTTCATTAGCTGTTGATGAAAGCACAGATAACACGGATACAGCACAGTTATCAATTTTTATTAGAGGCGTGAAGTCGGATCTCTCTGTCACTGAGGAGCTGTTGGATGTTGCTGCAATGCATGGGACCACGACGGGACAGGACATTTTTGGTGGGATTAACTACAGACGGTGCACCGGCAATGTGTGGAGGAAAAGTGGGCTTGGTTGGACTAATGAAGGGGAAAATGCAAAAAATGAACTGCCACACGCCTCTGATAACGTATCATTGCATTATCCATCAAGAAGCTTTGTGTGGGAAGGTGCTGGGGATGGATGACATAGTGACCACAGTCATGAAAGCAGTGAACTTCATTCGGGCGCGAGGCCTGAATCACCGTCAGTTCCAGCTGTTTTTGCAGGAGATGGGCTAAGAGCACGGGATGTGCCGTACCATACAGAAGTGCGGTGGCTGAGTAGGAGCAAAGTCCTCAAGCGATTTTTTGAGCTCAGGGAAGACATTGCTCTTTTTATGCAGAGTAAAGGAAAACCCTTGTCTGAACTGACAGATCCAAAGTGGCTGTGTGACTTTGCTGTGTTGTGTGACATAACCGAGCATCTCGCCCAACTGAATCAGAAGCTGCAGGGACGCAAACAAGTCATCACGCAGATGTCCGACATGATCACGGCTTTCCAGCGTAAACTGGACCTATGGATGTGCCAAGTGAAACAGGACAATCTTGCCCACTTTCCCGTTTGTCAGAGCATGTCAGCCTCATTTCCCGAGACTTTTTCATGTGCTCAGTTGGCTACCAAACTGAGCCGGTTACAGACTGAGTTTGATCGGCGCTTCTCTGACTTCAGAGCACAGCAGTCTGGCTTTGACATCTTTGCCAATCCTTTCACCACTGACGTCTGCACTGCACCCCAACACCTTCAGATGGAGTTAATTGAGCTTCAAAGCGACAGTGGCCTGAGAGCAAAGTTCCAGGATGCTGCAATCCAGGACTTTTACCGTCTGCTGCCCCCTGATTTGATGCCACAGCTTCGACGTCATGCTGCCCGTGTTCTGTCCATGTTTGGGAGCACCTATCTGTGCGAACAGATGTTTTCCATAATGAATCTGAACAAAAACAAGCACAGATCACACCTCACTGATGACAACCTCCATGCTGTTCTACGGATTGCCTCAGCACAGGACCTAAAACCAGACACTGACGCACTGGTAACGGGAAAACGGTGTCAGACATCTGGTCAGAAAACACACAGGTAAGCATTTTAAAAAAAATAAATAAATAAAAAAAACTTAATTAGAATATAATAAAATGTAATTCAACCAAGAAGAAGAATAGTTAAACTCTGTGTGCAATTTAATGATTGTGCTTGCATTTTGTTTTGTGTTTGTTATTTTCAGAACATGATCAATGGATGGTAGAGAGGGGATCCACTTGGTGTGTTCAAGGACAGGCAGCATCTCCTCTTCAAAAACCTGAAAACTTGACCAATATAGTTGTCAACTGAGTCAACCTTTATTTTGTTATTTTGTAGCTGCCGTTGCAATTATTTAGTGTTTGCAGGTTTTATGTGTGTGTGCAGACAAATTATTGTAATCAAACTATCAGTTGGATGCAAGGCTGTGTTCAGCCTTTTTTTTTAAATGCTACATCTGTCATACATGTTCTTAGCAGCTCACAATTGTTGATTTAACAGTAATTAAGACCATTTTAATGAGCTGAATTACGTTATTTATTATGTTATTTTTCTGAGTTTTTTCAGAGTTATTTATTCTGTTATTTTTCTTTATTCACTTGGATAGTTTGATCCATGATTGATGGAGTTATGTGGGTTTCATAAGCTGACAAAAGGATTTATGTTATAACAGAGCAACAAGCAAACATATTTTTTCTATGCAACTGTAATGTGCAAGAACTGATATAACTTGAATAAGTAATAAATTCAGAGTTATTTAACATTAAGGAGTAGTTACATTTACTTTACATTACATTCAATTACATTTAGTTACATTTCTAAGTTACACCTGGCCCTTTGAGGACAGCCATTATGCTGATGTGGCCCTCGGTGAAAATGAGTTTGACACCCCTGTCCTAGATAGAGGATACAAACTTGTGTATGCTCTCTCTCTCCCCTAATATGACCCTGAGACAGACAGACGCTTGGTAAACATAACATTGGGATAACAGACCAACTATCTGGCTGACGATGTCAGAACAACAGGGTTATATTGTTGTGTTCCTGTTCAGATCGATCCTGAACTAACAGTCCTGCCTCCACATTTAGAGTATAACATAAACATGGCACGCCTTCCAAACGGTATATATGCCCAAGACCAGAGAGACTTCTCAGAACTGATGCTACCAGTGTTCACGTCACTGTGTTACTCGCTGTATCATTTCTCCTGAATTCAGTAAACCTTATCAACATAAGCCATCTGAGTCTCCAGAGTGTCCCTGAGTTTGCCTCCTGATTCCTCTTTTGACATCGCAGAATTCCCTAAGAGATTGGCGTCACAAACAGGATCTCCACACAACAAAGACTGGTAAGTGCAAATTTTAACAAATTTTGCAAACTGCCATGTCTGAGTTTGGCGAGATTATGTACCTGTTAAAACTTTGTTAAAAAACCTAAACTTTGAAAAATAAGTTCTATGATACTGAATCTGGGCTGCACAGTGGCGTAGTGGTTAGCACTTTCGCCTTGCAGCAAGAAGATCCCTGGTTCGCGTCCCGGCTTTCCCGGGATCTTTCTGCATGGAGTTTGCATGTTCTCCCTGTGCATGCGTGGGTTTTCTCCGGGTACTCCGGCTTCCTCCCACAGTCCAAAAAATATGCTGAGGTTAATTGATTATTCTAAATTGCCCGTAGGTGTGAATGTGAGAGTGCTTGTGTGTCTTTGTATGTAGCCCTGCGACAGACTGGCGACCTGTCTAGGGTGTCCCCTGCCTTCGCCCGAGTCAGCTGGGATAGGCTCCAGCCCCCCCCCCCGCGACCCTAGTGAGGATTAAGCGGTGATTAGATAATGGATGGATGGATGGATACTGAATCTGCGATTGTCTGATATTGAATTTGGACATTAAATGTCAGTCAGCTGCCTCAAGAGGCGAGTACGGCGCACTACGCATGTGGGTTTCAGAAGAGTCGGCGCTTGTCCACTGCTGAAAGAGGCAGTGTAGAGTCGGCGCTTGTCCACTGCTGAAAGAGGCAGTGTAGAGTACACGGACTGGGTAATATACCTGGGTTGCCTCTTAAAGGAGGGTGACTCGACCTTAGGGGACAGCCTGTGGGTCCTTCCACCTTTGAGAACGAGGTTCTGGGCAAATTTAAGGTTTTGTCTGTGGAAGGCGAGACGAGCGTCCGCCCTTTGGTTCGGCAGGGTTTAAGACTCTGGAGAATTTTGTCCCTGAGCTAGGTTATGCGCAAACTTATTGATTCAATACGTTGAATTTGGTACCCAGATCCACCAGACTGAAATCCATCCATCCATCCATTATCTATACACCACTTAATCCTCATTAGGGTCACGGGGGGGGCTGGAGCCTATCCCAGCTGACTCGAGCGAAGGCAGGGGACACCCTAGACAGGTCGCCAGTCTGTCGCAGGGCTACATATACAGACAAACAATCACTCTCACATTCACACCTACGGGCAATTTAGAATAATCAATTAACCTCAGCATATTTTTGGACTGTGGGAGGAAGCCGGAGTACCCGGAGAAAACCCACGCATGCACAGGGAGAACATGCAAACTCCATGCAGAAAGATCCCAGGAAAGCCGGGACGCGAACCAGGGATCTTCTCGCTGCAAGGCCAAAGTGCTAACCACTACGCCACTGTGCAACCCCCAGACTGAAATCCCACGTTAAATTCAAGGAAACTCCTATTGAATTCTGGCACGAAATTTCCTATAAATTGTGTAAAAACAATTTTGAACTTCATCTAACAGATCAGACTCAGAATTGAAAACTGACACACATAAGAGTTTAGATGCAGTTGAGAGTGATGGCTATGCACCTGCTGTTTGTCTTCATTGCGGTTTTGTTTCTGTGTGTGCTTGAAAGCCTATTGTTGAGTGAAAGAAATTAACCATAGGTTGTCATCAGTCCAAATCAGGCGAGACTCATTGTTCAAATGTGAAATCAATTAATAATTCTTATAAAGCACAATCTGAATCTAACTCTGATGCATCCACAGCTAAAATTAAATCTGATGCATCTACGCTGGTCAGTGCAGCAGGAATTCAGTCATTAGCCAGAGCTAAGAACACAGATGAGAAACTTAAGATCATTGCTCTTCTTCAGTAAGAATTGACGAAGATAAAGAATAAAGAAGTTGAATCTGGACTTAACACAGAACCCGACTCAGGATCAGGCTCAGTTTCAGGAAACGGTGATGTAGAAAAAGGACAGAGTAATGATGAGTTGATGAAAAAGGATAAACAGTCTGGGCGTTCCTCACCTGTTTCTCTTCAAAGTGATAATACAGAGGAGTCAGAGCTTTCTGAAACTCATCCAGCTTTCCCTAAATGCATGATCGTTAACACAGCTGTGTGGTTGTGGGTTACAACTACATTGTATAATGTTCTGGTTCCAGACATAAAGGTATTGTTGCATTGTACCTATGGCATAGAGTGGTCCGCGGTTGAGGAATCTTTTGATCAACCCCTGACTGAGAATGTCCAGTGACCTGACAACCTAGACGTGCAGACATGGTTAACAGAGAAAGCTAAAAAGGCAGTATTTAAACATGCATGCTGTACTGCTAAACCTTACAAGCTTAATGTTTGTGTGCAGGATGATGATGAGCCCCTGCCAACATTTATTGAATGGTTTGATGGAAATGTACAAGGATGGTTGTCTTTTCCACTGAACGATCTGCTATGGTTAAATAAATGGTTCAGGTCACAGATCAGCCCCAGCGTCCTTTCTCTCAGAAGGCCGCTCCCCGAACAGAGCGGAAACGCAGACAATGCTGGAAATGTAGGAGAATGAGACACTGGGCCAAAGACTGCAGAGCACCTAGGAGCTAATCAGTAGAATGGAACGTTTTCAACTCTGTAAACACTCGGGTTTAACATTCCCCTATTGAAAATCTAATATGATCAGTAGTAAAAAGGAAAGGGATCAATTCAAGATTATTTTTTAAAATAAAATGGATCTTTTCTCTGATATGACTTCAGCATCTAATGGTTTGGTATTGCTGTGCTCAATACTGAGAAACTAAAATTGTATCTGTTGTGGATTTAAATTAATTATAATCTTAATAGTTAACTATATTAAATCAATTAATGCCTCTGTAGTAAATAAAATAGTGTTAAACTTTTAACCTCTGTAGTTTAAGGAAATTATACAAATAACTAATTTCTTTGTGGTTCATCATGAGAAAATCAAACTTTTACAGAGTAAATTGAGAGCAGAATAAATAGAACAAGAAGATCAATCGGTAAAATCAGTCAAATATATTACAAGCTGTGCCTATCAATATGTTTTTAAAATATCTTGTAAAATGCAGTGCATCATTATTTAATTAAATTGAAGATATTAATTGATAAAGGAGCTATACTTTCTACTGTATGTTTCACTGATAATGTTTGCATTCCTAGTTCTAAACTAATCACTGTAGGAGTTTCAGGCACCCCATAATTAAATCATTTTTTGAACAAGCTGATGTTTCAAAAGCAGGATCAGATGTGGAACATACTTTCTGATTCTTGCAGGATGGGAAGAGACCTTCTTTGTAAATTAAACACTGGTATTAATTGTACTCTAGATTATTTGTTTCTAGAAAATAATAAAATCAGTTCAGTGTTTGCAATCAGCTAATGATTTTCTATATTGTTAGACTGTGGAAAGTTTTAATAAGAAAGACATCTTTACTGCTAATCAGTATTACAAAATCTTGTCGAGTTTGTGCGTGTTTGCTGTCTGCTATGAGGTCTGTGTTGCAGTGGTGTTGCTGCTGATAATCCATCCACTGAGTATCAAATTATAACTGTGACACTTACACTTTTATTTATGACAAAAATGATAAAATAATCTGAAAGGATTTTACTGGTTTATGGTCCAGATTGGGTGCATTTTAGCTATAGAACTAACAGATGCACAGAAAGCTCTGTGCAAAGATCAGGTTGCTCTGCCTCACATCAAGGTCGTTGTGTCGACTGGGGCAGAAGTAAAACAATTGAATGTTTTCATAATAAGGTGCATCAGTCAGCAAGAGACTGTCTCCAGCCTACTGATTGCTGCCGCAAAAAACTTGGGGATGATATGTCTTTCTTAAAACCTAATAAGACTATCACTCTTCCTAAAAGAATGTTTGTTTTACAGAAAGCACCCTTTCATATTTTAAATGGACCCCCTCAAATTTATCTGAGGTCCCTAACAAACTATGGGCTAAACAAAAGAATCATGTGGGATGTGTGACAACTGTTTTACCTCATGTTGTTCAAGTTAAATCTAAAAAGTTACACTTAATGCTGTAGTTCCTAAGATTAATCAGTATAAGTTATTTTAAAGGGCAATCGTAGGCATAAAGGGCTTAATTCAATCTCTCCTGGATCAAGGAGTGTTAGTGGAGAGAAACAGTCCATGTAACACACATTTTGCCAGTTCCTAAACATAATCATCCAGATGAATGGAGATTTGTTCAAGATTTGAAAGTAATTTAAAACATTGTCGTGCCTTTGGCTCCAAGTTTACCACACACTAATTCTAGTTTTGCCTCTTGCCCCTAGATTCTAAATAATAACTCAATTGTTGACCTGAGCTGTGCATTTTTCTCTGCATCCAGATAGTTAGTATCTGTTTGTATTTCCATACAAAGGGTGTCAGTTGACGTGGACCAGGCTCTACATGGCTTTGTTAGGAGTCCTACAGAATGTGATGCTTTGGTGGGGTGTGATTAGGTGAATTTGCACCTGGCTAGTGGTAGCACTCCCCTTCTTCTCTTTCCTCCAAAAGAAGTCTGTCACATGGACTCTGCTTCTGTTAAATAAACTGGCTGAAAGAGGTCACAGCACCTCACTGGTGAAGTCACAGTACTGCAGTCTGAAGACCACCTATCTGGGTCATGTGTTGTCTGAAGGACAGCGGATGTTTTCTCCAAAAAGACTGACGCTGCTCAATAACATCAAGTTATTGTCGTGACTGGATCTGTGTTTATGCTGCTATGGACTCTGTGATGAGCTGCCACACTGCAGGAGGCTCCCCTGTAGTGGAATGGACAGAAAGCATGCATAAGGCCTTTGTGGATGTAAAGACTGCTCTGGTTTCAGCTCCAGCCCTGGGAGTGCCGGACTACATGCAACCGTTCCAGCTGTGCATCAGAGAGAGAGAGAGAGAGAGAGGGGTTTGTTTGAAGTGTGCTGGTGTGGAAACGCTTGTCATACCATCGCTAGGTGGCATATTACTTATCGGGGCTCTGTACAGTAGTGCGTAGCATGCCTGGCTGTTTAAGATCTATGGCTGCGGTTGCAGCGCTAGAAGAGAAATCTGCACCTCTGGTTTTATCTCATGACGGCGTTGTATATGTTAAAGCTTAGTGGTGTACATAATTAATATAGCTGCCATACTGAACATAGTTAACCACATATAGATCAAGTAATGACTCAATCATTTTGTCCAGTCCACACATCATTCTGAAAAGAGCACCTGTTTTAAATTGCAAATTTCCCTGAATTATAATCTGTTCTAAATTCTGCTATTCTTTCTCCTATTGCAGAATCAACTGATAATCGAGGCTGTGAGATGGTTATAAGCTGTGGGACACCACCTAGACCTGACCTGAAGCAGAGAACGATTCTAAATTGAAGTTTAATTTAATACACAGATGGTTCAACCAGCAGACCCTCTGACGTCACACATCATGCAGGTTATGCTGTAGTCAAGGACTAGTAAGTAGTGGAAGTGGGTACTCTCCCCCCTGAGTAGCTCAGTACAGGCAGTTGAACTGTTTGCTGTTATTATCTCCAAGGACAAGGTCTCTAGCCTTTACACAGACTCCTGCTAACTTTAGGAGCAGCTTATGATTTGGCTCAAAATATGGAAATAGACAGGAATTTAAACATCAAGTGGAAAGCCACTACAAAAAAAACCCAAAACAAAACAAAAAACATAAGCAAAGGCTCAACAATTTGATTAAAGCAATTTTATTGCTAAAACAATTGGTTACTGTAACATGTAAGAGACAATTTTGGTTCTAACCCGGTTGTAGAACAATAAAGTGAATTATAGCTGGATTATAATGGGTTTTATTTCAATAATAACATTGTTTGTTCCAAATTAGAGCCTGAAATTTGCACTGTGAGAGACTTAGGGAGAGTTTTAATCAACCACTTTGGATAGTTTAATTGATTTATAGAAAATTAAACTCATTTTACTTTATCAGATGTAATGATTTGCTATATTTCTTTGGTCAATTTTGTGGGTTTAAACTGATAACAGAACTGAGAATAACTTTGAGGTTCACCTCCGGTCTTAAAAATTTGTTATTGGTGTTTTAGAATATATCATTTAATAATCAATAAAAGAAATTTGATGAATTAACACTGGATCTCGAACTACACCACGCAGTATGCAAAGTTTAAAATTGTGTGAGGAACAGATGACTCAAGAAGGGAATTCAGTTTTCTGTCGTGTTTTCACATGAAAAATAAAATCCAAGTAAAGTGGACTTCATTTTGTCAAGTAGATTAAGCAAAACTAAATTTAGTATGATTTACTAATTTTTTTAGAATTAGTAAATATAATTTTCAAGTCAACCCAACTAGATTTTGTTGTGTAGATCAAACAAAACTCAAGCTTGTACATATTACTCAGTTTTTTCAAGGTAGTAAATGAAAATTGCAAGTATAACCAACTTAATTTTATTAAGTTGATCATACAAAACTAAAATGTGTCTGTTACTTAATTTCAGGGGTGAAAGTAAGCCGGTACGGTCCGGTACTGCGTACCAGCAAAAGTTCTGGTGGCGGTACGCAGTACCCGGAAAAGATCCGGTGGCGGTACGCCGCTCTTCCACAGGTACGCCACCCAGCTGCCTGCTGTCAACCAGAGTTCACTCAGCAGTATGTGAGTGCGCATGCGTGTCTACTTCCGTAACACAGCGATTGCTATGGCCAATAGCAGCCAATAGCAAATAGGTGCGCTTGATTTATTGCACTGGGACATTTTCCACAACTAGTCAATAGACGTCAACAAGCGCCTGGACGGGGCGAGCAAATAAATTACACCTGAAATTCCACGTTCTTGTGATTGGCTGAAAAACTTTCAACAGGATTTACAACGGTTATCATCGACAGATATTTTAAATAAAAATGGAGAGGAGTACTACAAAACAGTCAAGATTTTTTTATTTGTTTTTGTCAAAGTAATAATGCAGAGGAAAATAACCTCTATGTTTAAAAGAAAAGACAGGGACACTGAAGATGCGTTACCACAAAAAATCTGAAAAACATCCAGTGATGAAGATGTAGAGCAAGCTGAGAGTCAGGGTGAGGAGGCACCATGTCAGGAGAAAGAAGCAGTTGCAGGATCCCCCCAAAAAAAGCACAGGTGATGATGATGCTACGCCTCCTGCTTATCCTTCCATTTGGACAAAGGGTCAATATGAACAATTTAAAAGCAGAAATGAATGGTTGTATGCCCAACATGGGGAACTGGGATGCACTCCATGCCACGATGTTAAGATGTTAAGAGCGAGATGAGGGTTTTGGTAATAGTACCGGCAAGAATTTAAAACTACTTTCACCCCTGCTTAATTTGATGTGTTTAATGAGAATAAAATAGACTTAATCACATCATGTAAATACAGCATGACTATTTGTTTTATTACTATGGTTTTTTTACTGGTAGATATTTTTGCATAAATTCTAAAAACAAAATTTATTGAAATTATAGAGTTGTGTCAAATAGTAAAAATAGTTGTATCAACTATTTTCCTATTACTCAAATGAAGTGGGAGCTTCATTTTAAAAGTTGCAAGCAAGTATTCTTTATAATGTATTTGAATTATGCCTGGTAATGACAGGCAAACTTAATAAGCCATAATCTTGATGTTTCTTTTTTTGCCGATAGTTTAGCAAAGGAGTGATATTGAGGAAAAAAGCTTTTCTCATGTCACAGCCACAACTTGCTTTATTTTTGAACATACAAACAGCACACAAAAAAACAAAAAAGGTTGTGCATTTACCCTGGACAGAACTAGGGTGCCTTTACAAAAGGCATTTTTAGAAAATATAATGTCCTTATTTGTACATGTAGAAATAAACAACAATGAATAAATTCATTCATTTGTCCTTAAAATGTTACCTTTAAATCAAAAACCAATTTGGCAAAAAAAAATAAAAATAAACAGAAACCCTTCCAATTAATACTTATGAATAAACAAATCTGGCTTAAACTGTGAGCAACCAGTTTAAATTTAACATTTGAAATGTGAAGATGATACATTTTTCCCCAAATAAATGTTAGCACCCAAAGAATCAGATTTCTTAACTATACTTATAATATATAAAATTCTTAAAAAAAAAAAAAAAGTGGCCATTTAAGATGCAAAACAATAAAGTTCTCAACAAAACAAAGTTCACTGTATATCTGCATCAAAAAGTCCCACTTTAAAGTGCAGCATAAAACAAAAAAGGGGGTCACTCAAACTCCTACCCTTCAATGAGGTGTCTCTGGCATTTAGGACTGAAGACTGACCTTTAGATCATGTATTTTGGAGGATGCTCTTTTGTTCCCATCCTCTTGGTCAAGGAAGATCTTCTGAAATGCCTCGAAGGTGTACTTCAGCTTCTTTGGGTAACATAGTTCCAGGGCATAGATGAGGCCCATAAGGTACGCACAAGCCTGAGCGACACTGGAAATCCCAAAAAGTACCTCAGCTCCCTCTATAGCGATTCCAACTTGCGTCTGGCCTTCACTTCCTCCTTTGCTCACCACAAAGATGTTGAGGACAAATGTTGTGATGGCATCTTGGACATCCACAGCATCATCATCATCATATACCTGTGAAATACATCAAAGAAAATCGGACCAACATTATCAATGAAAGGGATGCACAAATTTCTTCATCATTAAGTCTTTTATCAGCCAGGAGAAGCAGGTGACTTTTTTTCATTGTATTGACTAACAATGAAACACAATAAATAAAACAATCCCTGTGAATCTACACCGATGTATTTCACCTACAGTAAACATCTTTGTGTTTAGTTGTTGTTTTCTGTGCTAGTTACAGAACATTGGTATGTTTCCAATTGAGACTCAGTGTATGGTAAGGATTTGTAAACAATGTTCTCTTATAAACCTTTAAATCAGGGGTGTCCAACCCTGGTCCTGGAGAGCCCCTATCCAGAATGTTTTAGATGTTTCCCACTGATTTAAATTAATAGGAATCTCACATTCAGAGTCAAGGCATACTTTGAGTAGTTCTAGCAGCTTTAGAAAGACCCTATTGTAATGTTATGGACAGAATCTAAAAGATCCAGTGGAGCACAGATCTATTGAGCGTCTGATGCAGAGAATATCGGGAGCCAGTGGTACGCCGGCTTGCTCACAAATCGAAGACACAAGGGTTCTTTTCTTTTACTGATGTTTTACTGTGACTTTCTTGAGGCTTTAACATCACAGAGTACACCGTAGAACTGGTGGGGAAAAGTGATGTACATACAATTAGCTTTGCTTCTTTAATACATTGACACAAACATAAACACAAATAATAAAATAAACATACCACTTTGGCCTGCTAAGTGAGCAAACGGTGTGAACTTGGGAAGTTGCTTATTTCTTTTCTTTTATACTTTTATTTAACACTCGGTCGGGAGCCTTGTCTGCCGTGTCGGCTGCTTCTCTTTAGCTTAGCAACAAAACAGGAAGTAACCTGGCCGTGCCCTCTCACATGACTTAGCATTTACAATTTTTATATTAGTTTAAACCCAATTATTATCACTAGTATGCATTACCTTGGCCTAATAAGCACGTTACAATATTAGGAAAATAAAAACAATATTTATACAAATTAACTGCGCACCAAGCAAATTACTTTTAGCATTACCAATGCGACAGCTCCGCCTAGTGGTAAAACGATGAAGTTAACTTTACTTCAGCAGCTGTTACACTCCCACCATCACACTACTTCTACTGTATGTGTGATCCTAAATAGAAGTTAACACAACATGAACTTATGAACTTTAGCAAATAAACACACTTTTAAGTCCTTACTCTGCTTCTAGCAAAAGTATAGTCTTATGTATTGGCCTTTCTAAAACAGTCTTAGTTGAACGTGCTCCTTTATTGTCCCGAGTAGTGTCACTGATGAGAAGCTTGACCTTTCTGACTCTGTCGTCAGCTCCTGGTGTGACTTCTACGACCTTGGCGAGTTTCCACTGGTTTCTTGGAACACAATCTTCTTGTAGAAGAACAATGTCATTGACTTTTGTGTTTCTTCTGTTCTTATTCCACTTACTTCTCTGTTGCAGGTTTAACAGATATTCCTTTCTCCATCTAGTCCAAAATATGTTCGCCAAATACTGCACTCTTTTCCATCTTTTCTGCAGGTAGAGATCTTCTTTGACGAATTCTCCGGGCGGTGGTGATATCACTGTTGATTTCATTGTCAAAATATGATTTGGTGTGAGTGGCTCTGGTCCTACTGGATCGTTGATGCACTCGACTGATAGTGGACGGCTATTCACTATCGCCATAGCTTCATACATGTGTTAAGGTTCTCTGAGGCTCAGGCGCAGGAAATGAGAAGGAGATAGTCAGTGCAAGTTCAAAGCTTTTATTTTTAACACCAGGAAACAAAGTAACTATTTTTTCAGACAAGGAAACTCTAGACATGGAACTAAAGAAACTCTAAGTTGTACTGGAGCGCCTCTAACGGCGGGCGGTATAAACTAATCCTATAACACAAGGAGCTGACCCACGACAGGTATAACCTGGGCAGGAGAGTGTTCACTAAGCACTACAGAAATGGATCGGCGAAAACTGAGGTTTCTTCTAAGATGGCCGAGACTTCAAATACTTAAGGCTAAGGCTACTAGACGCGAAAGATACTTAGCACTATGGTCGAACTATAACTTTAACTCGGAGGACTATAACGAAGGTTCACAGATATTACTCTTTAACGAAGTTCTACAGAGCGCCAGGTTACCTCCGTAACCCGGCCACTGCTCCACAGAAGCTAAGACAAGCGAAACAAAAAACTAAAACTATAGCCCTGCTCGTGGTCGAGGCCGAACTGTCAGCTGTGATGGAGAGGCATGAGGCAGGCACTGGAGGTCCAGGTAGCGACGGCAGATGGAGGTTTGCACGGGAGCCGCAGTAGGGTAGCGTGGACTTCAGTAGGCGGCGTGAAGTGAGGAAACGGCAATGGGTCCAGCCAGCCGAAGGCTCCAACAGCTTGAGTAGGCGAGATCTAAATCAGAGGGAGCAGAGAGCGAGGTTACCAAATGCAACAGTCAGAGAGTTGAGTAAGGCAACATGGACTACTGACTGCGAGCATTCACGATCCGGCGTCCGACTGGTAACTGGAGCCTCAATAAGAGGAGACGAGGCTGGAGCCTGATTGGTCCTGGCACCCCTGTTTCCGCTTCCGTCAATTCCCCGGATTGCCTGCACCTGCCGCCGCTGCCACCAAACACAACACCTAAAAAGGAAATCAAAACAAAAGAGGGGGAGGAGCCCTAGCCAGAGCCTGCCAAGGCAGACCTGACAGTACCCCCCCCCCGACGGGCACCTCCGGGTGCCCGAACCGGGTGGTCAGGATGACGCCGGTAAAAGTCTGTGATCAGGGTGGGGTCCAGGATCAGGCGACGTGAGACCCAGCTGCGTTCCTCAGGTCCGTATCCCTCCCAATCCACTAAAAACTGTAATCCACGTCCCCGGCGGCGAACATCTAGGAGCCGACGAACCGTATACGCCGGAGCGTCATCCACGACCCTGGGAGGTGGAGGGGGACGGACAGGGGGGGCTAGAGCACTCTCTAAAACAGGTTTAACTTGAGACACATGGAACGTCGGATGTATCTTCATGGAAGCAGGTAAGCGTAGCCGTACTGCACTAGGATTTACCACACGCTCTATAGGGAAGGGTCCCACATAACGCGGAGCCAACTTCTTGGACTCCACCCTCAACGGAAGATCCTTGGCCCGTAACCATACGTGTTGGCCCGGCTGGTAGGTCGGGGCAGGCCTCCGGTGGCGGTTGGCCTGAATGGCCATCCGTTGGGACGCTTGAAGGAGGGCCCTCCGTGCTCTCTTCCAGGTGCTCTGGCAACGTCTGATCATGGACTGGACGGATGGAATATTAATTTCCTGCTCTTGGGAGGAAAACAAAGGTGGCTGATATCCCACGGAACACTGGAAGGGAGAAAGGCCTGAGGAGGAATTGGATAGAGCATTATGAGCGTATTCCACCCAGGGGAGCCTCTCACTCCACGAGGAGGGATTGTCCGAGACCACACAACGTAAAAACACTTCTAAAGCTTGGTTAGTTCTCTCTGTCTGTCCATTAGACTGGGGATGAAACCCAGAGGTGAGACTGACCGTGGCCCCCAAGGCGGAGCAGAAGGCTTTCCACACCGCCGACGTGAACTGGGGGCCTCGGTCTGAAACAATGTCCGTCGGGATGCCATGCAGGCGGAACACATGGTTGACCATGGCATCCGCTGTTTCCTTAGCTGAAGGCAGCTTTGGTAGGGGCACAAAATGGGCAGCTTTGGAAAAACGGTCCACTATAGTCAGTATAACTGTATTACCTCGTGAAGGTGGCAGGCCAGTGACGAAATCCACGGCGATATGGGACCAAGGCCGCCGGGGAACGGGAAGCGGCTGGAGCAGACCATAGCTGGGTTGGGTAGAGGTCTTATTTCGGGCACAGGTGGTACACGCCCCGATGAACTCCCTCGTGTCGGCTTCCAAGGTTGGCCACCAAAACTTCCCCTTCAGGACCTCCAAGGTGCGGGAGGTCCCAGGGTGGCAGTTGATCTTAGAGGCGTGCGCCCACTGTAATACCTGGGAACGTACAGAATCGGGGACAAAAAGACGATTAGGTGGGCCGTTACCTGGGTCGGGTTGGAGTCGAAGGGCCTCTCGGACCTGGTTCTCGACTTGCCACGTCAAGGTGGCAATCAGGCAGGACGCAGGCAGGATATTTTCCGGGGGACTCGACTCTTCCGAAGAGGTGAACTGTCGGGATAAAGCATCTGGTTTTATATTGCGAGACCCAGGGCGATACGACAAGGTAAAATTAAAACGTCCAAAAAACAATGTCCAGCGAGCTTGACGTGAGTTCAAACGTTTAGCAGCTTTAATGTACTCGAGGTTCTTGTGGTCTGTCCACACGATGAATGGGTGCACCGCGCCCTCCAGCCAATGGCGCCACTCTTCCAGAGCCAGCTTCACCGCGAGCAATTCTCTGTTCCCCACGTCGTAATTGCGTTCTGCGGGAGTTAGCCGACGGGAGAAGAAGGCACAGGGGTGCATCTTCTGGTCGTTGGGGGAGCGCTGGGAGAGGACCGCGCCCACCCCTGTGTCAGAGGCATCCACCTCCACGATGAACTGTAGGGAAGGGTCAGGCTGGGTCAGAATGGGTGCTGAGGTGAATCGATCCTTCAACCTCTGGAAGGCTTGTCCGGCCTCCTCGGTCCAGACAAACGGTCGTGTGGTAGAGGTGAGAGCTGTGAGGGGTGAGGCAATTTTACTGTAGTCTCTGATAAAACGTCGATAGAAATTTGCGAACCCTAAAAACCTTTGGAGTTGCTTCCGGTTATCCGGAACTGGCCATTCCTGCACCGCCACCAGTTTCCCAGGATCCATCTTGACTTGTCCTGGGGAGATGACAAATCCCAAAAATGAGACAGTGGAGGCATGGAATTCACACTTCTCACCTTTGACGAACAGGCGGTTCTTGAGGAGCCTCTCCAACACCAGCCGCACGTGTCCAACATGCTCCTCCAACGACTGTGAATAGATGAGGATGTCATCTAAATATACAAAAACAAAACGGTTAAGCATGTCTCTCAGTACATCATTAATGAGGCTTTGGAACACTGCGGGTGCGTTGGTGAGGCCAAAAGGCATGACCAGATATTCAAAGTGTCCAAGCGGTGTATTGAATGCGGTTTTCCACTCGTCCCCCTGTTTAATCCGGATGAGATGATAGGCGTTTCGTAAGTCTAGCTTAGTGAAGATGGTGGCTCCTTGAAGGGAGGTAAACGCAGAGTTTATCAGCGGAAGAGGATACGAGTTCTTTACTGTGATGGCGTTGAGGCCTCGAAAGTCTATGCAGGGACGCAGAGAGCCGTCCTTTTTGTCCACGAAGAAGAATCCCGCTCCTACTGGAGAAGAGGAAGGACGAATAATTCCTGCATTTAGGGAGTCTCTAATATAAGTCTCCATCGCCATCTGTTCGGGTTTCGAGAGGTTGTAGAGTCTGCCGGTAGGCAAGGTGGCATTCTGTAAGAGTTCTATGGCGCAATCATAAGGTCTGTGAGGGGGTAGAGACAGTGCGTTATCCTTGCTAAAAACAGGGGCTAGATCATGATATTCAGAGGGAACGTTCTCTAAATTGATGGTCTCCCTAGTCTTAGGGGTTCCCGGGCTTGATGGTGTCGAGGCAGACATCAGGCAATTTTGATGGCAAGCGGGGCTCCAGGAAGTTATTGTTCCCCGTTGCCAGTCTAACTGGGGATTGTGGGATTTAAGCCACGGAAATCCTAATACTACGGGAGGATTGGACTGATCTATGACGCAAAAGGCGAGCTTTTCTCTATGATTCCCTGCTAAAACGAGATTCACCGGAACAGTCTTTTGAGTTACTTTGGCTAAACAAAGCCCGTTTAAAGAGCGGGCGACTAAGGTTTGGTCTAGCACAACTGTAGGGATTTTTAGCTGTCTTACCAGGCTGAGGTCTAGGAAACATTCCTCGGCTCCGGAATCCACCAGGGCCAGCACGGGGAAAGACACTGACCCTGCACGTAGCTCGGCTTCCAACTGGAAGCGGGGGAGGGGAGACGTGGTTGTCCGGCTCACCAGAAGCTCCCCGCTTACTGGTGAGCCGACTCTTTTGGCTGCAGACTCGGGCAGGCGGCAACAAAGTGACCCGGTCTCCCACAGTATAGGCATAGGCCTGCCCTTCGGCGGTGCTGTTTCTCCCCCGGAGTCAGCTTTGCTCGGCCCAGCTGCATGGGCTCGGGATCCGGAAGAGGGGCCGGTGATGGAGTTGGCTTGTGCTGGGACCGGGGCTTCGGGGATCCGGACCGGACCTGTCTTTCTCGCTTTCTCTCCCGCAGGCGATTATCCAGTTTTAGGGCACAGGCGATCCACTGTTCCAGGGACGAGGCTTCCTCTCTCATGGCTAGTTCATCCTTTAGCTCTTCACTCAGTCCATTGTAAAAAGACCCCCGTAAGGCGACATCGTTCCAGCCCGCCTCCGCTGCCAACGTGCGGAACTCCCTGGCGTATTCGGCCACACTCCGGGTTCCCTGTTTAATGTTCATCAGTCGGGTGGAGGCGTCTCTTCCTTGGAGAGGGTGGTTGAAATTCCTCCGCATCTCGTCAACAAATGCCGTATAAGACTGACATAAGGGCCCCTGTTGCTGCCAGACAGCCGTACCCCAATCACGAGCTTCTCCAGCTAATAAACTAACTAAGAAGGCAATTTTAGCTTTATCTGTGGCGTACGAAACAGGCTGGAGGCTGAACACTAAAGAGACCTGAGTTAAAAACGCCTGACAAGAGCTAAAATCGCCGCTGTACCGTTCGGGAAACGGAACATTAGGTTCCTTTATAGGAACCGCGGAGCTTACGGAATTCTCAGCTCGGGAGGAAACGGCTGGCCGAGCAGAAAGCCGGTTGACTCGTTCGGTGAGAGTGGATAGCTGCTGGTACATAACATTATTGTTCGCTGAGAGGTTTTGCAGCTGGCCGCTATGTTGTTCTAGTACGGAGCTTTGATTTAGCATAAACTCCTCAACCGAGATTCCAACTGCTCCATCTAACTCGATCTCGTTTCCTGCTGAGCTCATGTTGGCCGGATCGTTCTGTTAAGGTTCTCTGAGGCTCAGGCGCAGGAAATGAGAAGGAGATAGTCAGTGCAAGTTCAAAGCTTTTATTTTTAACACCAGGAAACAAAGTAACTATTTTTTCAGACAAGGAAACTCTAGACATGGAACTAAAGAAACTCTAAGTTGTACTGGAGCGCCTCTAACGGCGGGCGGTATAAACTAATCTTATAACACAAGGAGCTGACCCACGACAGGTATAACCTGGGCAGGAGAGTGTTCACCAAGCACTACAGAAATGGATCGGCGAAAACTGAGGTTTCTTCTAAGATGGCCGAGACTTCAAATACTTAAGGTTAAGGCTACTAGACGCGAAAGATACTTAGCACTATGGTCGAACTATAACTTTAACTCGGAGGACTATAACGAAGGTTCACAGATATTACTCTTTAACGAAGTTCTACAGAGCGCCAGGTTACCTCCGTAACCCGGCCACTGCTCCACTGAAGCTAAGACAAGCGAAACAAAAAACTAAAACTATAGCCCTGCTCGTGGTCGAGGCCGAACTGTCAGCTGTGATGGAGAGGCATGAGGCAGGCACTGGAGGTCCAGGTAGCGACGGCAGATGGAGGTTTGCACGGGAGCCGCAGTAGGGTAGCGTGGACTTCAGTAGGCGGCGTGAAGTGAGGAAACGGCAATGGGTCCAGCCAGCCGAAGGCTCCAACAGCTTGAGTAGGCGAGATCTAAATCAGAGGGAGCAGAGAGCGAGGTTACCAAATGCAACAGTCAGAGAGTTGAGTAAGGCAACATGGACTACTGACTGCGAGCATTCACGATCCGGCGTCCGACTGGTAACTGGAGCCTCAATAAGAGGAGACGAGGCTGGAGCCTGATTGGTCCTGGCACCCCTGTTTCCGCTTCCGTCAATTCCCCGGATTGCCTGCACCTGCCGCCGCTGCCACCAAACACAACACCTAAAAAGGAAATCAAAACAAAAGAGGGGGAGGAGCCCTAGCCAGAGCCTGCCAAGGCAGACCTGACAGTACCCCCCCCCCGACGGGCACCTCCGGGTGCCCGAACCGGGTGGTCAGGATGACGCCGGTAAAAGTCTGTGATCAGGGTGGGGTCCAGGATCAGGCGACGTGAGACCCAGCTGCGTTCCTCAGGTCCGTATCCCTCCCAATCCACTAAAAACTGTAATCCACGTCCCCGGCGGCGAACATCTAGGAGCCGACGAACCGTATACGCCGGAGCGTCATCCACGACCCTGGGAGGTGGAGGGGGACGGACAGGGGGGGCTAGAGCACTCTCTAAAACAGGTTTAACTTGAGACACATGGAACGTCGGATGTATCTTCATGGAAGCAGGTAAGCGTAGCCGTACTGCACTAGGATTTACCACACGCTCTATAGGGAAGGGTCCCACATAACGCGGAGCCAACTTCTTGGACTCCACCCTCAACGGAAGATCCTTGGCCCGTAACCATACGTGTTGGCCCGGCTGGTAGGTCGGGGCAGGCCTCCGGTGGCGGTTGGCCTGAATGGCCATCCGTTGGGACGCTTGAAGGAGGGCCCTCCGTGCTCTCTTCCAGGTGCTCTGGCAACGTCTGATCATGGACTGGACGGATGGAATATTAATTTCCTGCTCTTGGGAGGAAAACAAAGGTGGCTGATATCCCACGGAACACTGGAAGGGAGAAAGGCCTGAGGAGGAATTGGATAGAGCATTATGAGCGTATTCCACCCAGGGGAGCCTCTCACTCCACGAGGAGGGATTGTCAGAGACCACACAACGTAAAAACACTTCTAAAGCTTGGTTAGTTCTCTCTGTCTGTCCATTAGACTGGGGATGAAACCCAGAGGTGAGACTGACCGTGGCCCCCAAGGCGGAGCAGAAGGCTTTCCACACCGCCGACGTGAACTGGGGGCCTCGGTCTGAAACAATGTCCGTCGGGATGCCATGCAGGCGGAACACATGGTTGACCATGGCATCCGCTGTTTCTTTAGCTGAAGGCAGCTTTGGTAGGGGCACAAAATGGGCAGCCTTGGAAAAACGGTCCACTATAGTCAGTATAACTGTATTACCTCGTGAAGGTGGCAGGCCAGTGACGAAATCCACGGCGATATGGGACCAAGGCCGCCGGGGAACGGGAAGCGGCTGGAGCAGACCATAGCTGGGTTGGGTAGAGGTCTTATTTCGGGCACAGGTGGTACACGCCCCGATGAACTCCCTCGTGTCGGCTTCCAAGGTTGGCCACCAAAACTTCCCCTTCAGGACCTCCAAGGTGCGGGAGGTCCCAGGGTGGCAGTTGATCTTAGAGGCGTGCGCCCACTGTAATACCTGGGAACGTACAGAATCGGGGACAAAAAGACGATTAGGTGGGCCGTTACCTGGGTCGGGTTGGAGTCGAAGGGCCTCTCGGACCTGGTTCTCGACTTGCCACGTCAAGGTGGCAATCAGGCAGGACGCAGGCAGGATATTTTCCGGGGGACTCGACTCTTCCGAAGAGGTGAACTGTCGGGATAAAGCATCTGGTTTTATATTGCGAGACCCAGGGCGATACGACAAGGTAAAATTAAAACGTCCAAAAAACAATGTCCAGCGAGCTTGACGTGAGTTCAAACGTTTAGCAGCTTTAATGTACTCGAGGTTCTTGTGGTCTGTCCACACGATGAATGGGTGCACCGCGCCCTCCAGCCAATGGCGCCACTCTTCCAGAGCCAGCTTCACCGCGAGCAATTCTCTGTTCCCCACGTCGTAATTGCGTTCTGCGGGAGTTAGCCGACGGGAGAAGAAGGCACAGGGGTGCATCTTCTGGTCGTTGGGGGAGCGCTGGGAGAGGACCGCGCCCACCCCAGTGTCAGAGGCATCCACCTCCACGATGAACTGTAGGGAAGGGTCAGGCTGGGTCAGAATGGGTGCTGAGGTGAATCGATCCTTCAACCTCTGGAAGGCTTGTCCGGCCTCCTCGGTCCAGACAAACGGTCGTGTGGTAGAGGTGAGAGCTGTGAGGGGTGAGGCAATTTTACTGTAGTCTCTGATAAAACGTCGATAGAAATTTGCGAACCCTAAAAACCTTTGGAGTTGCTTCCGGTTATCCGGAACTGGCCATTCCTGCACCGCCACCAGTTTCCCAGGATCCATCTTGACTTGTCCTGGGGAGATGACAAATCCCAAAAATGAGACAGTGGAGGCATGGAATTCACACTTCTCACCTTTGACGAACAGGCGGTTCTTGAGGAGCCTCTCCAACACCAGCCGCACGTGTCCAACATGCTCCTCCAACGACTGTGAATAGATGAGGATGTCATCTAAATATACAAAAACAAAACGGTTAAGCATGTCTCTCAGTACATCATTAATGAGGCTTTGGAACACTGCGGGTGCGTTGGTGAGGCCAAAAGGCATGACCAGATATTCAAAGTGTCCAAGCGGTGTATTGAATGCGGTTTTCCACTCGTCCCCCTGTTTAATCCGGATGAGATGATAGGCGTTTCGTAAGTCTAGCTTAGTGAAGATGGTGGCTCCTTGAAGGGAGGTAAACGCAGAGTTTATCAGCGGAAGAGGATACGAGTTCTTTACTGTGATGGCGTTGAGGCCTCGAAAGTCTATGCAGGGACGCAGAGAGCCGTCCTTTTTGTCCACGAAGAAGAATCCCGCTCCTACTGGAGAAGAGGAAGGACGAATAATTCCTGCATTTAGGGAGTCTCTAATATAAGTCTCCATCGCCATCTGTTCGGGTTTCGAGAGGTTGTAGAGTCTGCCGGTAGGCAAGGTGGCATTCTGTAAGAGTTCGATGGCGCAATCATAAGGTCTGTGAGGGGGTAGAGACAGTGCGTTATCCTTGCTAAAAACAGGGGCTAGATCATGATATTCAGAGGGAACGTTCTCTAAATTGATGGTCTCCCTAGTCTTAGGGGTTCCCGGGCTTGATGGTGTCGAGGCAGACATCAGGCAATTTTGATGGCAAGCGGGGCTCCAGGAAGTTATTGTTCCCCGTTGCCAGTCTAACTGGGGATTGTGGGATTTAAGCCACGGAAATCCTAATACTACAGGAGGATTGGACTGATCTATGACGCAAAAGGCGAGCTTTTCTCTATGATTCCCTGCTAAAACGAGATTCACCGGAACAGTCTTTTGAGTTACTTTGGCTAAACAAAGCCCGTTTAAAGAGCGGGCGACTAAGGTTTGGTCTAGCACAACTGTAGGGATTTTTAGCTGTCTTACCAGGCTGAGGTCTAGGAAACATTCCTCGGCTCCGGAATCCACCAGGGCCAGCACGGGGAAAGACACTGACCCTGCACGTAGCTCGGCTTCCAACTGGAAGCGGGGGAGGGGAGACGTGGTTGTCCGGCTCACCAGAAGCTCCCCGCTTACTGGTGAGCCGACTCTTTTGGCTGCAGACTCGGGCAGGCGGCAACAAAGTGACCCGGTCTCCCACAGTATAGGCATAGGCCTGCCCTTCGGCGGTGCTGTTTCTCCCCCGGAGTCAGCTTTGCTCGGCCCAGCTGCATGGGCTCGGGATCCGGAAGAGGGGCCGGTGATGGAGTTGGCTTGTGCTGGGACCGGGGCTTCGGGGATCCGGACCGGACCTGTCTTTCTCGCTTTCTCTCCCGCAGGCGATTATCCAGTTTTAGGGCACAGGCGATCCACTGTTCCAGGGACGAGGCTTCCTCTCTCATGGCTAGTTCATCCTTTAGCTCTTCACTCAGTCCATTGTAAAAAGACCCCCGTAAGGCGACATCGTTCCAGCCCGCCTCCGCTGCCAACGTGCGGAACTCCCTGGCGTATTCGGCCACACTCCGGGTTCCCTGTTTAATGTTCATCAGTCGGGTGGAGGCGTCTCTTCCTTGGAGAGGGTGGTTGAAATTCCTCCGCATCTCGTCAACAAATGCCGTATAAGACTGACATAAGGGCCCCTGTTGCTGCCAGACAGCCGTACCCCAATCACGAGCTTCTCCAGCTAATAAACTAACTAAGAAGGCAATTTTAGCTTTATCTGTGGCGTACGAAACAGGCTGGAGGCTGAACACTAAAGAGACCTGAGTTAAAAACGCCTGACAAGAGCTAAAATCGCCGCTGTACCGTTCGGGAAACGGAACATTAGGTTCCCTTATAGGAACCGCGGAGCTTACGGAATTCTCAGCTCGGGAGGAAACGGCTGGCCGAGCAGAAAGCCGGTTGACTCGTTCGGTGAGAGTGGATAGCTGCTGGTACATAACATTATTGTTCGCTGAGAGGTTTTGCAGCTGGCCGCTATGTTGTTCTAGTACGGAGCTTTGATTTAGCATAAACTCCTCAACCGAGATTCCAACTGCTCCATCTAACTCGATCTCGTTTCCTGCTGAGCTCATGTTGGCCGGATCGTTCTGTTAAGGTTCTCTGAGGCTCAGGCGCAGGAAATGAGAAGGAGATAGTCAGTGCAAGTTCAAAGCTTTTATTTTTAACACCAGGAAACAAAGTAACTATTTTTTCAGACAAGGAAACTCTAGACATGGAACTAAAGAAACTCTAAGTTGTACTGGAGCGCCTCTAACGGCGGGCGGTATAAACTAATCTTATAACACAAGGAGCTGACCCACGACAGGTATAACCTGGGCAGGAGAGTGTTCACTAAGCACTACAGAAATGGATCGGCGAAAACTGAGGTTTCTTCTAAGATGGCCGAGACTTCAAATACTTAAGGCTAAGGCTACTAGACGCGAAAGATACTTAGCACTATGGTCGAACTATAACTTTAACTCGGAGGACTATAACGAAGGTTCACAGATATTACTCTTTAACGAAGTTCTACAGAGCGCCAGGTTACCTCCGTAACCCGGCCACTGCTCCACTGAAGCTAAGACAAGCGAAACAAAAAACTAAAACTATAGCCCTGCTCGTGGTCGAGGCCGAACTGTCAGCTGTGATGGAGAGGCATGAGGCAGGCACTGGAGGTCCAGGTAGCGACGGCAGATGGAGGTTTGCACGGGAGCCGCAGTAGGGTAGCGTGGACTTCAGTAGGCGGCGTGAAGTGAGGAAACGGCAATGGGTCCAGCCAGCCGAAGGCTCCAACAGCTTGAGTAGGCGAGATCTAAATCAGAGGGAGCAGAGAGCGAGGTTACCAAATGCAACAGTCAGAGAGTTGAGTAAGGCAACATGGACTACTGACTGCGAGCATTCACGATCCGGCGTCCGACTGGTAACTGGAGCCTCAATAAGAGGAGACGAGGCTGGAGCCTGATTGGTCCTGGCACCCCTGTTTCCGCTTCCGTCAATTCCCCGGATTGCCTGCACCTGCCGCCGCTGCCACCAAACACAACACCTAAAAAGGAAATCAAACAAAAGAGGGGGAGGAGCCCTAGCCAGAGCCTGCCAA
>JALBFV010000030.1:0-194623 GCA_027123335.1 Amphiprion clarkii
AAAGGTTGAGTGATCATTCCAAATGTGATATAGGCCATTAACCATTTGAAAAATTGGACATCCAGTCTAATAACCTAATTGCTGGCGAGAAAATACCATTCACAGATTGGAGAAACGGCACCCAGAGTTTTATTCCCTGGTTTGCAAATTGCTGACATTTGAGAAATGATTTATTTTTCCACACTAAAAATGGACTCACTATATTAAATTCCTGCAAGATCAGCAGGTTGCTCAGGGGCTGGTGATGCACGTGTGGGGCACTGAGATCTTCATTTCAGACCTTGGTGGGTCCACACTGAGAGGTATTTGTCATTGTAGATGCCAGACGGATCACTGGAGCAATAATGAGAGTTAATGTGTTGGTGAATAACACCTGTCAATGTAACATGTAGTACCTGATGGGATGGACCTTGTATTTCCACTTACACATAACTAAACAGCCTGTTGACCATTCTGTCTGAACTATAGACTTTCTCTTGGTGTACAAAAGTGAAATCAAATATCTTGTGTTTGTGCTTTTGGTGTCTGAACAGCAGTGACTAATGGGTGGAGATGTGGTGCATTTATCATTCACAGCTGAATAAAAGATTATCAATAATTTGAAGATGTATAGCTATTTAGGAACATAGTGGGGTTTTTTTTTTTTGCCCATAGATTATTAAGCTCCTGGTTTTCACCCCTTGGTCACCACTACAGACTCTGGTTACAAATTATGTCAGTGGTGCACGATAGCAGCCCCCGTGTCTGACAACAACTTGTTTTTCAGTTAAACCAGATCCACTCCTAATACACAGCTGAACTGTAAAGCAGCAAGGCTGATGGAATTCTGCAGTGAAGGGATTGTTAAATCAATGTCAAGTGATTCAAAATTGTATCACTTTACAACAATTACATTATTTCCTCCCATAAAAAACAAAAACAAATACTTTAGAAAGATTAGATTGAAAATTCTGACCTCAAACTAGAAATCCAGTGCAACAGAAGTGAACACACTTATGATCACTGAAAGAAAAGTGAGATAACCTGTGATCACTCAAACAAAAACACCTGAAATCTCCCATGGACTGAACTCCATGAACATGATTATGAAATGATGTGTGAATAGGGTCGCAGAGGGGCTGGAGTCTATCCCAGCTGACTAAGGGTGAAAGCAGGAGACACCCTGGACAGGTAACCAGTCTATCACAGGGCTACATATAGAGACATACAAGCACACTCACATTCACACCTATGGACAATTTAGAACCATTATTGTGGGAAGAAGCCGAAGCATGCACAGGGAGAACATGCAAACTCCATGCAGAAAGATCCCAGGAGGGCTGGGACGCAAACTGGGGATCTTCTAGCTGCAAGTTGAAATGGCTAACCACCAGGCCACTGTGCAGCCCTCTTTCATGAATATGTATGACATATTTAGTGTTGCTGATCGGACATGAAGCTGTAGTGAATAGGCACAAGGTGAGGCAGACAATACCATGTTGCACTGAAGGGGGCAGGTGTGAGCCCAACAGCCGCTTGTTGCTGCTGTTCTTCTACATAGATCCTCTCCGCACCAATAAGTTAGACATCAACAGACGTCAAAAAGTCAAGAGTACTGCAGCAGTTATTTTCAAAATGGACGATTATATATCTAAGCTCAAAAACTTTTCAAAACTGGACTTTATTCAAAACAGGACGGCTCCTGGCCAGCTTCTCAGCTTCTTGGTCCAGAAGGATCTGATGCAGACTGTTCGTGATGCAACAAATTTACTTCAGCTGCCCCTCACTGTACTAGCTACAAGAGTGTCCATGGAAAAATGATTCTCTGCATTGCAAAGACTAAAAACATACACTCAGAATAGGACAGATCCAGGACCACTTTCCTCCTTGTAATAATCTCCCTGAGGTGGAGAGACTTTTAAAGCTAAAGGTAAATACGGGGGACTTTGACGACAAAGTGACAGAGATTATCAAGGATAAGTGCATGAACTTCATTTACAAATAAAAGTAAGACCATAAACGGTTTTCAGTTTTAATGAAAAATGGGATCAGAGTAACAGAAAAGTAATTCAGTATTTAAAAATAAAATTTTTACCTTAAAATATTCTTTCGTTTTTCTTGTTGTCCTTTTGTCAAACAGTCTGTATTAAAAGTGAGTAAAGCATCAGAAATAAAAGGAATTTTAAAAGTTCAAAATTGAAATTTGTTTTTTGGACATCAATCTATACTTTCATTTGAATTGAATGAATATGAAAAGGGGAATTACAACATCAAATTTGGAACACATGGACGATGCAGAACAATGCACTTTGTTTGCTCTCTCTCACCGCTGTAAGTGTAACATTCTTTCTTAGTCAGATATGTACCTTACCTATGTGTGTGTAAAGAATGCTGATGTAATATGAAACATAACCAGTAGTCAATGTGCATGCTGCCAGTTCAATAATGAAGAAGCTGCTCTTTTGGCTTCATATATTTGTAAATCTGACTCTGAAAGAGCCAATACCTCAACAGCCACGAACCTCACTGCAGGTCACTGCAGTAGAAATCTCTTTCTGTTACAGTTCAGACACTGTGAAGGAATCTTTTAGCATCAGCCTCTATGCACAGTGGTCAAGAAAATAACCTGTGCTTACCTTTCCAAATAGGCTTGCAAGATAAAAATTTGTGAAAGACCCTGAAAAAGGCATCATGAATATTGGGAGCTCATTCCTCGCTCAGATGAGACCAAGACAAATTTGTTTGGCTCAGATGGGATCCAGCATGTTTGGCATGAAGCTGTCCAGGGCTACCTCAGTGAATGCATAGTCCCCACTGTGAAGCACAGAGCTGGAAGTGTCATGAGGCTGCATGAGTATAAAAGGTGTTGGGAAACCGACATGTATAGCTGGTACCACAAAACACTATGGATGTACCAAAATCCTGACTGACAAGATGCAAGAAGCGCACTGTCAAAATCACACAAGTGTTTCAAGAGAAACAAAAGAGAACAAAAAATTAAATACTGTGACCTGGACAAGTATGTCATCTGACTTTAATCTAGAAGAACACTTTTGTTTTCTTTGTTTTTCTTTTAAAAAGAAAGGTAGAGCAATACAACCCCTCCAGCAAAGAGGAGCTACATACATTAATAATGCATTTTTTTCTTCCTTTCTTTTTTAATGCAGGCTTACCATTTTCATAACCGTATGTGTATGTAACCAAGCAGGGTCTGGGGATGTTTTGCTCCTGTGACATTTTTACTGCTGTGGTCTCTCAGCTTTTCCACTGCCATATAATTCCTGCACCTCTATGGAAACAGAAAAAAAACATGACCAGAAGCAGATAGAATAAAGAATGGTCTTCTGTGGAGTAAGGCACAGTTATATTGCCATCAGGTATAGAAAAGTTATAAAGTTACATTTCTTTATTTTTTTTTTCTTTTTCAACAAAAACTTAGAATCAACATGCCCTACATTCCTGCAAGTGCCTACATGTGCAACCATTATTACTATACCATAGTGACTATAAATACTAGATAGACATTTAACTATTCACATTTTTAATTTGTTTCAATACTTGTCTCCGAACAGCTCTGTGTAAACAAAGCTGGCAGGCCACCAAAAAAAGCAAAGAATTTTAGGCTTTTCCACAATCTGGAAAGAGCAAATAGCTTGCTTTTGCCAAAATTTTAAATCAGATATGTAGAAAAAGGTTATTCAAAAAAAAAATTTTTAAAAGCTTAGATTTGATATTTTTCTTGATGGAATCATATATCATAGGTGAGATGTTCAATGGTCATGAGAAAGTTACAAATCCAACAGCTCTTTCTGTTTTTGCAATTTCTGGCTGATAAATGATGTAATTTTCAAAGATAATGTCTTCAAACCCACTGGCAGGATTTGGGGCTCAGAGCGGTAAGTGAGAGAAAGTGGCAATGAGTTAATGGGAAAAGGAAGATATATTTAAGATGACAAATATCAAATGAAATTAATAAATCATTTTAAAATAAACACATTCCTGTACAACTTGCACAAAAATGTACTGACCTAAGTGCTGTTGGTCTATTTTGTGTGTTTGTGTATATATATATATATATATATATATATATATATATATATATATATATATATATATATATATATATATATATATATATATATATATATATATATATATATGTGTGTGTGTGTATATATATATATATATGATACATATATGATACATACACACACACACACACACACACACACACACACACATATATATGTGTGTGTGTGTGTGTGTGTGTATGTATCATATATATATATATATATATATATATATATATATATATATATATATATATATATATATATATATATATATATATATATATATATATGATACATACACACACACACACACACACATATATATATGTGTGTGTGTGTGTGTGTATGTATCATATTTGTTATACTGTGTCTTTATGTTTAGTTTGCATCATGGAAAGAAGAAGGATGCAGTGTTTTTGGACTTTGGTGCATATTAGGGACTAATTAGCAGGATATCTGGTCCTGCTGCAGCATCAGTTTTGACTTTTTTCTGACTTCTCCTGTTAGTGCCCTCAACTTTATGGAAATAATATTAAATCACCGAAGCAGCATTACAATAGCCATGTATTTTAATGCCCACTGCTATTTTTTATAAGGGAAGAAAAAGCTTGGTGTCTGTGAGGCTATCTCTGTGTGGAAACTGAACTTATATATATGTTGGACAAAGCTTTTCTTTTATACTTTCTTACGTTCTGTCAGTGGAACAGTGTGGTAGTGAAGTGAAGTGAGGGTGCAGCCTGCTTTGCTGCTGAATTATAAACAGAAAAAATATTACCCTTTGCAGTTTTAAGTCATGCAGTAATCTGTTCTAATCTACTCATTGCTGAGGGAAGATACATACAACAGTACTTCCTTAAAAAGTACTGCAGTAATTACATGTAAATAGAAGTGTATACACAAGCCAAGTTGTTCCGCAGTGTTACATGCCCGTGGGAAATCTTACACAGGACCTTTGTTCTATTCATGCTGGAGTCAGTGGCATGACAAACGCACTGCTGTAAAGCTGGGCTGGAGCTCCACCTTGTTGCCCAGGAGAAGAAGAAGATTTATCCTCTAAATCAAGCATTTATTTATTTATCTACCTGTACTCCGTGTGATTTGCTCCAAGGCCTCTGCTAACTCGCTTTAGCGGCAGAGCTAAAAAAGATGGATGGGAGTAATTAGCATCACCTGGAGCTTTTCCACCGTCGCTGTGGTTACCAACAAATTATCCCCACCACAGGCAAACATTTTGCCACTTTCAGTTGACTTGTAACAGACTGTTTTTATATTGTTATCATTTTAGGGAAGTCTGTGGTAAATCTCTGTATCTAGTCAGTTTTCTTTCTTCGTTCTGCAGTGAGAGCGCATTACATATTTTTTATTTATATATATATATATATATATATATATATATATATATATATATATATATATATATATATATATATATATATATATATATATATGTATATATATATATATATTCTCTTTCACTCCTTATCAGCTGTTCTCTCCCAGTAACAGCAGCAAACATCATCATTCCATAGTTTCAATGTATGTAGTCATTCCTGAGGTTAAAGTCAAACATTACAGGTCAAGCAGTATGCAGGTCCATCATGTCCAGGTGGGATGCTGCTGCTGTCCTTCCTCCAGCCCATTGCTTCCAGCTGCCCATTTCCACCAATCTAGTCTGCGTTGCCCTTACTATGCATGATATGCTCATCTACACACTGTTTGCATCTTACTTACCAGCTATATATGGAGTATATTTAATGCCAGAGCCTTACATCCTAACAGTAAACCTATGAATCAGTTTCAGTGTTGACTTGTGCTTTGTATCATCTATGTTACTCTTATCATGCATGTATTACAATGTGTGTTATATGTTTTCTTGTCCCCCACACCCCGTCTTCTCCCATCCCTCCCCCCTCCCCCTCTACCTATTCTGTCCCTCTCAACCCAGTCGGCCAGCGACAGATGAGCCGGGTTCTCCTCAAGGTTTCCTCCTGTTAAAAGACAGTTTTCTTGCCGCTGCTGCCTTAGGGCTTGCTCTGGGGGTTCAGGCATACGGGTTCTGTAAAGAGTCTTGAGACAATCTGAATTGTAATTGGTGCTATATAAATAAAATTGAATTTAACAGAACTGAAGATGGAGTAATGGAAGGCCTATAAGAGAAGAAGAGAGAACAAAGGGAGATGGCTTGATTCCCTGGCCTTACAGACTGGATCTAGCTGATCTGAGGGTAGGCCACAGCACTAAGAGGGTGACACAGAGAGCATCTGATTTCCAGGAAAAGTGGGACTCTGCAAAACTCTGACCTGACTCCCTGCCAGTCTGTTTTTCCCTTCTCTCTTACCATTTTCATCTCTTTTCGATCTTTCGTCACCCTCGTCTTCATATTCTGTTTGCACTCATTGCTTCTAATTGTCTTTGTGGTTCTGGCTCTGGTATGAAGTGAGTCAGTAGATGGGGTGTAAAAAGCGAAGGGTTTGGGCGAACAGTAGTGCCAGGAGAGGCCCACCTCAAATCCTCACATCCAAAACCACTATTTCGACAGGAGAGCAGCCAGCGAAGAAAGCACTTTCCATAAATGCAGGATCACAATTACATCTATGAGCATTCAGGCAATGAGAGATGAGTGAGATCCAGCAACCCTAAATCGTTTCCTTACTCCCATTAAAACCTTCAAATTAGATTAAAGGTAAAAAAGAAAAAAGGGGGAAGGAAAACTGATGATCGGAGCTCCAGCATTTTCTTGATTTGGGGCAGAAAATCTTATTTCATGGTGGTATGGTATTCCATTCCAAAAAAACTTTTTATCAGTTCCCTCATCTGACTCATTTACGTATTTTTTTTCTCAACTATCCCTTTATTCCCACTCACCAGCTTCCTCTCTCACCCTCTCTCTCTCTCTTTACCAGCAAAGAGCTGAGAGCACAGAACAGCAGACAATGCACAATTCCCAGGCATTTGTTTTTGATTTGCAGTCACTGAAGGCTTGCCATTGTGCCTTCCTGGGTTGATTGTATTACCAGGAGATACAGAGTAATTGGAGAGATTAAAACCTCCCTCTTCTCTCATTTGATAGTCTTGCAGAAACCAAGGAATGTCCATTAGGCCCTTGAATGCTGATTAGAGAGACAAATCTGATGTCCAGATAGCTGATGAATAGCGAAGTGGATTTTCTTGTAGAGGGCTGCGGTTAAGTGTTTCACGATGTCACGCAGCACTCATTAAAACAGAAAAGACCGGGATTTGATTTAGATGACATGATTATAACGTCATGTGGAGCCATCAGACTTCTGGAAGAGCATCACAGGAAGGATGGTCACAGCTATAAGATGAAGGGCAAGTAACAGATTTGTTTGATGCATGGCTTAGGCTGATGCTAAAAGACGAGAAGAAAACTTATGATTGCCTCCTCTAAATGCACAAAGCAGACATCTTGCAAGTACCAGGTTGTCTGCACATCCTAACAAAGTCTTCAAGTGTCAAATGAATTTGATTTGGTGAATACAAGTCTTGAAAAGTTATTGGATACACCTGACAAAGAGTACATCCATCAACTTAAATGATGAGTGTTACTTGAGTCCAGTCTGTGAGTTGAACAGCCAGTCTAGACAGTCTGAGACAAACTACTTTGTATGAAGTGCTGTCTGCCTTCTAAAGGCAGATGAATTCAGAAATGTTTTGGGGTTCAAATGATTAATGACACATAACTGGGGAACTGCTGCCACCATCTGTTTATCTTAATCAACTCCTAGCATTCAGATTAAAATTTGAACAACATTTGGATTGGACCTACCATGGTATTTCAAAATGTTCTCTGCTCACCCAGAAACAAGGGGGGTAACTCCCATTCTGGGTCATAACTATAAACTATGAAGCCTTATATCAATGTGCACAAAAACTCAAATGTTTAAATCAATCAAGAAAAGAGAGGAAAGTTGTGAGCTGGAGTGGTGTTGCTCCAAAACAACACGCCTGTACACACAGCACAGGTGGCATCATCTCGTCACTGCCAAAATCTAATCACTTGGTCCTTGTGTCATTTCTGACCTTCCCTGAAAATTTCATCCAAATCTTTTAGTCTGTTTTTGAGTGATGTTGCCAACAGACAGACAGCCAGACGGACGAACCAGCGTTGATCATCACTTAACTCCACCGCATTCCTTGGCGGAGTAAAAATAACCAAGTTTGTTTTAGAGCAGCATGCACACAAGGTAAACACACTAATCTAGATGCATACACACAAAGTTTAAAAAGATGGATAAAACACTCTGTCCTCTACCTGTACTGTAACTGCAGCAGGACCTTTGACCCTGACTTTGGTGGTTTATGCCGGCCAATAATCCTCTCAGTCTCACTCTGAGCTCGCCTTCTCATGCCTGGTCATGCACAGAAACATCAGCCAACTGACACTCTTGCCAATATTCAGTCCTCTGCACTTCGTCCTTATTGCTCCCACTGAGGAGGAACACTGCGGCTGTCATCACACTTAGGAACCAGATTTGTTGTCATAAAGGATATTTCTGCATCAACACTGGCAGTATTCATGTGTGGAGACAGTGTGTTTTCAGGTTGTCTGTCCATCCATCCATCCCATTCTTGTGAACTTGATATTTCAAGAATGCCTTGATGGAATTCATTACAAATTTGACACAAATATCCACTTGGACTTAGAGATGAACTGATTAGAAGTTGATGGTCAAAGGTGACCTTCATGATATCATAATGTGTGCAAAATCCCTTTTCTGGCCATCATTCAGCACGGTAACACAGGAGCCAAAGAGTGACCATATTTCACATTTAGTTTTATACTAAATTGGTGACACTAATCTTAGATGCCATTTTGATACTATGGTGACTAGATTGTAGATGTTTAAAGCATCTACATTTTAAGGTTTGTTTGTTCTTTGTGGCAACATCCGTAGTCTCTAAGTGAAGACAGCATGTTTCTCACTGGAAATTATTCACTGGAGTCATACATGTCAATGAACTGCCACTGCTAAATACTACACTATAGTCTTCACTAAATGTATTATATTAGTCTGGATAGACATGGATTTAAACTGCAGCTTGACTGGTTCCAGAGGCATACAATTATGAAGCAGTAATCCTGGCTACAAAATACTTGGAATGTAACATTTAATTTCCCCTAATAACATTTGTTCCAGAGAAAAGTGCTCATTCAAAAATCCCAGAATTAATGTGATTCTGTCCAGACAGTTGCCTGATGGGCATCAAACAATGCTGAATAATGTTTATTATCTGGTAAAAGCTGATTAAGTGCCCCAATCTCAGTAACAGTTTAGAGATTCACATACAGGAACATTTACTTTAACAAAAATAATTAGTTAGCTAACACCTAACGTTTTCAGGTTCACTTAATTTTAATTAGACTCAAACATCCACCTGGTCATATTTTGTTCCCAACTCTCCTCTTGTGCCTTGTTAAAATTCAAAGGATTGCATCAGAACCTCTATTCTAGTTCCCAGCCAGGATAGGTCCTAATGCCTAATCTCAGTCCATTTACACTTCAAACTGCACCTCACTCGATTTCTCCTCTCCCAAGGTTAATCGGTATTCTTCTTTGTCTGGTTAAGGCTTACAAGACTAAAACAGAGAGGGAATTAGAAAAGAAAGTGCACCAGAGAAGAAATGGAAAGAGAGATCTGGGAGAAGTGTGTCACAATAAATGAGAGACCAGCAGCAATATAGGAGTACTGTGTATTTCTGGATCAATAAGTGTATTTCCACAAGTTACGCTTAGGGAGGTCAATCAATAAAAAAAAGATTTCTCCATTTGCAGCCACATGTCCCACATAACCACAATAATGAGACTGCTGGGGTACCTGGCAACCACACACACACACTCACCAAACACAGTTTTTAACAATGCTGCTCACCCACTGATGTTGTGGTTTTGCTCTGGCAGGCAGATGTGTGTCAAAGAGAAGAACACAGTGCACACACACATACAAGAAGAAGACATATTTACACATCATGCAATGTTTGATACTGAGTCTGCAAAGTACTGAAACCTTCCAGGTGTTTTATTCCTTAAACCCTGTGTACAAAATGAACCTCAGACAGTTTCACCCTCAATATTCCAATTGGGGATAAGTCACTCTAAGTTTGGAGCTGCAGTTCACTTGGAAGGTTCAAGAAAAAAAAAAATACAGTGCTGTGATTGGGATTTCTTACTAATGATATAGGGAACAATTTGAATCCCATTCATATTTGTTTACATTTTGAAAAATTATGGCACTATAGAAAGTATCCTTAATTATCTATGAGTAGTTCCTCTTTCCACTGGACCTTTGGATGTATGGATAGCTATCACTGCATTAATTAAAACATGGTAATTATTTGGCAAGTTCTGTTTTTACAGTGAGGACATGTATTCTTATTCATTTGTATTGTATGCAGTGGATGTTGCCGAGTAATGCTAAATCCAAAAATGTGTATCATGTCTGTGTAATAGTAGGAGCACTGGTAGAAATCAACTGGACTTGTAGATTCTCGAAGACGTTTCGCATCTTATCCAAGAGGCTTCTTCAGTTCTGACTAATGGGAAGTTCCAGAATTTCTAGTCACTCCAGCTCATATGGCTAATGGCCCATTAACAACTCAGGACTCCCATGCCTAAAGGTGTGAACTGTCGTGAAACCAGGTGGCCCATCAACAACAACAGCAATCACGGTGATGGGGTACAAGTAAACATAACAAAGGGATATGAATGTGGCAAGTCAGGAATGAGTCAAGATGTTAACAATGGCAAAACTTTCTGGAGAGAGACCTTATCACTGCATTATAGCAACATCAAGTTCATTCGGGAATGTGAGCTGTAATGACTTTAAATTTTGTTCGGTGACCCTGAGCAACCCTAACTACAAGCTGTAGCCTAATCTTACATATAGTAAGGGTGTCTGGTTCCTGTCAGAACTCTGGCTGCAGCTGGATGTTTTTAAGATAATTATTAGGACATCATGATAATAAAGAATTACTATAGTCCAGCCTAGAAGTTATAAATGCACGGACTAGTTCTTCAGCATCACCCTGAGACAGGATGTTTCTGATTTTGACGATATTACATAGGTAAAAGAAGGCCGTCCTACAGATGTGTTTTATATGTGTTGAAGGATATATCCTGGTAGAAAATAATTCCAAGCCTCCTCACACTAGAACTGGAAGCTAAGGAAATGGCATCTAGAGCAGCCCTATTCAATTAGCGGCCCGCGGGCCACATGCGGCCCGAAAGCAACCCTCGAGTGGCCCTAAAGCAACTGCCGAGTGATTGGGACTTGGGTCCGAGAAAAACATCTTTCAGTAACACTGACAAGTTCTTAAAAAATTCCAATATTACTGCAAACATTGAATGCAACACTTGCCGTAACGTAGCAAATAACCCACAATGCATTGTGTTGAAGAGACGCGTTTGAAAAGTTAACATTAGCAGTTATATACAGGCGGAAATAGCAGCATGTCTTTTTCTGTCCTGAAACGACAAATCGGCGAGGAAAACCGTCGGTTTAATCCTGCGTGGACGGACAAGTATTTATTTATTTACCACCAAGTCCGAACGCCAAACCAATGCGTTTACTCTGCAACGAGGGCTTTGCAGCGCTGAAATATTATAATGTCCGAAAAAAACATGCTGCGTTTCGGACAAACTTTCCCGAGGGTTGTCACGAGAGAGCGGCTATAATTCAGAGTTTGACTGCATCTAATAACCGGAGCTGTACTACAATGAAGCGGACTTGCACAGCTCAGGAAAGGGCCACGAAAAAGAGGCCGTTCACAGACTCAGAAACTGTGAAGGACTGCATGTTGGCTGTCGTGGATGACGTTTTAACGGACGATCAAGTTGAGACGAGTGTGACATCTGCTATCAAACAGGTACCCCTGTCTGACACGTCAAACATTCGCAGGCTTGACGTTCTCGCCACAGATGTCTTCGAGACATGGTAAGTGCAACAAAGCAGCGTGCTGTAGCAGACACTAAAGGTAGTTTTATGTATTTATGTGACTATTTTCTGTTCACTTATTATAAGTTTAATATTTAAGAAAGACATTTTGTTTTGACAGTTATTTCACTTAGTTGCACTTTATTATGTACTTTGATCTGTGCCTACTGTTTAGTTTTTTTGATTATATGCACTGAAGATGTGACTGTCTCAGATGAGACCAAATATGGACAGGGACAAACTGTTTTTTGTTATTTCAAAAGAAGAAAATTGTCTCAAGTTCTGAAAAGTTACTGTTGAGCAAGTTACTTTTTAATGCACTTTGAGATGTGACCAAAACAAAAGATGGTGTTTCTAATCGACACTTAGTTTTTATGTTCATATGCACCTTAACCTGTGCTTATATTTACCTATCAAAATGTGTTGAAGTTGTGTGTTTGAAATGTAAAATTTAAAGAAGCAGTATTTCAGCACAGGTTTAGTTTCAGTACTGCTCTTCTATTGTGTTTATGTCCTTTTGGATGTGGCAATACGTTAGTAAACATCCAGTGTGTTTGTTATCTTATCTGTTTGTGTTTATTTTAAAAGGTTAACTTTGCTCACTGACTGCTAAAAACGTCTGGCCCAGCTCATGTTCTTAGTCTGAAAATCCGGCCTGAGTCAATTTTTAATCGAATAGCCCTGCTCTCGAGTAACTATCTGGCTAGATAGTGTGTTTCAGAATCAGAATCAGAATGAGTTTTATTGCCATTGTTCATGAGGTTCACAAACGAGAAATTTGACTCGGTGCAATGGTGCTACATTAAACATTTAACAAATAGTAGAGATGAAAATAAAGTAAATACTATAATAAAAGCTAACATCTATATTAAAAATAAAAATAAAGTAAATACTAAAATAAAAACTAACATCTAAGTACACTGTACAACAAAAAAGTGACTAAGTGACATCAACAAAGTGACAGAGTGACATTGTCTTGGGGATGGTTAAAGTGACCAGTAGCAGCAGGTGGTGGGGGCCACTTCTGAAGTGTTTATGGCCAGATACAATAATCTCAGTTTTGAATTTAAATAAAGATAATTACGTGCCATCCAGGCCTTTATGTACTTCAGACATGCTTGAAGTTTGACTAACCACAATACTTAATACAATGATAAAACTCCATTACTTTAGCTTGCATGTGGAAATAGAGTGCTTCAATCCTGTCTCCAGGGAATTATATTTATACTGTAACAGCAAATAAACGCAGAGGATTGTAATGCATTCAAGGTTATACCACAACTGTAACATTGTTGTTGCTGGGTGCCAAATATTGAAAGTGACCATAATTAATGATTCACTAGCAATGTATTTAATTTGTTTTCCTACATTTCCCATCTTGTGATACAGCACTTACCTCTAGCAACTACTAAAGAAAAATGCCTTTTATGGTTATGGTGTAGGAGCCAGAGTAGGAACAGATCAGGGGTTTACCTGTTTGTAATCTTAACCAAACACCTGTTTCTAAACCTAATCATCCTCAAGTCTCCTGCCATAATTGGGGCAATGAATTAGTTCTATGTATCTATATTTTCTAGTAGAAAGTGTTGCCTCCTACAATGCTCTGAATTTACTTGTATCGCAAATGTACACACTGATATCCACAGGCCCTGTTTACTTTTTAATGTGTACTGTGATAACTTTTCAGAGGTGTAAAATCCACAAGTCAGAATGCAGTGTTCTGATAAGTTTTTGAGCAACTGTTCATTGGTCATTTCACAGCTCCACCAATCCAGCATTTTGTGTTCTTTCAACTAATTGTGGTCTGAACACTCAATCAGAATTGCATTGCTTGTGCATCAAAATTCCTGTGGCTTTCCACCCTCAATTATGTTTTACTTAAAACCAAATATTGTAAATGTTTTGAACACATGGACTTATTCATATATATGTATATATACACTATATTGCCAAAAGTATTCGCCCACCCATCCAAATAATCAGAATCAGGTGTTCCAATCACTTCCATGGCCACAGGTGTATAAAATCAAGCACCTAGGCATGCAGACTGCTTTTACAAACATTTGTGAAAAAATGGGTCGATCTCAGGAGCTCAGTGAATTCCAGCGTGGAACTGTGATAGGATGCCACCTGTGCAACAAATCCAGTTGTGACATTTCCTCGCTCCTAAATATTCCACAGTCAACTGTCAGCTGTATTATAAGAAAGTGGAAGTGTGTGGGAATGACAGCAACTCAGCCACGAAGTGGTAGGTCACGTAAACTGACGGAGCGGGGTCAGCGGATGCTGAGGTGCATAGTGCCAAGAGGTCGCCAACTTTCTGCAGAGTCAATCGCTACAGACCTTCAAACTTCATGTGGCCTTCAGATTAGCTCAAGAACAGTGTTTCAGCAGAGAGCTTGATGGAATGGGTTTCCATGGCCGAGCAGCTGTATCCAAGCCATACATCACCAAGTGCAATGCAAAGCGTCGGATGCAGTGGTGTAAAGCACGCCGCCACTGGACTCTAGAGCAGTGGAGACACGTTCTCTGGAGTGACCAATCGCGCTTCTCCATCTGGCAATCTGATGGACGAGTCTGGGTTTGGCAGTTGCCAGGAGAACGATACTTGTCAGACTGCATTGTGCCAAGTGTAAAGTTGGTGGAGGGGGGTTATGGTGTGGGGTTGTTTTTCAGGAGCTGGGCTTGGCCCCTTAGTTCCAGTGAAAGGAACTCTGAATGCTTCAGCATACCAAGACATTTTGGACAATTCCATGCTCCCAACTTTGTGGGAACAGTTTAGAGCTGGCCCCTTCCTCTTCCAACATGACTGTGCACCAGTGCACAAAGCAAGGTTCATAAAGACATGGATGACAGAGTCTGGTGTGGATGAACTTGACTGGCCTGCACAGAGTCCTGACCTCAACCTGATAGAACACCTTTGGGATGAATTAGAGCGGAGACTGAGAGCCAGGCCTTCTGGTCCAACATCAGTGTGTGACCTCACAAATGCGCTTCTGGAATAATGGTCAAAAATTCCCATAAACACACTCCTAAACCTTGTGGACAGCCTTCCCAGAAGAGTTGAAGCTGTTATAGCTGCAAAGGGTGGACCGATGTCATATTGAACCCTGTGGATTAGGAATGGGATGTCACTTACGTTCATATGCCAGTCAAGGCAGGTGAGCGAATACTTTTGGCAATACAGTGTGTGTGTATATATATATATATATATATATATATATATATATATATATATATATATATATATATATATATATAGTTGCTGCTCTGCATTAATTTATACTCATTTTTAGATCATGAATTATTCCCCCACAAGACCACTATCAGGCAATGGGTAGGGTAATTGATACAGTCTAATCCAGCTGTGAAGGATGGTTTGTGTGCATGTTTAAGCATTAGTTATGGGGATTAACATTTGCCGTTGGGATGCAGCCTTTCAATAACAAGTAATAATGTCTGCTGTCAGTTGGTCTTAGAGTGTTTCACTGTGTCTCACAACTGAGAAATGGCTGACTGTTGCAGAGCCAACGTTAGTTTGTATCTTGCACATCTTATTTCCTGTACACATGTAATGTCCGTCATGCAGGCACTGATGTACACCAACCAGGAAAAACATTATGACCACCTGCATAATTTCACTTTGGTCCCTTTTATGCCGCTAAAACTCCTCTGGGGATGCCCTGTGGGACCAAGATGGTGGCAGTGAATTTATTTGAATTTATACATTTTCTGAAACACTGAAACTTGTGTCCTTGGTTATGATAACCTAACTACAACTTTACCAACAACAACAATAATACTACTACTACTACTACTACTACTACTACTACTACTACTAATAATAATAATAATAATAATAATGATTTACCAAATGATTTCACTGCAGCTGATGAACTGTGAGTGACAGGTTACCTATCTACTGTGAAGAAAAGTACTCAATGTTGCTCGCTGTTAGATCCTGACCAATCCTGGGAATAATTTATAATTATTACTACGACAATGTTGTACGTAAATACCCACAATTCTTTGGTGATGCTCATATGGATCCTGCTGCTTTCTGATGTTGGATTTATTAAAGTCAGAGGAACAACTACAAACAGTTTAAAAGCAACAGACTAAACTTCAGCTGTGGTTAACCTTTTGTCCAAACCTGGATTATATTTATTATTGGTGAGTCTCATTAATCAGACCTGTTACATAATCTGCCTTCGTCACACTAGCTTTTTTTTATTATTGACATTTTAGTTTTTGTTAGATGTGAAATTGTAGATCAAAGTAAGTGCAACAAATCCTATCTGTATCTTTTGTCGTCTGTGACACTTTTGGGCCAATGTTTGTGCTAAAATGTGGAATAAGTCCTCACATTGCTTCAGTTACTTTGCTTGGCCATGTCTGTTATTTTGACTGCATGTACTTCTGACTTGTGACTTGGTGACAGTGAAAACTGTCACAACTTTTACAGAAAAGTGAGCAATGTTCATTCAAACATGAAGCCACTATGTTCAAATGCCATCAGATTAACGGAAAGGAGTGCATGACTGAAAGACCTTAATACACTGCCAGCTGACTGTGCATCCATTAGGCCAGGCTAAGAAAAGATGGATTTATTGAATTTGTTGCATTGATGACATCATGTTAAAACGATGCCTAAATCAAAAAGTGACAAAGTTAACATTTCAATCATAAGGCGACTAGCACTAAGGTTATCAGGACTCATGGGACCTTTAGCATCTCAGACCCTCAAGGAACCACTTTAACAACATCTGTGTTTGGTAATGAAATAATAAGTAGTATGAAAGGGTAATATTTCATGTGACAGTACAGATATATTTATTACTCATAAATGTCTTTACATGTCACTTCAGTCTTCTTGCTTGTTTTTAATGAGCCTTTAAGCTTAAAATATCCAATATTTTCTCCAGAGTAACAACATATGCACAAATCTGGAGTATAAAAGTTAAAAATTGCTGGGGTTTTTTGCTGTTCGTAGGTCTGCTGCCATTCAGCCATTATTCTCTTACTGACAAAGTCATTAATAGGATAATAGAGGTTGAGGTCAGACAGGCCAAGCATTCATACCGTCACAAATTTCTTTCCTCACTGCTGGAGTTGAGCTTTCAGAGAGCCCTGTAAGCTCATATTAACAGATCACAGCACAGTGCAAGTGCAGTAAGTTATGGTTGTAATTTCTAGTCTAAAGTGAGTACATCAGAGAATTGTGTTTGCACTGAAGTGACTGAGAACAAGAGTGTCTGTTGTGACACTGCTAATAAGTTTGTTAATATATACAGGCACTTTATCAGACTTCAAAACCACAACTCCTCCTTCTTTCTGTTCTCAGGTAGATACAGTGAGTGTCTTTCATGCCGTCTGGTGAAGAGAGACAGAAAAGGTAAGGAGGAAATTCTATACTATAAAAAAGACATTTCTTTTGTGTAGAGATGACTCATGTAAAGTTTCAACCACAGATGGCCTTCCATGGGTCAGCATGAGGAAGTGAACACATCTGGATTTAATAGACAACTAATGCTGAAATGTCACCTCATTATCTCCTGTTAAGTCTAAATGAATCATTCCATATTAGATGTTCTCTTCAGAAATGTCAGCCATGCTTTGGGTCTCATATTCTTTGCATTTAAAATGTTTTACCAGACACCCTTCTGTAATATGCTACAATCATAAATGCCATGAATGTGCAGCATACTGTTGTGCATCACAGTGTTTCATGATTTGCTGCTTTGATCGAGAGAATGACGTGGATATCACTGGTTTGACAGTGTTATTCAAATTTTATCCTGTTTCTGTCTAATGAGACACACATGATAAAAAAAATACTAATTTAAGAGACACCGAGCAAATAATGTATATAACTCTATACCCTATCATATGGAGTTTAACATGAGTTCAACAGTAGGAATTTTCTAATTACATTGAGAAATATATACTACCAGTCAAAAGCTTGGATACATTTTCTCATTTAATGTTTTCTCTTTATTTTCATGACTCTTTACATTGTAGATTCTCACTAAGGGCATTAAAATGAATGAAAACGTGGAATTATGTAGTAAATAAGAAAGTGTGAAATAAGTCAAAACATGTCTTACATTATAGATTCTTCAAAATAGTCATTCTTTGCATTGATTATTATGTTGCACAGTCTTGGCATTCTCTCGACGAGCTTCATGAAGTAGTCACCTGAAATGTTTTCACTTCACATACGTGCCTTGTCAAGGTAAATTTGTGGAATTTCTTGTCTTCTTGATGGGGTTGGGACTGTCAGTTGGCCTTGAAGAAGTGCTGCCAAACCGTTTGATGCCTCAGGATGAGGAGGCAGGGCTTTGCCTAAGCTATGTACAGTTGAGGGGAAGACTTACTGACCCCGTGCTGGGGACATTGTAGAATCAGGAAACATGTCTTTTACTGAAGAGGCAGAGCCTGAAGACTTGGGGGTATCTTCGTCCATATCCGGGGCAGAGGTTACTGAGGTAGTTCAGAAGTCCTTGGTGGCAAGGTGCCAGGTGTGGACAAGAACTGCCCCGAGATGCTGATGGCTCTGGACATTGTTGGACTGTCGTGGCTGACAGTATAGCGTATCAGCTCTTTAATACAAGCTACTTCAGCCCTGTACAACCAAAGTGAGAGCTGTGTCCACATTCTCTGCACAAAGTCAGACACGTTTCCTGTGGGTGTTGGACTCCACCACAGCTGCCCTTCGTCTCCGATCCTATTTGTGGTGTTCACAGACAGGATCTCAAAACACAGTAGGGGCGTGGAAGGTGTCCAGTTTGGAGATCTCAGAATCGCCGCTGAAGCGGTTGGGATGAGAACTTCTAAGTCCAAATATATAAATATATTAATTGTTGTTCAAAATTCCTGTCTGGCTGTGTCTTTGTGTCAGGTGTACGGGTTATGGACTTATGCAAATATGCTAAGAAGCTTAAATAAAAACAAGAGGGAATCATCAAGAACAACTAAAAAGAAAGATTAGAATTAAAATTCTAAAATGAGCAATGTATGCTACTGCTCATTGGTGACCATAAACCATTAAATACCTTCTCAGCTCTACACCTGTGTCCACATTTAATTAGTGTTTTCCCTGCTGCTGATCAGAGTATCAAGCTGATAGTGTCCTCTGTGCTTCCATTCACATCTCTGTTTTGTTTTCCAAATTGGCACTGTTTCAGCTGCTGTTATGATAACAGAACCAGCTTGACCTGACCAGCCATCTTCTTCCTCCTCCTCAAGCCTTCCGTGACCGAAACCTTTGCTCTATTGTTCTCTCTCTGCGTTTTACCCACAGGCTTGTTTGTGCACTCCGTCACTCTTTCTTTTCCCTGCAGTCTGAGTTCCAGCACCTTAGTTTATTTAGTTTGGCCTTCAAGAAGGACAAATGCTTTTCTCCTTTAAGGTTAGTGGGCAGCGGAGGTCACACGGTTGATAGTGTATTTGTTCTCAAAGTAAAGTACACTGTTGTTGGATAGTGGGGAAAGTATTTATAGTATACTGAGCTAAAATGTAAAGCGATGATAATGCATACAGTGCATCATTTAGTGCTCTAGGCCAGCAAAAATCTGACTTATTTCCCCTTTAACTTAGTAAGATGCACTTGTTAAAAACAACACAAGCTGAGCATGATGTGTATCTTGAACTTATGGCCAATGAGACAGGAGGATTAACTTTGCCTTTTCAGTGGACTCGAACCATGCTGTATTCGGTTTCTCCTCAGATCCATTTGATACCTCTGTGTTTGTGTTTACAGTTCAGCTAATCTAGCTGAGCCTCTATCCCCTCTGCTCACACTTCCTTCTACTTAAAGACATCTTGTGGTGTCAGATATAGATGGGTGCATCAAATGTGACATTTGACAATACCTAGAAGAGAGTAATAATGCGACTCTCAATAAGCAAGTTGACCAAAGCCAGATGTTTTAAACTTGCTTAAATGTTTAGATATGATAAGCAGCACTTAACATTCTTTAAAGCTAAAGAATGCATGAGTGTATTATGTGTGTGTTACTAATATATCTTGAACTAAAGTTTAAAGTCTGGGTCCTGCCGATGATTTCTGAAAGCTGGAAATTAATGCCCATATTTGTGAAAAGAGGTTGTGATCTAAAACATCATCTTCAGCCTCAACAATAATTCAGTGATGCAGGTATAGCTAATAACTCATCAACAACATTTACAGTTGCCACAAACTGTCAGTGGGTCAATCTGACACTGATGTTTAAAAACAAATTAAACTCGAAACTTTTCATTTGATTACATTGGATATGATTACTCTCTGCAGTACTCCAGCAAGGCTGTTTATTCTTTCAAATGGCATTGTCAGAAATCCTGCATTTTTTTTTTTTTTTTTTTTTAAGAAATGCTCCATTTGTTTATTTGTTATTGATGATCAGAAATCACGGCATCATAAAACGTGGCCATTTAACACAGATGTAACCTGAAACAAAATGACCTTGCACTGAGCACAGTAGTGTCTTATGCATGTGTACGTTATGTAAGGATACCGAATGTGACCTAATTATGTTGTGGGCCACAGGAATTGATGGACTCAGAAACATCACATCTGATAAGTCTCTATAAGTCCACAGCAGTGGATTTGTAGTAGGATTGCAATCATGTGATTATCAGCAGGCAGCTGACATAGTGTTCCCTTGTTGTCATAGTTACAGTGACGCCGTGCTGGTATCTCACAATTAAACAGAAATCTTTAAATCCGTGGATCCAGACTATAAGCTGCATCACTGCCAAAATCTAATCATATGGTCCTTGTGTCATTTCTGACCTTCCCTAAAAACTTTATCCAAATCCATTTTTGAGTAATGTTACAAACAGACAGACGGACAGACAGACAAACAGACAGACGGACAGACAGACAAACCAGACGGACAGACCGACAAACCAACACTGATCGTCACTTCACCGCGTTCCTTGGCAGAGTAAAATGTCATTTTGAATAATGAGTCTCCACTGTGTATTACAAGTTTTGAGGAGCTACATTCAACCACCTTCTGTTCTGACATTATATTGGTATAAACACATTTAAAACACAACCATCTGATCTCAGCACTGTGGAGGAAAATGGATCTATAGAAGAATGTAGAAGAATTTCTGTTGTGCATCATATTGTCATGCCTTGGCCTCAGCCCCTGCCTGTCTCCCTCTTCCTTTCTCCCTTTCTCTCCCTCTCTTTCTCCCGCTATCTCGGCCTTGTTTGCCCTCCCCCTCTCCCTCTCTGTCATTCCAGCCTGCATGCAGTGAGCCTAATTGCAGGTTCTGGAGACAGCTGCTCACCTGTGAACAGTCACCCTGACACATAAAAGCCTAGTTCATTCCACCACACCCTGCCAGACCATAGACATTCACACCCCGTATCCCTGCTGGTCCCTGGCCTATATCCTGCCAGCCTCTCCTAGCCACTGATGCCTGTCTGTCCTACACCGGCAACACAGTCGCCGTCCTGATCCTGCCCATAGCCTGCCTGAACCTGCTCCTTGCCCCTTTTGTGAACGAAGATTGGTTTGTCTTAGTTCCGTCTCTCCTCTCCCCCAGTTATCTCCACTTGTGTTTGTAGTTTCCCCCTTAATAATATTCTGTCCTTTTGTTAAATTTGTTTATCTGATTTGAACTTTTTGAGGTTTTTCCTTGAGTTTGAATTTCTTTGGTATTTCTTATTCCAAAACTGCTCAGATATTTCCTGAAATGCAGGCATAAGGAGATCACCTTGTACACAATGCAACACAGTTCAGATTCTGGTGTAGAGAGGAAGTTCAAGACAAAATTACGCGGTTGGAGCATTTCCTTGTTGCAGAAACACAAAGTCAACACATTTGTGTCATTCACAGCTTCATCTCTACTAGACATAGCTGAGATCAACTAATTAATTTTCATGGGTTTCTTCAAAGACAGCATGAAAAGGGGCTGTACTGTGTTACAGCACATGGTCACTACAAGCCAAAGCATGAGCTCTGTAGTGTATATCACTCTAAATGTGCTAATTTGTGTTTAATGAGCTCTGGTGGTTCAGAGGCAATTCCAGTTTTTCTTTCCCCCATGCACACGATTCCCAACACACTGTAACCGTGTGCCTCATCAGGGATTCTTTAATAAAGCTCCATGAATTACATCTGAAACATGCCACCATCACAGATTGACCTATTTTATCACTCTAATCAGCATGGTGAGCCTGGATCCAATCAGAGCTGCATGTTTCCTCCCCACACCTCCTGCACTGTAACAACATGCTCGCCCAAATAATGACAAATTTAAAACAGTTACCCCCAAGTGTAAATTCACCACAGTGGAATATAAACAAGTTCTGCTGGTTTGTGGGATTAATTTGAAGGGGATGAAAATGCTGGTGAAACTGTGTGTGTTAGTGTGTGTGTCCCATACTTATATTGTGGATACATAAATGTTTTGACACAGTCACATAGTGGTGACCTGTTTGCCTTTTAGGGATGTAAGTAAGTACCCACAACACAAATTATTCTATTTCTGTACAAAGACTTGGCTTAAGGTTAGGGTGTGGTTACATTTAGGCAAACTGGTTATGGCTACAATAAGTACTAATGATATAAATGTGAGTCAATATAATGTTATCTGAAGGGATGGAACTATAAATCCATGTCTGCGACCTGCAGCTGGCTTTAATCTGTTTAAAGGAATGGGTGTTGCAGGTTAACAGTGGGCATACTGCCCAAAAGGGCAGTTGAAGTTTGCTTCAACACTGTCTTTGCATGTTTGTATGTACAAAGGAACTTGTGTATACTACATGTGTGTCCTCGTAATGTGTAGTTTACTCCATGATCAGTCAGCCAGAAATGCATTATTTCCATCCATCCATCATCCCACATATCTTTTACAGAGTGGAGTGCTGGAGTCCATGGCACAACACATCAGAATTATATTTAATTATTTTTTTTTGGTCTTTTTTGGCTTCATTGGCATGGCAGCAGTAAAAGAGCCAGGCAGAAGGATAGGGGAAGGACCTGCAGCAGTGGGCCATGAGCTGGATTTGAACCCACTTCCTCCATTTTCACACTAACGTTTACTTTCACAATGAGCTGAAAAAGGGCAGAAGGAAAAAAGAACTCACTTTAAAACACACATATGACTCTGGATGGGAATTACGTTACAGCCAGCACAAAGAGTTTGCTAACAAATATTAGGTCATTTTAGTTGTAATTATTTCTGGCGATGACTGAAAAAATACATATTTGTGTGTTTTGGACTGAATTAAAATCAAATCTCATGGGCCTGAATTTTACAACATAAACTACTAACTCTGGATGTTTCTTCAGGCTTTGCACCTTGAGAACCTCTATGATGCCCCCACATTATGTTGCAAACATGTCAAGTGCACGTGGCTCTTTATTGATGACTGGTTCATTGGCCTCTGGTGCCCCAGTCCAATCATTTCTTCTTCTGTCTCCTTCCAAAAGACATTGGCAATCAGACACCCAACATTTTTCAACAATAATGAGGCAGTGCGCACAGAGGAGATGGCACGAGCATTAAGGAACATGCTGAGGCCTTATGTCAGCTCACACTGGGATAGAACTGGGTAAAACCCTGCAACAGTTGCCAGTCTGTCACAGGACTGACACAGACAAACGATTCACAGTCATATTCACACCCACAAGCAATTAGTAGCAAACTCAACACATAAAGTCCTAAGTAGGTGCCTTCTGGATTAGAACCCAGGACCTTCTTGCTGTTTAGTGACAGTAAAGCTGACAGCTACAAATGGTTTCCACATCCACATGCCTGAAAGGGTCTGTGTGACTGTGATTTCCATCATCTGCCCAAGTCCACATGTGTCTGAGCAGACACCATGTAGACGTCCACATGCAGGCCAGAATTTTAGCCCATGCAGGGTGTCCACACAGTGAGCACAGTGTGAGAGAGTGTGAGTGTAAGCACTGTGTGTGTGTGTGCATTGCATTGACATACATGTCTTTCACGCACTCCCTTTCCCAGCTGTGAAGAGCAGGATCAAGCACCTCTGCACCTTGACTGGACACAAAAGCTAAGTCGTAAAAGACGGTACACACTGCAGGTTGAGCACAAAAACATACAGAATGAGCTACAACACAGAGAAGCTGCCAGATCATCATTTCATTAATGAGGCAGATTTTGCTCTTTGAATTCGGAAACAACTTTAAGGCATTTGTGTATTACTTTTGTGTTCTTATTTTTAATGAAATAAGACAATTGCACTGGCAAATATTACCTCAGTTTAAGTACTGTATCTCACTTGTCTCCCACTACTGGAAACCTGTAGCAGATCTAACAGAAGAGGATGGTGTTGTTTTGTCTTTTTTGTCTCAAACACTAAATTAATGTATGGTTTTCTTTTCTTGTGATATTAGTTGTTTGATATTTTGCTGCCACAGCAGTGTGGAGTCAGCAATCTTCTCTTTCCACTGTGAGATGTGCATTGCCAACATTTTTTTTGTTTTTTAAACAATTTCAGCCTTTTTATTTAGCTGTTTTCTGATCAAAATTGTCATAAATGTCCGGAGAAATATGCTGACTAAAGAAAACAAAAAATGTAATTTCCCCCTCATCATTATACATAGTGTTCTTCCATTTTCATCTCATGACCCTCATTTTTTTTAAACTGGTGACCTTTCACTTTCTTAGGCAACATGATCCTGCAAATGCAAATTTCATCTAAACCATCTCACAGTAGGTGTACAGGATATCCCAGTAGCAAACAAATAAAAGCCTTCAAAATAAATGACTAAATACAGTATGTTGTTTGTAATTAGTGGTGTGATCTGGGACCCTATCAACATCTGTGGTCAGTGTTTCACATGGCTCTTTAGTAAATTACCTATACTGTATTTAAGCATGGAACACACAGGGATTCTGGGATCTGGATCCTACAAAAAAGGCGATATTAAACTTTGTTAGGCTAATTCTCACATACATTTTTGTGTGTGACACTGAAATGAAGCAACAGTCCTGAGTTTACTCTGCTTTAATTCTGATATATAATTTAATTAACCACAATCTGTAAATATTTTTATATCAGCATCAGCTATGATGGATCTTCCCTGCTGATCAACTGCAAAATCATGTCATTTCAAATTTTAAATCCTTAATATTTAATTTATCTCTTCTGTTGAAAAGTTGTGTTTTGTCAAAGTGCGTTAATTTTTTGGGTGTCCATTTATTTAACAAAACATAAAACCCAAAACAAGGTCATACTATTTGATCATTTGAGAACTGTAAGGTGTCTATCGGAGATTATTTTCATTATTAATACATCTGACGAGTATTGTCATTATTTTTTGTGTGAGGTTTTGGTCTTAGTTTGGACCCCGGAACAGAACACTGAGAATAGTACTAGAAAAGGTGCACTTAATTGAACAGTCTTTAATGGAGAGCAACGGTGGTTTGAGGGCTGGCTGGCTGGAAATGATCAGCTAGAGGTGGCTTTCGATGCAATTCAGCTCAATGAAATTTTATTTAATATAGCACCAATTCACAACATATGTTATCTCATAGCGTTTCACATTGTAATAGGAAGGCCTTACAAATTTTAAACAGACCCAACAATCCAATGTTTCCTTTGGATTCCCTTTGAGCAGGCGTGGGAAGGAACCAAAAACCTCTTTTGATGGGGAGGAAAAAGAAAACCTCAGGTAGAACCATGCCCAGGGAAGGTGGCCATCTGTGTGTGTCTGAAAATGGTGTGCTGGCTCAACACGAAGAAGGCTGGAGCACAGATGAGTAGAATCAGCAGCTGGCAGTGAGGCTGTTTGTGTGTGAGCAGCTACCAATGAATTTTGAGGATATATTCACATGAAATAATTTGTAAGGTCAGCTTACATGTTATGTGAGAAATGTAAAGAAAGGTTGTCATTTAATGGTGTGTGCATCTCAAACCAATCCTTTCCCTTTGCAGTGTTGCCTGACATATTTTTCCTGCCATGGGTCTTCTTCTCTCTACAAACACAGACACATGGCCCTAGCATCAACTCACACATCTGTTTTCTAATTCGTATTCCCATAGTCACCCTGCAGGGGTTAATGGTCCAGTGAAGCAGCTGATGGTCTGATAGCGACCCACAACCTGAACTGACCTTTAAGAGGAAAAAGCCTCGGGCCATTAGGTCCCATTGATTTTTATTGATCCTCCATTGGTTGTTATCAGGGTCCTTATCGGGGTGGGCACTAACCAGGCATTGTTTTAACTCAGCCAAGCCTGAATCCTCCAACTCCATTAGAACCAGTTAGCGCTAATGTTGTTGGTTGTCATCACTGCAGCGGAGCCTGGACTGAAAGCGTGTTTCTGCTTGGTGTAACACTAGACTAAGTAGGAGAAGGTCCAGAATCAAAGTTGGGGTTAGATAGGCTGTGATAAAGCTGATTCTGCGTTGTCAAGGCAGTTGTTGACCTCAGATTGCTGAGAAAGAAAACATGATATGGAGATTATGTGATAGCGGTGAGGCCTGTTAACCTGAAAGTGTCAGATGCCTGCTACACAGGAGAGTCTGGATGTAGAGAAAACAGAGAAAGGGGGAAAAAATCAGTTCCCACAGGTAGTCAGATCATGGATCTGATAAAGGCATTTGTCAAAAAACAGAGATGGACATACATAGCATCCTGTTTAACCAGAGACATGTACGAGACTTGCCTGGTAGCTTTGTCATCTGGACATGGCATCCACCCCTGCCCTGTTTTCTTTTGTTACATTTTCAGAAAAGTAAAATGTCATTAAAAAAAACTATGTCAAAGAATTTACTTGAGACTTTACTTCATTAGACAGAGGGAGAGAGAAGGAGGGAAGGGAGGAGAAACTGCCACTCCCAGGCATCAGGTGGAAGCCGTGACAAGAGACACCTCGATGAGAAATATACCAGGTCGATGTAAACTGTAATTATCTTTCAAGTGAAAACGATCAGCCATGTTAAGTCAGTGCAGTGTCATAAAGATGACAAATCATTTGACAATACATGATTTTATACATATTAAATGATTTTATACATATCAAATCATACATGTCATATATGTATTTTAACAAGGATGCATTTGTTGCCAAGCTCACAGCACCACAAGTTGCAGTTCGCTGCCATTAAAAGTCTTTTTAGCGGTAGGAGGTGTTGTGTTCCACTGACTGTAGATAAACACCAACTGTGCAGAACAGTAGTATGAAATGAACTGGTGAATAAACAGATATCTGTGGAAAAGAGAAGCTGAGAGCAGCAGATTAGGGAGTGTGACATGACTGGAAATGTGCAATACATTTAATTTACTAGTAATCCCAACTGATCAGTGGTTATTTATCTTGAGCTAAATTGTTCATGTCAACTTGGATATACCAGACTGTATATGAGTGTGAGGCATTGCCTGTTTGAAAGCTTGTTTTAAGCCTATGTTTAGTTTTAAAAAGTATCTGTCAAGCCAAAAAAAAAAAATCACAAAGAACTCTCTCCTGTTCCTACTGAAAAAGAGCAGGTAACACAAGCACAAAATGTGAAATAGTGAGGACATGAAAAATGAAATTGCTTTTGGAAAGTCGAAAGTAAATACTTGGCCCCTCAAAAAAGTTTCTTGACTAAACATGGAATGTTTTACGTCTTTCACCTTTTTCTGTTGCTTCATGACAACACAAGCAAGGTTTGGCTAGCTCTCTCTCCCAGACACTATATACCTTGTGTATACTAAGTTATCACAACAGCTGGATTTACACCTTGTCATCCATGTGTGACGAAATATGTGTGAACCAATCATACATGTATTGAGAGGGATGGTCTCCTTGATCACAGTGAATAATTGACAACAAGTCTCAGTGCCTGGCCAGAAAAGATACATTTATGAAGAATACCAGAGAAAAAAAAGGAGTGGTGACAGACAGATGTATTAACATAAACAGGGAAGAAACCCATCGTCAACCCTCATCAGTCTCTCAAAAGTGAGAGTCCTTGATGTTTATCAAACTTTGACACATTCCTTCGCACATTATTTTTATTTCCTTCCATTTGAACTCTTTCTGGCATTTCTTTTGTCCTTCTATTTCCAAATTTGGTGTTCCGAAGATTGACCGAACAGCCAGAAAGAAGGAGGGGGAAGAAAAAAAGGCAGAGAATGAAATAAAAGGAATTGACTGTTGAGTGGAAGAGAGGAGAAACCGCCATCATCCCCCTCCTTGCAAGACTTGATGTTCAATTAAAAGACTGGAGAGAGGTGGAGGTGGTGGTGATGGAGGAGGAGGAGGAGGAGGGTGAAGGAGAAAGGAAAACAGTATTGATTGACACTTGGGGAGTTAATCCCTTAGCAATGGCTCATGGAGAGGGGAAGGAGCCTCACAAAAGGCTGGGATTAGTAACAGGGAAGAGGTGGAGACAGGAGGGTTGAGGGTGGAGAAGACACAGAGATGGAGGAGAAGGAGAAGAGGACGAAGCTTTCTTTGGAAAAACAGCTGCTGTGTTAAGAGACACAGTGTGAGCTCAAACTGGAAGGATTAACAGAATATATTTCACTTTTTCAAGATGGGTGTCACCAGGAGGTTACAAAGACTGGGTAAATGGATGGGATAGAAATGTTTATGAAGAGTATAAAAATGAACCACACGTTCCTGCTGAGACAGCGCTAGTGATAGCAGGCCATTAGTATTTTCCAAAGTGGGAATGTAGTTCTTGTCCAACCAGACTTTTTTTTCTTGTTTGCTGCAACACCTCCACTGGACTGATTACCTCTTAGCTTCACTATGGTAATGCCAGGCACTTAAATAAAGTTGCTTAAATTCTTTGCCCATGCCTCCTACTTAAATTGAACTTTCATCATTTCATCTTTCCCAGAGGAACAGGAGTCCTGAGTAACTGAGTTCCTCTGCCTGTCTTTCTACAGGGGAAACACAAGTCCAAAATACTTTCTGGGGAGATAGTTTTGTCCTCACAAAAAAGTCTCTGTTCAGGAGACTTATCCCTTCCAGTCCTAAACACTCAACATTTTTGGAAACTTGGACATATCCAGATTTCAGACTTTGTTCAGGAAGATGGCAGAATTTCAGACTATTGTGCACTCAGATCCCCTGAATCCCTATCATAATTCTGGTCCCGCTACTTTCTGATCTCAGGTCAAGTCAAAGAAACTGACTTACAAAAAGAAAGCCAAACTATGAAGCATATTGATATTATGAAGGCAGAATAAGAAGTTAGTTAGTTAGGCCCATCGCTCCTCCTGGCTGCTGACAACAGTCCGCCAGGGTGCTCTGTCCTGGGCTGCTCTCTCCAGCTGTCTCCAGGTCTTTCCTATCTTCTTGATGTCAGCATCAAGAAGCATCGTCGCCAGACGTTTCTTGGCCTTCCTCTCCTCCGCTTTCCTTGGGGGTTCCACTTGTGTGCTTGCCTTGTGGTGTTACTGACTGGCTTCCTCAGGGTGTGCCCAATCCATTCCCATCTTCTGTGCCGGACCTCGTCCTCAGCTGGCAGCTGGTTGGTACGCTGCCACAGGTCTGCGTTGCTGATGGAGAATAAGAAATCAGTGGCTAAAATGCAGTGAAGTAGTTCATTTTTTTTCCTTGAAATGTGTTGGTGAGTGGGAGAACTGCCATCAGTCTGTTTAATTGTTGTAGTCTTTGTGTAGCAGAACATGTAGTCCTGCTAGACGGAAGTTGGTTTGTACATTCCCTCTTCATTATGCGGCAGTCGTCCCCCAATCATTTTAGGTGGGCATACTGTAAAATGTGGGTAGTGGTCCGCTGAATGTCTCTCTCCCTCTGAAGCTGAGCGCACACTTCCTTTCCTGTTGACTCACTTCCTGTCACCTGTTGTCTGCAATTGTGGCAGATATGGAGCAACCGTTGCAGCTGCATTCTTTCAGTTCAATTCAGTTGAATTCAATTTTATTTATATCGTGCCAATTACAATTCAGATTGTCTCAAGACGCTTGACAGAACCCATAAGCCTGAACCCCCAGAGCAAAACCTAAGGTGACAGTGGCGAGAATAAAACTCCCTTTTAACGGGAAGAAACCTTGAGCAGAACTCAGCTCATATTGGGGGAACCATCTGTCCCTGGCTGGCTGGGTTGAGACGTACAGAAGAAGACAGATCTTGCCAAATCTGGTCGATACATCAGTTACTTATGCATTTGTAGACATCATGGTGGGGATCTCCTCATTCTTGTGCAGCTCTCTCACAGGTTGCTGTGGGTAGGTCCTAATTTTCTTTGTTTATTAATACGACAAGTTATCATGTGTGGCAAACGCACACTTTGTTTTAGGTAGCAGCTGTAGCTGGAAACTCCTGATGCTCTCCCCTCCCTGGTATGTGAGACAGCCTGATTGGTATGGAGTCAACATGGTGCCAGCATTGTTCTTTTAAATTATTATTCATGCTAATAACCTAAGTTTCTTGTATAACAGAGAGTTGGCTGCTGGCTGTATTGACTGTGTCGTTGGTAAGCTGAGGTCATTACATCAGCTCACGCGCACGTAATGTTGCTGCTTTGCCTGCAACAGCTTTGTTTATAATTACTTGGATTTGTTAGCACAGAAAAAGGTCAGCCTCAGATTGTACCTTCGGCTATTTTAATTTATTTAGTTGGTTTTGTTTATCTTAGTTGTAAATAGGTGACTGTCACCTACACTTAGATTTAAAGATTTTTGCATCTTATTTTGTGGGTTTTTTTTGTTTTGTTTTGTTTTGTTTTTCCTAATTTTGTAGATCAGAAATTTAAATCAGCTGAAAGAGGTGTCTTGCTTTAACCAAATCGTTTACTGATGATTCTTTATGAGTGATACAGATTCTCAGCTAGTGGAAAATGTTTAATCTACAAGCATCTGCAACCACTGAATGAAACCATGTAGTTACAGTATCACACACTATATTTATCCCACTGCCACCAGAACACAACATGGACTCAGCTGGTGATGGAGTAATCGCATAAATATGCTTTTTTTCAAGTCCATTTACACTGCTGGTACTGCAGCTGACAGAACACAGGTTAGAAAACTGATTATTCTACTCCTATCTGTTGCAGAGAATCTTCAATCTGTAACATTAATTTAATTTTGATTTCACTTTTTACCATCATCATTTTTAAAAAAATTTGTCATTGTTCCTCTTACCTGTTAATTGAAGCAGCTGCACACAATCGGTTCATTTTGTGTGAAGGACGAGTCACATGATGCGTTAAACTCCTCCTTTCATGTGAACATGTACAGAGTTTCGAGCAGAAAGTTTAAAAAGAAAGCTGAAAACTACCTTCCTGACACCCATTAACTCTGACTGAGGTTTTAGTTTTTGTTGGGTTGACTTCGACAAAGACAGCTTGGATATGTCAAACTTGTTTTGTAGTACAGCCCTCAGGAGATTTTGTTGCTTGGAGCGTTTGCTCCACTAACTGAGAGTGTTCCCTCCCTGTCCTTTCAGAAGCTGAGAGCCTCAGGTGATGGGGCTGGTGTCTTCAGTTGGTGGGATCTCCTTTCAGAATGCTGTGCCCCCCTGATTTGATCTTTCATTAGTGCATGTGTGAGTGTATGTTCATGTGAGCTTTGGGGTGACTCTTCACTGTGACCCACATCCTCCCTCATTAACCTCCTCCCACCTCTGATCCGACTCACTTCCCCTTTTTTAAGTATTTGTACAAGTGATGTTTTAAGCAGTTTTTATCCCAATCAAACAATTTAATAAAGTAACATTAATCTCTTGTTCTGGATCGACTTCCCTCACTTTAGTATGAACAAACCTTTTTGCCTCTCTTGTTGTTACTGGTCAGGGGTAAAAATAATTCCTTGGGTGAAACTGCCAGGGTGGTGTTGGTTATTGAGTAGATTTAAACCTACTCTTGCTTCAGGCTCCACAGATCACCACACCTACTTCCCCCTTGCTCACCACAACTGAAAACATTGTAGCAGTACTTCTAGTTGTGTTTTGTCTCTTACCGTGAAGCATAGCATGATGTATCACAAGTTAACCTGGTGTAGACTCTCAAACTTTGCCACAGCTTAGTGGTAGTTTATCTCAGCTGGTTAAAAGCTGCCATTTAACCGTGTGTGTTTTACTTGTAAATAGAACAGTCTTGACTCAGAACATAGCAATATGTCAAAGCATTGTCAAAACTGACAGCGAGAAGTCTTTGACATTTGCAGTGTTTTTTGAAAACTGGATGGATGGATGGATGGATGGATGGATGGATGGATGGATGGATGGATGGATGGATGGATGGATGGATGGATGGATGGATGGATGGATAGATAGATAGATAGATAGATAGATAGATAGATAGATAGATAGATAGATAGATAGATAGATAGATAGATAGATAGATAGATAGATAGATAGATAGATAGATAGATAGATAGAGAGAGAGAGAGAGAGAGAGAGATAGAGAGATAGAGATAGAGATAGCCTTGTTTTGACATTGTTTTTCCTACTAGGAACCTGTGATGGAGTATTTGAGCTTTGTTGACTGAACTTTCCTGAATGAATGATTCTGAAAACTTAGACTATGGACTACTTTTGCTATAGCATAACCTTTGCTGAAATAACTAAACGAAAGTGTTTCTGAAAAATGTTTGACCTTTTATTTGTTCTAATTGATGTTTCACTGACTTAATGTGACTTTTGGTCAAAAATTTCACTTTGTGGAGTTAATATAGGCAGGGTTTGTGTGTAAACAGTCATTCCTGGGGTTTCACTCTCAGTTGAACGTTAACTTGGTTAAATCACTACACACAAGACCCTCTTCTGCAAAAAATAAACATATTAGCTTTGACTAAAAGCTATTAACTCAACATGGACTAAAAAGTACAGGCATTGCTGATCTTGTTGTCTAAGCTAACAAAAGTTCCATCTCGTTGTTGGTCCAAATGAAAAAAATTCATGTCTTAGTTTATACCATTACTTTTCTTCTTCCGTTGTTTGCCCAGTGTACAAAAATGGTCATGTGATATGCACTTTCAGGTGCATTAGTATGACAGATGATTATTTCTAAAATATTGCCAAAATGCTCAAGTGAAAAGAGAACACTTCCCCTTGTACTGGCCCAGGTCCCTCAGTCACCTCTACATTTTGGAAAGGAATCTGGATATTTTCTGCATTGTCAAACTGTGATTAGGCATTCACCCTACAACAACAGAACAAAATGCATAAACCAGAAGATGGGGATCACACTGGGTTGTATTTTCTCCCTTAACCTGAACTCAAGGAAGAAACTGTTCAGCCACCCTAATACACACATCAGTCCATTACCAAAATAAAGCTGACTGGTGTTGCACCTTCTTTTCACTTGTCAAGGTAGACAACAAAAGCCCATCCCGACCCTTTGACAGCCAGTTGGTCTTCATCGTCTAGCATCTTCTGCTTGTTTGCCATTGAGTAGAGAGGCTCCAGTACCCAGTTAAAATAAAGAGAACTGCACTTGAGGCTTCTGTCAACACATCCTGGAAAATAGTCTCTAGCTTCCAACTTGCACCCTTGCAGAGATGCAAGAGCTTCTCCTAGATGGAGTAACCTCCCTTGCCAATTAAAACATTGTAGGTGCAACTGTGTTAACAGGTTATTAAAATAATCTTTAAAAATAAATAAAAGAATCACTCCTCAGGGCACCACCTTCAAATAGACAGAACCTCATAAAATATTCTAAACCGTCAATTGGACATTCTGATAAATAACTGAATTAACTACCATATCAATAGCTAGATGGAAGGATTTTGGAGTTCTATGTGGTCGAGGTTAGCAGCATTCTGTCTTATGCAACATTGACTAGACTTGCAGATATATACAAGATTTATTAAAGATAACTAAAGCAAAACACATTTACAAAATAATCCAAGTACATATACTTACAAGAGGATTAAAGAGTGTGTGCGTGGGGTGTGTGTATGTGTGAGTGTCAGCGCTCACCAAAGACAACGTGTGTGTCTCTTTATTCTGCCTTCACCATGTGCTCTGGCATGAAGTCATATGTTACCAGAACAACTTTACCATGTGGAGCCAAATACCCAGTGACTTAATCCTAGAGCAGATCTCCACATACAGATCTATGACTGGAAAGTAAACTGGAACAGATACAGGAATCTACTTATATGATCTAGCAAGCCCCAGAATATAACCACACTTTGCTGGCAGCCTGACTAGGAGAGTGGTTGAGGGAATGGGGGCAGAGGAGGTGTGTGGCATGGTAGGAATGGTCACTCCAACAGGTGAGGGAGCCAGCTGGGAATCCATAGAGTAATCAGAGGTGAACCAGGTCTGGACAGGGAAGGAAAGAGCCATGGTTTCAGCAAGGGGTGCAGGCAGGGAGTGACGCGAAGAATGAGGTTGTTCAATGGTCAGGCATTGAGTGGTGGTCAGAGCTCAGCTTTTCTGGTGAGAGGTGATTATTTCCAGGTGAACCACTCCCCAACGCAGGGGTTCGCGATCAGGTGATTATCCAATGAACTCTCACTCTAATCTCACTTAGGCACACATGAAGGGAAAAGAGAGAGAAGGAGGGGAAAGACTGCCACTGAGCAGAGGAGGTGGAAGGCATGACAGAATGCTTGGTCACCAAAGTCTATTTAAGGAAAAATGTTCCTCTGTGTGTCCTTGTTAGCCACTGGTTCTGTTGATCCGATCACTGATGTGCAGATTGTGAGGTGAAGCTTTGATGATGGAGGAGTTGTGCTTCCTGCAGCTCCTACAATGTACATTAAGATGTGTGCCTCCCAGAATGTGTCTCCTTGCCTTCCATTTATAGTGTTTCGTTCTTTTTTTCCTGTATCTGCCTGCAAGCCTTATCATTTTTTGATGTTTGCCTTTTCTCACCACATTGGCTCTGTTGCTTTCCCCCTGCCTACCTGTATTCTGCCCTCTAAGGAAATTTAGCTTTTGCCTTACTGATCCTATTTGAGTTTTCTTATGGGTCCAAATTAGGTTTAACCAGGGTTTTGCTGTCACAGATGATAATTTAATTCTGGGACATACACCAAAAAAACCCAAAAACCATACTGCTTTAAGTCATCCTCAAAATATAGCACATTGTTTTATGAAGCTTTGCACTAGTTCATACAGACACAGAGTCATGGTGTCACAAGCCCTTCGAGCACAGAAGCTTCAAAATTATGCTGTAAAACTATGTAAACTGGATTTTGTATAATGTGGCCCTTGTAAGTTGGTCTCCTTGTTTCCATGTTCACACTTTGTTCATTGAAATATTGTGAATCTTAGGCTCTTCTGGGGGTTTGTGATCTCAGAGACTGTCTGTGTCACACTTGCTTAGATTGTTCCAGAACATTACTTGAGTAGAGTCGCCGCCAAACACAAATGCATGTCATTCTGAAAAATCTGACAAAGTGTCCTGTCTGAAATGTCTTTTGGAATCCTTTCAACTGTATAGACGTCTTAATATAAACTGTGACTCATGTATGCAGTGCCTCCACCTCTCCTTGACTCATGGTACCCTTTGTGAAGTGTTCCTGCCAAGCAAATGAATATTGAGATTTACATCAGCACCAAACTAAAAAAAAAAAAAAAAAAAAAAAAAAAGAAGCATGTGTAAATTCAGCTTAAAGTGACTGCTACTGAGCATCGTTTAATTGTATGCAAAAAAAACTGTGACACCAGTAAATGGAATGAAGTCATATCTACACTGAAACGAGGATCACTGTTACAACAATTGGGAGTAGTTTGCACACACTGAGCTGTAAAACTGTGAAAGGTCTTTGTCCTAATGCTGAACTGTCATTGTTCAAAATGTCTGTGGAAACATCAGATGCAGAAATGAGACAAACCCTAAATAAATCAAAAAAATCAACACTGGCCTAATACTGACATGGAAAGAACCCATATACACATGTATGGATTCATTTGAAGACACACACACGGACGCACAAACACATATACACATGCACGCATGTAGTCATGCACTCACTCATACACAAAACACTGGCTCTGCTGGAGACTCTATAGATGCTGCTTCATAGAGTATCTCCTGCTAATCTGCAGGTCGATCTTAAACCAACATGCACCATTAACGATGCCATACTGGCCTTTGTGAAGGCTCCAGGAGGGGGGTGCATCCTGCTGGTGCTTTAGCCTGACAAGCATCTCAGCTGGGAGGCCAATGGTTGGACTGTGGTTTATAGTGCTGCCTCACAGAAGGGCTTTATGACTGAGTCAGCCCTAATGAGGTGGAGCAAGTTAATATTTTAACACTTGTGGCTATTGTTAAGCCATATGCCAGTGTGTTATTTATTGTGTCACCTTATTTTGAAGGAGGATGGGAGACAGATTTTTTAAAGAAGAATGGAAAAAGGAACAGAGGAGAAGAATGTTTATCCTTTTATCTGTATCGCTAATATCTTTGTGCATCGAGAAGGAAACAGGTCATTGGGTGTCCTGTTCAACCAACAATAGTTTGGCAAGTACTGGAAAACTAGACTTTACAGGGAACAGAGCAGTAACCCTTTGGGAGCAGAAGTGTGCCTGGTACTTCTACAACTAGAAATTGTGTTACAAAATGTATTACATACTGCAGAGTGTGGCTGTCAGACGTGTTTTGGTGCATGGTGTTGTGGAAACACATGAGATGTTATACAGCAATGTCTGGAGTCATTCATCTATTATAGGGCATTGCACTGGGGAATTCAACTTTTAAACAGAGACTTTTTGTCAGAAAAAGTAATAAATAAGGAGAAAAAACTCATTCTGAAATAGCAAAATACTGCGGGATAAAGTGGAGGATAGAAAAGCCTTCACCGGATTGTAGATATGAGCTTTGATGATTTGGGACAAGCAGACACAACACTTAAGTGAAGGATGAAATGGGAAGAAAGGCAGTGAAAGACAAGGGGGGAAATCTTTACATCTGGAAAAGACTGAGAGGAAGCCACCCATCTGTGGCCAAACAGCTGGAGGCCAGACAGAGTGGGCCCTGTCAGCATGAGTGTGTCCGTGTGTGTTTAGTGTGTGTTGGCTCATGGGAAGCAAGTGGGGGTGGAAAAGAAAAGCTAAGTCACCGGTCTGGAACGCTGGATGTCACAAGATGTCTTCACGGCACTAAGCTAACTAGGACAGAATGTTTTGGGGGTAGGAACAGACAATTAACCTGTTGGAACAACTGTCTTCATAGCTGTGCTCAACAAATGCAGCTCTGACAGGTCCCACAGCCCCCACTAATGTCTCAGTGTTTTCATTTCCCCACCGCATCCTTCCGAAATTACTCCTCATTGCACCCGAGGTATCTGTGGAAATTGAAAAGTGCGTAGCTGCATAGCTCCCTAAGATGGACTAAAGCTAAAATTAAGACCATATTTATGAAATAAGACATTTTAACAAATGGTCATGTCAGAAAATCATTCAGGATCTGTGAAATATTTAATTACGTGTTCATTACAGAAACATGGATGGGTGGATAATTTCATTAAGCAACGCGAAAGAACATAAACATCATTAACATAAATTTGCTATTTTATTCCTAACCCTACTAACAGCCAACCAATTATCTGCTGCATACTGTGAATGTATTTTTAAAGAATTCATCAATATTATTTAAGATCTTCAAATCAGTAGGTACATTGTAATGTGAGTATGTCATGAAACAGTGCAGATAGGAAACACAACAGACCAGGATCAAAGTTTCAAGATATTATTTACAAAAGATAACACAGTGAGGAAATGTGAAGGAGAACGGGGCAATTGATGACGGAAGAGGAAGGGACTTGAGTGGAGGGGAGAGATTAGGTAAACTACAGGAAGGGGGCAACAGTTAGGATAGGGACACAGGCAACCTCCAGGCTAATGCGGAAAACCAGCAATGACTACGGTAACCCAGGTGGACAGACTCAATGAACTGACAAAGAGCATACAAAACAAAAATTGCTGGGTGCTGCTGCCCATCCAGGTGGTGATACTTTGAGCCAAAACACTCTCAATGGTGCAGGTATAAAAGTTCCTGAGCACTTTGAGAGGGAGCTTAAAGTCCCTCAGGCATCTGAGGTGGCAGAGACGCTGCTGAGCTTTCTTCGCCAGGGTGTTGATGTGACAGGACTACGTCAGGTCCTGCATGATGTTAACACCCAGGTCCTTGAGGCTCTCCGCTCTCTCCACCTCTGTCCCGCTGATCCTGAGTGGATGGTATGCCATCTGCTGCTTCTTGCTGTAGTCGACAATCAGCTCCTTGGTCTTGCTGACATTCAGTAGGAGGCTGTTGTCTCTGCACCAGTCCTCCACGATTATCGCTAGCTGTAAATACAGGAAAGAGGGGTAATGACCAGAACCAAGTACTACAGGTTGAGGCACAGTAAGGGAAACAATGGCTACGTGGAAATGACTACATATGGTTTAAGCAACTACACGTAACCCGGGAAAACAACATGAAGAGCAAAGCACGCTGCAACTACACACCAAACAAACTAGAACTAAAGTTCACTGTACCCAAACGTTAATGCTAATAGGAACACACGTTAATGACTGTACTACCCTTCTTAGCTGGCAGTGGAAGTAGGTAGTGTGGTCAGGAAGTCTGTGGGCAGAGGAGAGTGGCATGGCGTGGCTAATGGAGGTCTTGATATTATACGGGTTCAGATCCAGAGGAGTTCGGTGTGCAGGCAGGTCTGGAGAGGTGGGTGTGCATCGAAGGATCAAACAAGAGCAATGTGTACAAGCAGGGAGCACGTCAGAAAACTAGGCACAGAAAAAACAGGTTACACCAGAATGAAAACGAAGCAGAGTAGAATTATTTGGCAAGAGTTGATTGATTGTAGACTGATCAACGGTCCGGCATCAAATGATGAACTGAGCCGGGAGGGAGAGGGAAAGCTGCCAGCTAAGCCGAGGTGGAGGTAAAGGACATGACAGAGTAAATCTTCTAGTATTTGTAACTGAAGCATAGCGACTTTAGCGAGGCAATTACAAAGAGCAGGAAGACACTTTAAAACATTTCTTCGACGATAACATAATTTTGGCTACAAGGCTAAAATGATATTTGTGATTTGTTATTTTACAATTACGAGCCAGTTTACACAATAACGGCTTTAGGATGAAACAAAAAGGTTTTATTGCGTTGCGGCCTCCTGTTTACACAGAAACAGTGTTTTAGCATTTTAAAATGGAAACTTTTGAATATGGCATCCAGAGTGGATTTTTTCTCAAATGCAACAGCCGCTGTCGCCATGTGAACGAGTAGCCGGAGTTTTCAGTGAGAACGCTGTCATCATGTAATGTACTTTGTGGATGCACATTAAACTTTTATTCTACTTGCTAAGGACAAGAGGACAAGGACCCAGCTAGGAGCAGTGTACATCTTGGCATGTTATCTCGACAAGCTGCAAACCTGAACTAATCATTCAGAGACTCACTTTCTAATCCGTAGAGGAAGAAAGAATTATGGGAATGGTTGTTTCACATATTTTGTGGGACTGTAGAACACTGTACGTTAAAACTATATGAACTGGACTTTGTATAATATAGACTTTTTAAGTTGGTCTCCTTGTTTCCGTGTTCACACTGTGTCCTTTTAAATATTGTGAATCTCAGGCTCTGCTGGGGGGTTTGTGATCTCAGGGACTGTCTGTGTCATGCTTGCTTAAATTGTTCCAGAGCAACACTTGACCAGAGTGTGCTGTCTGAAGTTTAGCTAAGGAGGACAATTAACCTTAACTAGCATAACCACTGCAGTTTAGCTGTAACATACTGTTTTCATCCAAAAACGCACTATGTACTGTATGTGTGTATCATGTGTAACATGACAATTCTTCTATTTATGAAATTACAATTGTGGTTTGATAAAACTTCAATTCTGGCATTACTCAATATATCTGAGTGATCAGATCTCATACGACATATGCACAAATGTTGTCAGCAGTTAGTCCCTGGATTCATTCCTGGCCGGATTAACCTTTACATCATAAAATGCCCCCAAAAATGATGTAAAAATAAAATCTATATATGTATTTTTCGTATGTTTTGGCTAAGCCAGAATGGTTTAAGCCCAGAATACATCTGTGATATGTTTAGAGAATACTAACCTAGCAGGGCTCTTAGATCCAAGGACTCAGGTCAGCCAGTCCAGACCAGAGTCCGACTAAACATGGAGAAGCAGCATTTAGCTGTTATGCTGCAGACAAGTGGAACAAACTGCCAGTGGAGATTAAACTTTCACCAAATGTAGACACTTTTGAATCCAGGTTAAAAACATTTCTTGTCTCGTGCGCCTATGCATGAAATCTGCATGGTGTCTTTTAACTATCTACCTCACTGTAATGCTCTTAATGTTTTATGTAAAGCACTCTGAATTGTCTTCGACATGAAGGGTGCAAATAAACGTGCCTTGCCTTGCCTAAGCTTAAATTTGAAATAACTTGCATGGCATTGATTTGATGCTCTCAGCCTAAAAGAAACCATTGCAATGCAGTTTATAATTGAAGGAAGAAAGATTTTACAAACCCCAGCGTCACAGTTATAATCATATAGTTTTTTTCTTGTATCATTTGTGAGGTAAACACTAGAATCAAAGTAACCTTTTATGGATGTGATCTAGTATTTATTTGATTGGCCAGCACCAACAACTGGGTGATACTGCATTGTGTAGAGCATTTTGTGACAGTTACTCTTATTCCGCTATACTAATCAGTATTTTAGTCCTGAGTTAATATATTATACTGTGTAAATTGGTTCAATATATCTCCACTTATTTTCATCTTCATTATTTTTGTTTGTAGTTTTCCTGGTTTAGTATAATCAGAGTCAACCTCTTGACAATTTAAATGTTCCTACCTTGATTTCACCCATCTGCATTGTTCGTAAACTAAATTGTCAACGTGATGTATTTACTGTGGCAATGTGAGACAGGTTCACAGACTAAAAATGAAGACAAGATCTCACACAGGAGAAGCTACGGCATGTTATTCATGACTGTCATCATTTAAACACATGCAATCTACACCTATTCTGTTTCTCTCTTTCAGAAAAAAACAGTGTCAGTGCCTTTTGTTTTTACTTGTCACAACATTTCTTCAAGCGAGCTGGGGTTAAAGGGCAGCCTCGGAGGACTTGGGTTTCCTTCTGGTTAAAAGCTTTTTTCAGAGCGTGTGTGTGTGTGTGTGTGTGTGTGTGTGTGTGTGTGTGTGTGTGTGTGTGTGTGTGTGTGTGTGTGTGTGTGTGTGTGTGCCTGTGCCTGTGTGTGTGGTTTCCCTCTGTGTCCGCTTCAAACAGAGAGGAGTTCACCTCTGCTATGCTATGACATTTTTCATGTCCTTGAAGTTATTGAAATAAATGTGTTTTGGACTGGTGAGCGGTTGTGTGTGTGTGTGTGCGTGTGCGTGCGTGTGTGTGTGTGTGTATGTGTGTGCGTGTGTGTGTGTGAGAAAGAGAGAGCGAGAGAGACAGCAAGAACTTGTTCAAAGTGAATGATGATGACTTCAGGCCACAGGTGAAATTTGAGCAGTTCATCACACTGCTGTTTGTGACCTTTTAACACATTTTGCAGGTGGAATACACACACACATGCATAGGGTGAGCAGGTGGGCCACTTTGCATGGGACTGCACAGCATTCCTGTCTCTTTTCATGTGTCACGCAGGTTGAGACCATGTCCCGCATTGTGATTGGTGGTCACCTGCTAGCATCAACTCAGTAAAATACACGCACACATCTTCACATCTAGTCTGTGCATATAGTCTACAGATTCTTTCTCTCACACTCATACACACACATTCTGGCGACCAGTTGTATTGCAGGAAAGGATTGTTAAGTTTTCCCAAGGGAAGCAGCTGTACAGCCATTCAATGGACATTGTTATAAGGCTGTTTTTCTTTAAGTGATCCTCCCATCATTCCCCTCTCACTCTCTGTGTCTCTCATGGTCCTCAGCTGATAGCTCCCACGGGTGATTAATGCATAGTTAGTGTTTTGCTAATCTGTCCAAAAGCACTTTCCCTAAGTGAGGAAAGTGTCCAAATGGTGTTGCGTTATAAAACATCCAGTGTTTTTGTGAGGGGATTTACATCAGAGCTGCTGCATGTGGCAGTCAGTGTCGATGTGCTTATCTTGTTTGATAAGAGACCATAAATATTTCGAGAAGGTCCACTGATCCTCCTTTTCAGTAATGTAGCACATACTACCGTTCCACCATGCCCACATCCACTTTATTCTTCATTGTTTCATATAAGATATTTGATAGTTACTTAACAACTAAATAGTCAAAAACAGACAAAGTTTTGTGAAATAATAAATAAATAACACCCTTTAATATATACACAATTCAAAGTTATTCAAGCTTTTTGCAGACAGTTTAATTACTACTTACTATATTATACTTGAGCAAATATGCGATAAAAATGGCAATACTGTGATGTAAATAATGAACTAAATGGCACTAAAGTGGAAGGACTATTTAGTTTCAGGCTTTTGTTCAGTTTGTGCCCAACATCTGAAATTGAATCTCTCACTCTTGCTCCTTTTGACATATTGACAGACACACACACAGCTAATGAGAGGGTTTCTCAGCCTGCGTCTGCTGGATTAGCACTCAGAGGAGCAGAATGGATCTGACTGAGGGAGGAAACCAGCAGTGGGGAAAAGAAGTGAGTGAACAGAGGGACAGCGTAGAGTAAATAGCGCTGACCCATGGGGGGTCGGCCCCTTTTCACCAGCTCTCTCCCTGGAAATCCACCTCTTATTCAAGCATGTCCCCCTCTCTTCACCTCAACACACCACTATCTCCTGGACCTTTTGGGATTTAAATGATATCTCATTAGCTCTTATTGGATTGCAGCTTTCACAGGATGCATAGTGTTTCAGTTTTTCACTTTTACCAATCGATGAAAAGGACACTGGCATCTGGGATAAAGGACTTCTTTCTGTTTTCCTCCCTTCATCGACCATCTTGTCTAATTTCCGCTCCTCTTCTTTCCCTCATTTATTCTTTCTCTCACTCCATCTTTCTGTCCCTCCTCCTCTCTCAGTTCAACATGGTATATCTCTCTACACTATTTCAAGCTCTTTTCAATACAGCTGAGATAATTCTGCACTCTCATCCTCCTCTGTGCCTCCTCTCTGTCCTCTGAATCTACAGGGTGTCTTTGTCTGTTTCTAATGTGCCATTAACTGTCAGTGAATTAATAGAGAAAAGGAGGGAGAGAGCAAAACAGTGTAAGGATAGAGAAGAACTTTAGCCAATGGATACTCTTTTGGAGTTAACAAGCAACAGTATACATCTTTGTTGCAGCCTGTACAGTAGAAGCAGTATGGTCTGATGTGATATTTGTTGATACATACACTACCATTCAAAAGTTTGGGGTCACTTAGAAATGTCCTTATTTTTCCAATGAAGATAACATTAAATTAATCAGAAATACAGTCTAGACATTGTCAATGTGGTAAATGAGTATTGTAGCTGGAAATGGCTGATTTTTAATGGAATATCTACATAGGGGCCCACTTCCAGCAACCATCACTCCTGTGTTCTAATGGTACATTGTGTTAGTTAATCATGTTCGAATTCTAATTGATGATTGTGCAATTATGTTAGCACATGAATAACAGCATGCGTTTTCATGGAAAACGTGAAATTGCCTGGGTGACCCCAAACTTTTAAATGGTAGTGTATGTAAACAGATTCATGACCACATCACAACCAGCATCTGGCCTCCACTGGGCCTCACCCACTTCCTAAACCCTCTTGCTCTCTGGGGTCACTGACAATGTGTCGCACAGCCAAATTTACCACATGCCTGCCCCTGTTTGCACATTTTATTGCAACAAATGGTGCATCTGACAATAAACAACAGAAATTTGTAACACGCCCTTGCAATATCATTCATTATGTCACCCTGTTGTTCTCAGGCTGATTATGATTTGACTAAAACGTGGTCTGACAGGTCAATGAGGCAACTGCACTAACATTTACCCAACACCAAAGGGTGGAGATGGGGGCAGAAAAAGAGAAATGAGGAGATGGGGAATTGAGAAGGTAAAGAAAGCAAAGAAGTTAAGTAAGAGGTGGAGAGTCCAATTATAACGTAATGCCTGATGATGTGTTGTTTTAAGTTTAAAACTGAAATTATAACTTCAACATCCTTCCATCCATCCATTATCTATACTCTGTTTAATCCTCTGTAGGGTAGTGAGGGGGCTGCAGTCTATCCCAGCTGACTCAGGGTGTCTATCTCAGGGCCACACATAGAGACAAACAAGCACACTCACATTCCTCAGCATGTTTTTGGACTGTGGGAGGAATTGTGGAAACCCAGGCAGAAAGGCTGAGATTCGAACCCACGACCTTCTAGCTGTGAGGCAACAGTATTAACCACCTCAGCACTGTGCCGCCTGCAATTTGAACAGTATTTACTCATTTGTTTAGACAGACAGAAAGGCACGCAGGCACACAGGCAGATAGATAGATAGATAGATAGATAGATAGATAGATAGATAGATAGATAGATAGATAGATAGATAGATAGATAGATAGATAGATAGATAGATAGATAGATAGATAGATAGGTAGATAGAATATATTGACAGACAGGAAACCATCACTAGCTCCAAGAGGCCTGGGAAAAAGTTGGCTTGTGTGTCTGTGTGTGTGTGTGTATTGGGAGTCCTTTTGTCCTTTTGCTGATCCCACACTGATAACGTCTGCCGGGACAGGAAGCAGCACAATACCAGGCAGGCCCCGAGGAAAGGGAAAACACACACATACAGACAGACACACACACACACACACAGACACAAACACACACTTTCCCTCAACATAAACCTCGTAGAAATGAATCCCCCAGCCACCCCCACACCATAAAAATACAGCATTCACTTGTCTCTGTGTGTGTCTGGTTCTGCCAAACGTGAGTGACCTACAGCTCCATACTGTGTCCGAACACCTCCTGTGCAGACACAGGTGGAGCACTGAACTAGCTGCTGCTGCTCTGCTAATGTGCTCTACAGGCTGCGTTGACAATGTGCTACTAGGCAAGCCCACTGATGATGGTACTTTGTACTTTGAAATGAACTTTTTTTTGGTCTCAGAATGGTATTGTTGAAAATCTGGTGTAGAAGTATCTGATATAACTGCCTTTACTTCCAAGTCTGTGCTTTATTATTTACTTTCATCTCCAGAGGTTTTCACTGATCCAGACCCAAGAGCAGGATTCAGAGATCAGGTGTGTGAATGAAGTTGTTTTTGTTCCAGGTTGATGTTAAGCCAAAGCTTTTCACCAAAAGAGAAGTTGCTGTCTGTGTGTCTGTTTCAGTAATTCATATCTTCTTAGGAATTGACTTTCCATGAAAAAGGGTTAAGAACAGGATGCAAAGTGAAATACAGCAAACAGAATGAAAATAAAATGGATTTAACAAGAGGGGAAGAGGCGGGGAGCACAGTGTTGATCCCAGATGATCTCAGGTCATCCAAAAACACAAACAAAGCAGAGCTGAGGATCAGCCCCCAGAGGGACGAGAGGAATAAAGGATTAATCCATCTGTTAAAGTCTACAGATGTCCTGTGGAGAGAGAGAGTGAAAGAGTGAAAACCTGAAAAGCTCTGTAACAAAGTGCATCTCCTTAGCTGCAACAACAAGTTGTTTTTTTTTTCCTGGAAAAGAGTGGTAGTTGTAAGTAGGCTATGTGTGGGTTATTTAGTGTTGTGCTAAAATACTTGACAAAAGAGAGACTGAAATATCTGCAAGAAAAGTTTGCATTTTGAAAAATGTGTTAGAAAATGTTTGTGATGTCCTAGGATATACCAATACTAGAAAAGTATGACAATACCCTGACCTTAAAAATGATACTACAGGCACAGTCGGTAGTCAATCACCTTTTCTGTGTGCACTTTTAAAGATTAGGTTAAGGATAGATTTGGTTTATGAACTAAATGGGAACTGTGAATTCAGCCCCTCATTTTTATTGTGACGTTTGGCATTGGTTTGTCTGTCTATTCTTTGGTAACATTACTCAAAAACAGACTAAGAGATTTGGATGAAATTTTCAGGGAAGGTCAAAAATGACACAAAGTCAAAGTGATTAGATTTTGGCACGGATGTGGCTTATAGTCTGGATCCACAGATTTGTTAAAGATTTCTGTATCATTGCGAGATAGCAGCATGGCGTCACTGTAACTATGACAACAGGTGATCACATGATTGCGATCATACAAACCGCTGTGGACTTATTGGGACTTATCCACTGGAAATGATACAAGGAAGAAACTGATTAAATTGTGGGGGTATTTCTAAGTCACATCAGTTCCCATCACCCGCTACATATTTAGATCATGTGATTCTGTATCCGTATATAGTGTGCACATGTATAACACATGCTTGTGCTCAGTGCAAGGTCATTTTGTTTGTGGGTACATCTATATTAAATGGCCATATTCTATGGTGCCGTGATTTCTGACCATCATTAACTAATAAACAAAAGCTGCATTTTTGAAAAAAGTGCTGCATTTAAAAAAAAAATGCTGCATTTCTGAAGATTCCTGATGTGCCTGCCTTTCTGTCTGTCTAAACAAATGAGTAAATACTGTTCAAATTACAGGCAGCACGGTGTTGAGGTGGTTAATACTGTTGCCTCACAGCTAGAAGGTCGTGGGTTCGAATCTCAGCCTTTCTGCCTGGGTTTCCACAATTCCTCCCACAGTCCAAAAACATGCTGAGGAATGTGAGTGTGCTTGTTTGTCTCTATGTGTGGCCCTGTGATAGACACCCTGAGTCAGCTGGGATAGACTGCAGCCCCCTCACTACCCTACAGAGGATTAAACAGAGTATAGATAATGGATGGATGGAAGGATGTTGAAGTTACAATTTCAGTTTTCAACTTAAAACAACACATCATCAGGCATTACGTTATAATTGGACTTTCCACCTCTTACTTAACTTCTTTACCTTCTCAATTCCCCATCTCCTCCCATCTCTTTCCGGTTCTGCCCCCATCTCCACCCTTTGGTGTTGGGTAAATGTTAGTTCAGTTGCCTCATTGACCTGTCAGACCACGTTTTAGTCAAATCGCAATCAGCCTGAGAACAGCAGGGTGATATAATGAGACAAAAGCAGCATGCTCACTCATGCTCACTATTGAAACATTATGTAGTCGTGCCATTTTTTTAAAAACTTTTTTCTTTCTCCTGTTCATCTCCCATCTTTTCTTCCCTCTTCTTTCCCAAATACCTTCTCTTACCTTTCCTCTCAACACTCTCATCTCTCCATCTGTTTATCAGTCCACTTGTTCTCTCCTTCCCCATTCAGTCATCATTCATGCAGTCATATTAGTCCTGCTTAACACACCTGAATATCCAACAAGCTGTCTTTGGTCTAGTTGCAATGTGGATAGTGTTGTTGGCAACAGACTGTGACAAAATGCTTGCAATGAAAAGCATCTCTGATTATCATTTTCATTTTTGTAATAAATTTTACGTGCAGTGCTCTTTAAGTGGCTACTCAGGCTATTACATATTCATCAGTGTGCTATTTTTCTCACTTGCATCATTTGGTCTCTCATTGTTTTGTCCCTTATTGTAGTTGCACAGGGTTCGATTTTTTGATGGCAAGTATCCCTTTACACTTTCATTTTAACTTTTTAAATTTCACTTTCTTTTGTTTTCTTACATGTGTAACTATGTCCATACACCTTAAAGAGTGGCCGTTGTGGGAAACAAAAAGTCGATAAAGTCTTAAGTCTTCTTCTTATCATTAACATCATCTGTCTCTCAGCCAAGCAGACAAAAATAGGAAAGGACAGCAGCTAAACACTGACCCACTCCACACATACACACTCATACACACACACACACACACAAGTACACACATCCATTGTATTTGTGCTGTTTTTGCAGTCTTATCAGGCAGAGATATGGGGAGCTGAGCAGATTCTCTGAGGACTTCAGCTCTCTGAACCTTGGGGCTGCTGACATGACCTCTGCCCTCTTACACATGTAAGCACACACACAAACAGATAAAAAATTTGGTCACACACTAACACTGTTTGCTCCATGCTCACTCATTCAACACTGTCACACTCTCACAGCCTCACACATCCACGCTTACACACTCCCTCACCTGAACTAACAGGCTCTCACACATTACTTTTCTTACTCTGACTCACCGGATGTCGGCTGCGGGTGGAAGCCTACCATAGGCCGCTCATTTCAGGCTGCTCTCCTTCTGCTATTAGCATTAATACCACACTGAAAATGTCAAGTTTTGCAGAGGATTTGGATCATACAATAAAGCAGTCATGCTATTTTTTTCATTGCATTATCCATTTTAATGACAGCGCTCATCTCCTTGCATGCAAATATTCCGCCACAATTTCAATTATTCCGGGGTTTTCAGAACTGTTTGTTAGTTTCCTTTGTGCCGAAGTTTCGGCGTCAATTGTAATATTGAGCCTTTGATGTCCGCTAACTTACCTAGCCGGGTTTTTACCTTTTTCAGGTTAGTTCTTATTAAATTCCTGATTTGTTAACTTGAGTCTGGCGACTATAATTCTTCCAAGCCCTTAGGGTCCCCCATGAGTCTAGTTGTGTTTATGCAACTTCCTCTTTCCTGTTGTAGTTCAATACATTGCATGTATGCATGTTCGCTTGTCGTGTCTTTGTTGTCCGGCGCCTGAGTCTGAGTCAAAACCTGACAGTGTGTGTGTACATTTTTTTCTGTTTTGGAGAGCCAGAGTGTGTACGCACAACATGAGTGTGTTGAAGGTTAATTTGTCCCTGAAAGTAAGCTGTAGAGGAAAGGGAGCCGTGGTCGGGTAAAACCTGTTCTCTTTAGCCTTCAAGACCTACACAAATACACAAGCACAACTTTTTAAAAGCAGCACTGCCTCTTACCTTTGTTCTGCAAACTGCTCCCTGCAGGCGATGACAGTAAAGTCATCTTCTCCTTACCCAGGGGAGTTTCCATCATTAACCGGTAACATACCGACAAAGGTGATGCACTGATCTCTTGTAACACAGTCCACATGTACACCTGATCAAACCATCACTCCATCCATTACTTCACTTCACATCTAATTCCCAAGGTGGATCCCACTGGTTGTTAGGCCTCTAAATAAACAAAGACAGCTACAAACTGTCTTTCTTCCCAGGCAGCAGTCTGCACTTGGGCAGGTTTTGAGTTGTAAGTGATGGATGTTTTCTTCATCTCCCTGGCTTTCCACAAAATGTTGAAGGCAGAGTGGCAGTTCATCCGAAATGAAACTCCTGCTGATCTAAACATCTCTCATCTCCACCTTTGAGACAGTCGGGATATGAAGAACAGAGCACAAGGAGGCTTTTTTTGTCTTTGATCAAAAAGCTCCCGGAGAAAAATATTACAGATAAGGACAAGTTTAACAGTAGCAGTGGAAAGTCAGAACAGGAAAGAAATCCACCAGAGTTGTTAGAAAAGATGGAGAGGGAAATGTGGAGAAAAGATTATAAGCAATGGAAGGACAGAAGAAAGGGTCGACATGGTGAAAAGCAGATGAGGTAGAAGTTTGTAGGTACAGAGGTGTTGGCAGGAATTCATTTCCATTATCCATTATCTATACACCGCTTAATCCTCACTAGGGTCGCGGGGGGGGCTGGAGCCTATCCCAGCTGACTTGGGCGAAGGCAGGGGACACCCTAGACAGGTCGCCAGTCTGTCGCAGGGCTACACATAGGGACACACAAGCACTCACACATTCACACCTACGGGCAATTTAGAATGATCAATTAACCTCAGCATGTTTTTGGACTGTGGGAGGAAGCCGGAGTACCCGGAGAAAACCCACGCATGCACAGGGAGAACATGCAAACTCCATGCAGAAAGATCCCAGGTCCGAGCCGGGACGTGAACCAGGGACCTTCTCGCTGCAAGGCGAAAGCGCTAACCACTACGCCGCTGTGCAGCCCAGGAATTCATTTCATTTTTTAAATTTTTTTTGGAAAAACGGTTTTACAGTAGTTAGCCACAATGTTGTTCTCTGCATGCAAACTTTAGGTTTTGCACCCACATTGTTGTCTTTCTTCAGATATCTCATGGTATGTCAACGGTCTTCAACAGAATCAGGACCTTGCAACACATGTTTTTATGATCACATGCAGGCGCAGCTTCACCATGGACCTGAAGAAGTCACACCAAGTCAAAATCTGTGAAGATTTCTGAACAGGTCCGAGATGAGCGAATCTTCATGTCAAGGATCATCACAAGCGATGAAGTGATGGGTCCACAACTACAAGTGTTCACTTGTTGTCATAGTTACAGTGACGCTGTGCCACTATCTCACAATGATACAGAAATCCTTAACAAATCCGTGGATCCAAACTATAAGCCGCATCACTGCCAAAATCTATCACTTAGTCCTTGTGTCATTTCTGACCTTCCCTGAAAATTTCATCCAAATCTGATATTCCATTTCTGAGTAATGTTGCAACAGACAGACAGACAGACAGACAAACCCATGCCGATCATCACATAACTCCGCTGTGTTCCTTGGTGGAGTAAATATATCAGTCAGAGGGACTAAATCGGGATGTTTATTTGAGTGATTTAAATCCATTTTCCTGCTAATGCTTATGACTTTTACTTGCAATTTTACATTGCTGTATTAGTAATTTTACGTTGTACTTACATATATATATACTGTGTAATGTCATTCAGCTTTTCTCTAAAAGAATGCAGCTCTTCCCTGTTTGCCACTGTAGCACACATTGACATATAGAGGAACAGCACCTCACAGGAGTCCACCATCCCATTCCTCTTATTCCTGTAATTAGTGATGCGAAGTATGAAGCCTTAAACAAATGACTCTCCTCCTCTACCACCTTGTTCTTTCTCACGCTGCAACAACTGAAAATTATTGTGTCGACGAGGGGAGAGACCAGACACTGGACTCCTCCTTGTTTCTCTTCTTTTCATTGAGTGTCCCTCCACCTCCTCCACATTCCTGAGGCCAGAGCATTGCCTAGGAGCGGAGAAGAGACATTCCTGGCGTCACTGTTGTGCTCACGATGCTCCTCCAGTCATTAATGAAAACAGGAGCGGTAGTGATGGGAGATGTTTTAATCTTTATGATTGCGCTGCTCTTATTCACAAAGCTGGAGATGATAGAGAGATCACAGGTAATAATGGCCTGTTTTCCTTTCACTCACAGTGATTTTGGTGTAAAAATGATAGTCACTTATAGTGCAGTGAGCTTTTAGCTGATACTTGGCTGCCCAGGTCTACATTTTCACAATTGAAAACACAATTGGGATTTTAGTTTTTTTGTTTATTTGTTTGTTTGTTTTTTTTTACTTCTGCAGCAGAATCCTAAAGATCTGGTTTTATTCCTACTGGTTTTGGCTCCCTGTAATGTGTGAATGTTGCGGTTTCAGGTTGTTGTACTGCCTAACAGTGGCCACAGAATTCATTAATGTAGCTTTGAGTGTTTATACATTGCTCTTAGACTAAACTTTCCAATTGGCTAACATTCAGATTACCAGAATGGACCACAGCCACTAAAAGGTCAATAAGTCCATGTGATTAAGAACAATTAAACTGTCTCTGAGTGTATCAGTCACACAGACTTCATGGGCTCAACATACACAGTGTGCATTGTTCAGCTTCATTATTCTGACGTGCCAGGTCCTTTGTCCTCTCACTTCATCCATTCGCTATTGTTCTGCTTTCTTCCTTGATTGCTGCCTAATATGCATTAACATTCCTAACATAAACACACACACACAGAGAGAGAGAGAGAGAGAGAGAGAGAGAGAGAGAGAGAGAGAGAGAGGGAGAGAGAGGGAGCGAGAGAGAGACTTCCCTGTGATATACATAAATGACTACTTTTCAGACTGGGTGGCTGTATTTGTTCCAGGAATCTGTTGGCTTCCATTCAACTATGAGTGGAAAATCTAGAAGCAGACTCCTAAGTCTCTATTGACTTATGCAATCCATCACAGTGGAAAGGCTATCTGCATTCATTGACAAAACCATCTCTAGGTCTGCTTACTTTCTTGTTTTGTGTGAACAATTCTGAATGTCTATAGCACTTATCTACATTAACATTACTGGAAACAGCAGCTGGCCAACCATGCCATCTCAAGCTCCTCTAAGTCAAAGTAAATTTTTGATGAAGACATTGCTGACTGTGTCCAATCTGACCTGATCTCAACAACCAGCATCAGCGTGTAGGTGGTGCTGACTTGTAAACAAACATGGTACTTTCCAGCCCAAGGAAACAATGCTGCCGTATGGACTGCATTTTCTGTCCATTATTGAGCTAGCGTCACTGCCGCTCTCTGTAGATTAAGCTACCTTAGTACCTACAGATTATATTTAAGGAACCAGGTATAAAACTGTGGCTCAGGTGAGCAGGACGTCCACTAATCAAAAGGTGCTCATTCTTCCCCTGAGCCTTGGACTGCTGTGACCTTTAGACAATTATAATGGTATTCAGGTTAGAACAAGACTCCTACTGCAACTTCTGCTAAAGTAATTCTGTTATACAATAATAATACTAGTCTGTTATTTCAAATTCTGACAAATGTTGATGCTTTCTTGATTTCACTGTAATGGATTTCAGAAGTCAAGCCGGTTTCAATTGTTTGCAAGCTGATTTTTTCACCATGCCAAAAATGAAGGGAGAGCATGGAAAACACGTGATGTAAGTACTAGGATACTTGGTGCACGCATTTTAAAAAAACCCAACATACACTACCATTGAAAAGTTTGAGGTCACACAGACGATTTCATGTTTTCCATGAAAATTCACACTTTTATTCATGTGCTAACATAATTGCACAAGGGTTTTCTAATCATCAATTAGCCTTTCAACACCATTAGCTAACACAATGTACCATTAGAACACAGGAGTGATGGTTGCTGGAAATGGGCCTCTGTACCTCTATGGAGATATTCCATTAAAAATCAGCCACTTCCAGCTAGAACACATTAACAATGTCTAGACTGCATGTACTATGAATTGTATATGATATGTAGTTAAGTACTTTGATAGACTTTAATAAAGGTACATACAATTAATGAATTAACCCTTGAAGACACATGTCCAAACACACACATCTTTGTAGCACACCCTGAGCGACTGCAGCTTTCTCCTTATCACCTTGGCCTCCAACATGGCAGTAAGTAGGTGAGAAACTGCCATGTTTTCCTTTTCTCTCACTCAAAGGCAGCACACAAAAGGCCTCTCCCAATATCCTGTTCCAGAGTGCTGCCTCCTTACTGCTGGATCCCTCTGTGCTCGGCTGGAGTCGAGGAGGGAATAATAGGCAGGCATGTGAAAGACGAGCGCAGAGGGTTCACAGGAATCAGCTGAAGTCAGGCTACTGTGAGTGAGGAAAACCTAGAGATTTTTAACACCCGCAGAGGTTTGAGTGGCCACCAATAGTTCACATTCAAAAAAAAAAATAAAAAAAATCCTCAACTTTGCATCATTAGTAATGTTTTACATAGTTTTTGTACCCAAAGAATTTTTTTTTTCTTTTCATTTGAAGCGTGCTGAGCCTTCAATTAAAAAAAGTGAAATGAAAATGTTTCAATGATTTTTAATAATTTAGCATGTAGATGGGTTTAAGAAGTAAGACAATTAAAGGGGATCTATTGTGTTTTTTTTTCTTATTTTCTGTTTTAATACAATAGATCCATCCATCCATCATATATACATCGCTTAATCTTCATTAGTGTTGCAGTGGGGCTGGAGTCTATCCTAGCTGACTTAGGGTAAAGGCAGGGGACACCCTGGACAGGTCTCCAGTCTATCACTGGGCTACATACACAGACAAACAATCACACTCACATTCACACCTACGGACAATTTAGAATCGCCAATTAACCTCAGCATGTCTATGGACTGTGGGAGGAAGCTGGAGTACCCGGAGAAAACCCACACATGCACAGGGAGAACATGCAAACTCAATGCAGAAAGATCCTGGGAAGGCCGGGACTTGAAGTGGGGATCTTGTGTGCTAACCACCAAGCCACTGTGCAGCCCCTAATATAACAAATCTGCTTTAAAAATACAGAAATCAAGACTCAAGATATCCCACAGAGAGAGAATGGTGCAAAAACTAATCTAATAGTTTCTTTGTCTATGGCATCTGTGTAAATATATGCAAAACCAACATGTAGTCGATATTTTTTGTATCATTTAACATTTAAAACTTTAAGCAGTGCTAGCATTTTAATCAAACGGCACATCTTGTTTTTTTTTTTTTTGAACCTCCGGAATTTCAGAAGGGTGACAGGGTTAGTCCTGATAACTAACAGCTGAGCTGCAGGTCATAGCCGTGTCATCTGAGTTTATTTAGAAACTCTAACTTTGACGAGTGTAGGACAAGGAGGTTTAACACTCAGAATAAAATTTGGAATTTCCTCAATTCCTGAAATTTTATGCAAACCCCTGGAGTTCTCTCACCAAGATCATATGTCCTGTAATTTTGACACATTAATTTGGAATCTTGTCACATAAACCCTACTGTATATATAGCTAACAAAGTTAATCACTGTCAGCTGAAATAAATCCCTTGCCTTCTTTTGAGTGCATTTTCTAATCTCTCCTCAGAGAAAACTGCAGATGTCAAACCTCGCTCCTTCACTTACTGGGAAGTTAAACAAATATTTGACTTGATCAATAACCAGTGCTGCTCCTCACAATGCTATCACTGTCTGGTATGTGTCACATGCTACAGATTATTGTGGACAATGCTGAATTGGCATTGAGTTCCCATTTTTTTCATGTTAGAGGATCAATCACAGGAGCCATTGTGCAACAAAATTATCTGGAGTCATAGAAGCCACAGTTTGAGACTGCTCTTAAATTAGTGGTTTACATTTAGCCTAAAAAAGAGCACAGATTCTCCGTACACATACTGCCTCCTACAATCTATTGTATGCTATTGTCGCCTGACAAAGAAAACTATTACTGGAGTTTTACTGTTGTCAAGCCAGCTCACCTCAGTGACCTCAAGCAGGGAATAAAACTAGCACACCTGTTTTTCAGCTGAATCCTCCTCAGTACTGGAATCTTCCTTTCCCATGGAGATTATTACTCTGCCAAGGGACGTGGAGGAGTTTTGTGATGATCGGCATTTATTTGTCTGTCAGTCTGTTAGCAACATTACTCAAAAACGGACAAACAGATTTGGATGAAATTTTCAGGCAAGGTCAGAAATGACACAAAGAACAAGTGATTAGATTTTGGCAGCGATGTGGCTTATAGTCTGGATCCATGGATTTGTTAAGGATTTCTGTGTCATTACGAGACAGTGGCATGGCGTCACTGTAACCTTGACAAGTGAACACTACGTCAGCTGCATGCTGACGATCACATGATTGCGATCCTGCTCCAAGTTGACTGCTGTGGACTTATCGAAACTTATCCGAAATGATACAAGAAAAATGTATTAAAGTGTGGGGGTGTTTCCGAGTCCCATCAATTCCCGCCCGCTACATATTTAGGTCATGCGATTCGGTATCCATAGTGTACACAGGCATAACACATGCTCGTGTTCAGTGCAAGGTCTTTTTGTTTGTGGGTACATCTTTATTAAATGGCCACATTATATGATGCCGTGATTTCGGATCATCAGTAACCATTAAACATTTCTAAAAAAATAAATTTAAAAAAACCAAAAACAAATGGTGCATTTCTGACAATGCCATTTGGGGGAATGAACAGCCTTGAAAGAGTACTGCGCTCTCTGAGTGCTTGCCTTGTTGCTTCTGTGGCTTTCTGATTCATGTTTTGTGTACATTGTGAGACCAGCACAATTATCAAACGATATGAGGGAGAGTGGGATGACAACATAAGATACAGAACATAAAAGCAGAGGATTTCATAGTCAGTTGGGTAACACACACGGTTGCACATGTTCGCCCCACACATATAGTCAGGTCTGGTATTTACTTCTTCCTGCCTCTCAACAAGAGGAGTGCAAAAAGACATTTTCATTAATCTCTTTGTGTGTTTGTGTGTCGGTGTGTCTGCATGTTCAAGGATTTCTACAACATTAAGACAGTAAAAGTAGTCACTTTTATTCTAAGTGAAAATCACTCAAGCATTTTTTTTTCTGATAAACTGATTCATGATAAGCATAATGTCCTTTTTGCAACCCCAGTACCCACTGCTGATAACTGAGCTCATCGCTTATCTGCAGACATGTTGTGCCTACAAAGACACATCTAGCTGGTTGAGGCATGTCTCTTCTTCCGACAAATATAATTAATCAATCAAAATGTCAGATAAGACTGTTGACAAAGACATAGGCAACAAACAGGAGATATCTGGACAGCAGAGGAAACACATTTAAATATCAGGAGGAACAGTGTGTGATTCTGCAGCGAACGTAGGAAGACATTGCATTAAAAGACTACTTTGTTTGCCCATCCAACTCTTTACAATAACATCAACAAAAATCTGACATATTCTATTCCTTGGTGCCATGGAGCTCCATTTGCAAAGCAAACCTCGCTGTCCCTTGCACATACACCGTTTCCTTCTATGTGAGTGATGTTGCTAATGCTAAAAAGAGTAACCAGCTGTTTTAGAAGTGATTGTTTGATACGATGTATTTTTGAGGTGTTATAAAATTCACATCTTCAAAAGAAAACAATGTTGTTTTTTTAAGCTGAGGCAGGAAGTATTCAAAACTGCACTAACATGCTGTTCCTGTTTGAGCAATAATACAACATATTGTCAACTTTTTCACAGGTAATGCAAGGGCCCTTAAGAATTTTTGCGAAACAAATTAAAAGAGTAGATGTGACATTTGCACAGGGACTTCATCACCTCCTCATTCATCTACTTTCAAACTGCAACATAACTTGTGCTGCATGTCTAAATCAGCTTCATGCTGTTCTGGACATGATGGAGCAGGTTTAATAGAATGCATCTAACCTGTTTGTGGCAGTTTCTATGACACGTGTGTGCTGAAGGCATCCATTATGGAGTTAGTGACTGAAAAAACCTGCAGGCCCAGTAAAAGTCCACTACTGTTGCTGCATTATGGCTGAGTCTGGGAAGCCCTGCAGGCTGAAGAGTGCCTACTGATCACTCATTCTGTTTCTCTCTCACACACACACTCTCACACACACTCTCTCTCTCACACACACACACACACACACACACACACACACACACACACACACACACACACACACACACACACACACACACACACACACACACACACACACACACACACACGCTAGAGGCAAATAAATTTGCATTAGGACACAGGCAAATGCATTTACATGAACACACACACACTCTTCACAAGGGCATGTGTGTGTGGTGTGTGTGTGTGTGTCACATCTGGTCAAGTGAGAGGTCCACCTGGTGGTTCTCCTCCCTTTCAGCTGTTGGTCACCCCGCCAGATACAGAATGAGCAAGAGTATACTTTCTTCAACCTTTTGACCTCCTCACGGTTGAAATATATAAAAATACACACACTCTTGTTCATGTTTGTGATTGTAACAGCATACATTATAAAACCACATTTGCAGCTATAGCAATACATCCCTCTTCAAACAATACATTTCTCTTCTCACACTTTACACACACATCTAATCGCACGTTGACTTCCCACACACACAGATGCCCGCCCAGTTTTGCCAAGGGCCGGTAAACTGCGTTGTAGTGTTTTTGTTATTCATGGACTCCGGCAGAGTGGCAAACGCTAACTGAGGCTGATCTGTTTGGACAGATGTGCTCCCAGTCCTTTCAGGGAACAGACACTGCCAGGGCTACCAGCTGCCCTACTCTGACCTCCCAACCTTGACCCATTTGACCCAGAGTGACATTCTGGCTGCCTTTTCAGAGCAACATTGTGGAAATGTAAGAAAAGTGTTGCCTGTTTTATGACTGTGTAACTTATATTTTGGTGTTTACATCCTGTAACGTGTATATTATTATTTGTTTATTTAATTTTATTTTATTCATTGAGATCAGGATCTCTTTCACAAGGGTGACCTGGCCAAGAGGTCAGCAGCACACTTCATAAAACAATTACGAGGTGACAGTATAAGCTAAAACATACAATTCTGAAGGTGCGAAAGTGTTCTACAATAAAAAAAAAAAGTGCGTTAGCTCTAACAGACAAGAAACAATGTAAAATTTAACAACACAAGCACTGTTCAATGGCCTCACGCTGTCTATCCTTCAGGATGGAACGGAAGGCTCAAAGTGGAATAAATTCAGACAATTACAGTTTCTAACCCTTCAGTCTGTATTTGATTTGTTCTGGGTTAATTAAAAGTCAGCTGATGTCCAGACGTGTAAAACTATGATCTCAAGTCATGTGCTTTTAAAATTTTACTATTTGACCTTTATATTAAAAATCCATCCATTCCTCCACACGAGTTTTCAAGTTGATCACTAATAAAAATTAAGTTTTTCTAACTAGTATTTTAATTTTAAAGATTTTTTTTCAGTGTCATGTTCTGAATTGCTTATTTCATAACTATGTAGATCAGTTTTTATATTGAAAAGCATCAAAAAATGAAATTGCTCTTACTAGAAGTTCTTCAGTAGGTTTTGGCTTTTTAATACATTTTTCATGTTACTTTTTACGAATTCATTATTTCAGTAAAATTTTGCCTGATAAAGTGTTTTTCTAAAGCGAAGTTGTGAACTTTAACAGACACTACTATAATATTGAAAACACAAACATCAGATGTGAATTTAAATTACCCTCAATTTTAAGTTGATGCAATTACCAACATTATTATATTAACCCAGCTACAGATAATGTTTGAAATGGTAAGTTTTATCTAAATTAATTCATTAGATTTTTTTTTTTCTCGCAACCAAGCATTTATTCAAGTAGTTGGAATATTTCCCCTAAATTCCTTTTTTAAAGGTAGAGCATTGCAGTGAATTGGAGCCAGGGTACACCGTGAAAAAGTTGCCAGTCTATAACAGGGTTAACACAAAGACAAACATGCACACTTACACTTAGAAATACAGACAATTTAGAATCGTCATTGGACTTTGGGAGGAAGACAGAGTACCCAGAGAAAACCCACACGGACACAGGAAAACATGGACACTCAACACAGAAAGGCTTTAGTCAATTATTAGATCCAATAACCACTCAGTCACCAGGGCACATCAGCATTTAAATATTTTACCTAAAGAATTGTCAATTGAATTTCAGACTTAAATTTGACAAATCTAAAGAAATATTCTCAAAAACTAAAAAAATTACAAATTTGTGGAAAACATGCCACATACGGACATGAACAAAAACTTACATACTCATGTAAAGATTGTCTATGTCATGAAAGTGTTGGCTTTCCAGTGATCCCTATAACTTTGAATTTTGTAAAATGGAATGATTAAAACCAATGCATTTTTGTTGCAAAAAACATTCACATATTTTGGTTCGGGCTGCACAGTGGCGTAGTGGTTAGCACTTTCGCCTTGCAGCAAGAAGATCCCTGGTTTACGTCCCGGCTTTCCCGGGATCTTTCTACATGGAGTTTGCATGTTCTCCCTGTGCATGCGTGGGTTTTCTCCGGGTACTCCGGCTTCCTCCCACAGTCCAAAAACATGCTAAGGTTAATTGATTATTCTAAATTGCCCGTAGGTGTGAATGTGTGAGTGCTTGTGTGTCCTTGTATGTAGCCCTGCGACAGACTGGCGACCTGTCTAGGGTGTCCCCTGCCTTCGCCCGAGTCAGCTGGGATAGGCTCCAGCCCCCCCTGCGACCCTAGTGAGGATTAAGCGGTGTATAGATAATGGATGGATATTTTGGTTCTTCTATAGATTTCTTATAGGTCTTCTGGAAAAATGATCAAATTTGCTGGATCAAAAACAAACACTTCTTGCCCTCTATAGAAATGTTCTATTTTTGCATGTTTGTCACTCTTAAATGTTTCAGATCATCAGTCTGATGTTTGTATTTATTGAATATTATACAGAGATAACCCACAATACACAAAATGCCATTTTTAAATTCTGGTTTATTGAAGAATTATTGAAAACCCCTTATCACACCTCTGAAAAAGTAATTGCCCCCCTAAACGTAGTAACTGGTTGGTCCCTTGGCAGCAACAACTGCAGTTAAATGTTTGTGATAGCTTGTGATCGATCTTTTCATCACCATGGAGGAATTCTGGCCCACTCCTCTCTAATAGTTCTAATTCGGCCACGTTCAATGGTTTTACAGCGTAAACTGCCCTTTAAAGGTTTTGCCACAGCATCTCAATTGGATTCAAGTCCAGACTTCGATTCGGTCACTCCAAAACCTTAATTTAGTTCTTTTTGAGCCATTCAGAGGTTTACTTGCTTGTGTGCTTTGGATCATTGTCATGCTGCATAAATGATTTGTGTTGAGCTTTAGGTCATGAACTGATGGTGGATATTCTCCAGGAGGGTTTTCTGATAGAGAAGAGAATTCATGGCTCCATCAATTATAATAAGTCATCCTGGTCCTGTAGAAGTAAAGCAGCCACAAACCATCACACTACAAGCACCATGTTTCACTGTTGGTATCAGGTTCTTCTTGTGGAACGCAATATTAGCTTTACATCAGATGGAACAGGACCCATGTCTGCCAAAAAGTTCCACCTTTGACTCATCAGTCCACAGGATGTTTTCCCAAAAGTCTTGGGGCTTATCCAGATATCTTTTGCAAATACCAAATGAGCCTTTATGTTCTCTTTGGTCAGGAGTTGTTTGCGCCTTGCAACTCTCCCATGGATCCATTTTCACCCAGAGTCTTCCTTATTGTGAAACCATGTACTGACCTTAACTGAGAATAGCGAGGTCTTTGGTTCTTTTGATGTTCATCTGGGTTCTTTTGTGATCTCCTGGATTAGATATCGATGCACTCTTGGAGAAATGTTGGTAGTTAGCCAACACCTGGGAAGGTTCACCACTGTTCGATGTTTTCTCCATTTGCAGATGTCTCTCACTGTGTTTCTGTAGCTCTCATATGCTGCTTTTTGAGACCTTTTAGCTACTTCACAATCCCAGACAGGTTCTATTTAGTGATGATGAGATTCAACAAGCCTGACAATAATCATATGTGGGTGTAGCTGGTGAAACTGAACCCAACTGCCAAATTAATTTGGTAATTTGGTAGATTGGTAGCTACGGGGGCAGTTACTTTTCCACATAGTGCAATGTGGGGCTGGACAGCATTTTTCCATTAAAAAATAAAAATCATCATCTAAAAACTCCATGTACATACAGCAATGCTAAAATTTGCTCGATTTTTGTTTCATCTGATCACAGAACTTTTCTTCAGAAGGCTTTTATGTGATCAGCAACCCTTAGATGCCACTTATAAAGGAAGTGCTTCCTTCTTGGAGTAGCAAGACTTGTTCAAGATGATGACTTGCTTTTTTAAAAATTTGTGCTGAGCTCCTCGAACTTTTCCACTGCAGTGTTTGTCTCTTGGTCTCAAATGGGCCCCATTTAAATTGCCTCAGAGGTCTCAGCAGCTGTAGTTATTTGTAATTAGTCAAGAGAAGAGGCCATGTCACCAAGAAAATTTGATTTACAAAGTATTCTACATTAACAAAACTAATAATTCAAGTTGTTGTATTAACATTTATGATCCAGTAGATTTACTATTTTTTTTCAGAAGACGTATAATAAATTTATGAAAGAACCAAAATGCATGATTGTTTTCTGTGATGAAGATAGATGTATGTCAGTGGTAACATATTAGGAAATTAAGAGTTATAAGAGACATTGAAAACTCAAGGCTGTCATGATATACAGGATGTCTTTACAAATGTCTGTAAACTTTTTTTTCACAACTGTACTTCCTTAGTGCTATCTATTCAGTGGCAAGGTGTTGAAATACATAGTATTATAAAATATTTGATGGGGTTAGCAATTACTTGATTTGAAAACCCAGATGTCATTATTTTTTAATATCAGTGGACTCATAATTTCCAGTGGCTTTCACTGCATTAAAGGTAGTATAGTATTTTCACTTGTTTCACTATTTTCCGTGACTACTTTAACAAGTACTGCCCCGTCCACAGCTCAACTGTGAAACTGCCTCAGTTCTCACCTATTAAACAGCAGTTTTCCGCTCTGTTTCCTATTGTTCTCAGTATCCTCTTCCTTCCCTGCAGGGATCACATAGGAATGATGTATTTCCCTGCTTCCAGCTCCCCTCCTTTGCCACTGAGTGATGGGAACAGATGACACAAGACCATTTTCTCGTGTTCACCCTGTTTTAGTGTTGCATGCTCGCACAAACATAGAGCAAACAGCAAGGAATAGCACTGTGAGAGACTGGGAAATAGGAATAAAGCTCTAATCATCCTTCTGTTTTTCCACCTGTTAAAAATCACAGTCACAACAATGTGGAGGGTTGAAGATTTAACATTAAATTTATAAATTGAACTGAAAGAATTTGTTATTCTATAGTAAAATACAATAAAAAATACTTTCATGTCTGTATCCATGCCTGCTTCAAAATACACGAAAACAGGCAATGCATTTAAAAAATAAAGATCATGTCCTAGAAGAATTGGACTATACACTATGATCACTTGTGTAAAATATGAAATGACTCAGATTTATTGATTTTTTTTTAAACATATTTTTTTCTTAACACATGCCTTTAACATGCCTTTTGCATAGGAGCCTAAATGTGAGTTCAGATCCGGTGGGGGATCAAGTCATGTAAACTCTAAGTACAAGTTAGAAACAGGTATATTCATGCATATCAGAGGATGTACATGACTGACTTTCATCATCCCCAGACCAACAGTGACGGACAAAAAAGCAGAAAAGTACAGAAAAAAGTCAAAAGAATCCAAGCTAGTTACTTGTCTGTCAGGATCATTTCTTAACTTTTCAGAATGATTACTGAAGAAAACTCTTTCTGTGAAAATGTATAATAGGAGCAGAGGCATCTCAATGACTTTACATTCTTCCGATGTTTTCTGGAAAGGCCAGTCACACAAGTCTAGAAAACCACAGTGTGAATATTGGTTGAAACCCAGCACTTGCTGCTTTCCTTTGCCTTTTTTATTCTTTTTTTGACTCAAGTTTTCTTGTGTGTGTGTGTATGTCACCATGATGGCTACAATTCTGTTTTATTTTCAACTTGTGAAGAATTTATTTCTGCCGAAGAAGCCTTTGGTAGCACTGAGAGATCAATGTGGGTTGTTTATTCTTCAGCCTGTCTTTAGTTTCACAGTGTTGTGTGTCTAAAAGAACTCTGTACTCCTATTAGTCAATGTAATGGATAAGTTGTGAGACTGATCACTCTATCCAAGTGAGGGTAAAAAACTACAGAGAATGAAGCAATTTTCTTGCTCACTTAAATTTAATCCCAGTCTTACATCTTTTGAGTAAGAATTCTTTACACGTGTAAAGATTTATAACCTCAAGCCAACATGCTTTTTCTCAATTTGCTTTTGATTACTGGTTCTGAATTGTGTCCTTTTTTCAACCTAAATCCTTTGTTCCTCTTTTCCCTCCCCTTCGATTGCCCTGATTAGTTTCACCTGTGTCTTGTCTCTGTCAGTGTCTGAATAGTCTTGTCTCTCCCTCTGTCGTTGTCAGTTCGTCCTGTTTGTGACCCTATTTGCTTCCCTTCGTGTTAGATCTTTTGTTCACCTGCCAGAGTTCTTCCCTGGCAGGTATTTTTTATTTATTTATTTCTATTTTTTTGGTTAATCTTTGCTTCTTATGTTTTTGATTTATCTGGTCTGTGGTTTGTTTTTTCTATCAGCTTTTACATTAAAGCTTTTTGTTCCTTTAATACTTGTCATTGCTGTCTGCATTTGGGTCCTTAACTCACCAATCAGTGGCAGTAGGAACTGACCAGTGTGGATCCAGAAGACACTGAGACTGAGACAAGTTACAGTCATGGACGAAAGTATTGGCACCCCTGGAATCTTTCAGGAAATACACCATTTCTCCCAGAAATTGCTGCAATTACAAATGTTTTTGGTATACATGTGTTTTTTTCCTTGACATGCTTTGGAAAAACACAAAAAAGCAGAAGAAAAAAAAAACAAAATTTACACAATTTTACACAAAACTCAAAAAATGGGCCAGACAAAATTGTTGGCACCCTTTTAAAACTGTGGGTAAATCATTTTATTTCAAGCATTGTTTCATAGTGTTCATTTGTTGTAACTATGACAAGTGAACACTACGTCAACTGCCTGCTAACGATCACATAATTGCGATCCTACTCCAAATTGATCACTGCAGACTTATCCATCGGAAATGATACAAGGAAAATGGATTAAATTGTGGGAGTGTTTCCAAGTCCCATCAATTCCCACCTCCCGCTACATATTTTGGTCAGACGATTCGGTATCTGTACATAATGTACACATGCATAACACACGCCTGTGTTCAGCGCGAGGTCTTTTTGTTTGCGGGTATATCTATATTAAATGACCACATTTCATGTTGCCGTGATTTCTGATCATCAATATCTAATAAAAAAATGCTGCATTTATTTTTTTTTAAATGCTGCGTTTCTACAAAACAAACAAACAAAAAATGCTGCATTTCTGACAATGCCATATGGGGGAAAGAACAGCTTGGTGGAGTGCTTCACTCTGAGTGCTTGTCATGTTGAAACCGCGAGAATATGGACTGAAGTGATAGATTCTAGTGAACTGAGGAGAGGAATTGACTTGAATATGAAAAATTGGAATGTGAAGAAACAGAAATGTATTTATATGTTTTGTTCATGTTTTGAGGGGTTTAATAAAACACACGGAGACGCAATCTGGAAAGAAGCGCATTGTACCATGTTCTCATTGTTCCCGCTTTATCCACCTGATACAGGCTGCACATATATTTGTTACTGTGGACTCATCCATGAGACCTGTAGCATGCTCTCTGCATGTCAGAAGCAACTGTGGCCCACAAGCCCGACTTTATGCCTGAATAGCACAACTAGCTCTGAAAGTCATCACCGGAAGGAGTGGTCCCTGTGCATGTCACAGTTCCCAGCCTTTTGATCTCCTTTTGAGCTCCAGAGTTAGCCATTCTTCGGCCTGCTAGCTTCTAGCCTGTGCCCATGCCACCAAGTCTTTATGTTAGCTGGGTTCTGGGCAGTTGTCCAAGCGCTGAAGCACAATGCTCCCTGCCTGATCCTGTCCCCCAAGATTCCCAAGAGCCACCTTCTGTAAAGCATTTCAGAAGGAACTGGGGGTCCCACTGATGTCGGACCTCACCTCTCCCAAGCTCCTGGACCTCACCACTTGTAGTGGCCCTACAGCCCCAGTTCTTCATCCTGGCCAATGTCTGGTCTGATCCTGTTTCTGCATCTGTGAGGTGCTGTCTCCTCCATCGTTAAGTTCAGGGCTCTGCCATTGTCAGTTGATGTTTCCCATTGTCCAAAGACTGCTCTGGAGTCTGCAGATGTCTTTACTGCTCCAGAGTCTGTACTCCTAATCCCTCCCCCACATAGTTTTGATTTATCTGCACTGTAGTTTGTTTTTTGTATCAGCTTTTTGAGTACAGTTTGATTTTTGTTTTGGGTGTCTGCATTTGAGTCCTTAACTCACCGATCCCTGACACTTTTACCTAAGTTTTCCACTTTCCATCCATGCATCCATCCATTATCTATACACTGCTCAATACTCATTAAGGTTGCAGGGGCGCTGGAGTCTGTCCCAGATGACTTAAGATGAAGGCAGGGGACACTCTGGACACCAGTCTATCACAGGGCTACACATAGAGACAAACAATCGCACTCACACCTACAGACAATGTTTTTGGACTGTAGGAGGAAGATGGAGTACCCAGACAAAACTCACGCATACACATGGAGAACATGCAAACTCCATGCTGAAAGATCACAGGCCCTGTGATCTTCTAGCTGCAAGGCAACAGTGCTAACCACCAATCCACTGTGCAATCCCTATTCTACTTATATATAATTAGAATTTATATTTCGACTCCTTAGCAACTACACTTAAAACAGTAGTTTTTTTTTTAACCTTTTTGGCTTGTGACATCAATATCTCAGAGGTAGAAAGTAACACACCTTCAGACAGCTCCACACACGTCTTTTGCAGGCCCCCTTTAGCTGTTTTACAATGGGATGTTCTGCTCCAAGGAGCCATCCATCTCACTATCACAACCTCAGCACACACCGCCACACACAAACGCTCAAGTGGGTGTTGGATTTGAATGACAGCTTTGTTTGTATAGCATCAAGACAAAAAACACTCTCCGAAGAAGACACTCTTTTTTTCCCTTTTTGCTTTGTTAGTCTGGGGGTGAAAGTTCACTTGGAAAAGAAAAGTCAGGTCAGATGCATCGATCTGACCTTGTGACATCGAACCGAGAGGGGAGGTGGGGATAGAGAGGTCTGGAAAGGAGGAGGGAGGGTCTGTCTTTGGAGGAGAATGACCTCTCAGTCACTGTTGCAGTTTTTGCACCAAGACTGAGATGTTTACTCAAGCAGTGGTGGACAAGGGATATCACCTTACTCGGGTGCTCAACTGGGAGCTAACTAGACTTCCCTTTCAGCCAGCACTGTCAGTTAATATCTTCCTCTATTCATATGAAGGTCAGTGGCCAGATCCCAGGGTAGAGAGGCTGGCTGGGCTGGGGTTTGTTAAGGTGGTAACCCCACTGTTCTGTAATGTAGTGGATGGATTTTAGTCTTTTTTAGATCATTAGAAGTAGCTGAAATGATAATTCAGATTTATTACAACCTTGGCCTTACATGATTGAATTTTGGCCTCCTTCTTGGTAGTAACAACACTTGTTGAGATCCAATAGGGTGATGATGTGGCCAAAAAGAAATCAGACATTGAAGCATAAATTAACAAAAAGAATGGTTGTGTGTGCGTGTGCGTGTGTGCGTGCGTGCTTGTGTGACTTCCTTTGCATCTTGTGATTGTTATTTAACACATTGCAAAGGACACACACAGTTGGCCACACTTTGATGTGGAACACGCGTTTTGCATTTAATCTGATTGCTGCATCAGTGTGTGTGTGTGTGTGTGTGTGTGTGTGTGTGTGTGTGTGTGTGTGTGTGTGTGTGTGTGTGGTGTGTGTGTGTGTGTGTGTGTGTGTGTGTGTGTGTGTGTGTGTTAGTGTGACCATGAATCAAAGTGAAAGGCTTAGACTGGGACATAGTGGGTGACCCTGGCAGTGTGAAACACAACTTGACAGGACAACTGGGAGGCTGTATTACCACAAAGTCGTGTGTGTGTGTGTGTGTGTGTGTGTGTGTGTGTGTGTGTGTGTGTGTGTAATCTCTTCTCTGAGCTGGACTACTGGTCACCGCAGGGCATCATTCTCACTACAGCGTCTTATCTGAGCAGCAGTGTCCACACAAACAACATTCGCAGGCAATAACACATCTGGTAATTGAACAGTTCATAACAGGACTTTGGGGTTGCTTCAAGCAGAGTGGGAAAGTATGAGCAGAGGACTTCTCATCAGCTAGAGTCACACTGGCACTCACCTCCCCCAGACAAACATCAGTAGACATAAATGATGAGAACAAGACAGCGAGTGAGTGTTTTTTGGCAATTATCTGGTAAAGGCTGCCCTCCAGTGGACAAATTCACAAATCTTTTTCTTTTCTTTTTATAGTTCTTCACACGTGGTTGTCAAATCTCTTTTGTAAGAACCATAAACATATATTTTTTGCCATACTCATTTAAAAATAACGAATTTCCAAAGTCCAAAAACAGAAAAAGACATGAACACAAAGGGACAGAGAGAAAGAAGAGAGGGAAAAGTTCTAAATAAATTTACCTATGAAACATTGATAAGTTCTTATGAAATAAAATTTCTCCTTTTTTGCAAGTGCTAAGTGAAATACAACAAAATATGTCAAAATCAAAACCATAACTACATTGCATTTACTGTATCACTGACAGCAGAATAATTATACTTTAACATTACTGAAAAATGAATTGCAGAAGAAAGAAAAATACATAAACAGAACAGTCGTCAATCCTGATACGAATGCATTTCGTTTGATTTACTGTAGCGTTGTGAGGTTTGATCCCAGTGGTGGGATCAAACCTCTTTGGAATAAACTCAGAAAACTCTTAGGAATAAACCCAGATTTTGCCTTGTAAATGTGTTGGTTTCCTCGTGTCTTCGTTGGGTCAAATCAGAGGTTATATGTTTTACACTTATCTCTATGTTGTTTCACCTAAATCAGGTCACAGTGCAGACACAATGGAGACAGCAAGCATCTGTGTTAATACCAGGTGTAAATAGGCCTTTGGTTTATGCTGCTCACATCACTAAAAACTACATCAAATTACAAATATCAAACAGTTTTGGTTCCATCCATCCATATCTGCAGGAATGTGTTACAAATTTTACTAGTTAATTATCCAAAAACCTACATTTTTAGTTGTACTCCGTCGGGAATTAGACAAGTGCAGCTAAAGGGGAATTATGAAATTATTTTATGATTTGTATAAATTAATGCATCAGTGACTGTGGGCTTGTAGAAAAAGAAAAAAATGGGTTTATTAAACAGGGCAACCTAAGTGGGCTGTTGAAGCAATTACGGTAGTAGTGACAAGACAATCCAAGGAAGTGCTTGCAATTGTACTGCTTCCTAAATTTTGAGTTTGCAGCAGCATTTGCACAATTCAGTATTTTGTATGGGGCTGTCTACCTTTGATCTCTTTCACTTACTGTTCGAATCAAAACCAGAAGTTTGAGCTCTGCTATACAATGAAGCACTGTCCATCTTGATATTCTAAAGTACCACTATGAAAGTCTTCTCAAGAAGACTCTCTAATCTTCTTGGGAAGATTAGAGAGGCTTCTTCTTCTTCTTCTTCTTCTTCGTGTCTCTGAAAACATATCAACAAAGTATGTTTTTGGCAGCTCCTTCGCTACAGCAGCTTGTCAGGAATACTTGGGCTAGAGAGACATTCTGTTTCATCGTCTAATGCAGCTGTGTGTCTCACTGCATTTAAGAAGTGCTTGCAATTATTAGGGTTAAGGAGAGGTTTGATGACTTTTAGAGGTGCAGTTTTATTTCACCTCAACAGCAACGTGCCAAGTTCAGTCAGTTTTTGGTAAATGCTTTGGTGTTGGCTTACATATTGTTTTTTTATTGTTTCTTGCTCTTGTTTCTTGTCTGAATCCATACTCTAAGACACATTTAACTTCCTGATTGCTGCATGATTTCTGTCTTGTTTTATTTAGTATATCTTCCACCATCCATCGCTAATCTATTTGGGGCCTGTTGGGCTGGGCTGGGTTAATTTTGTATTTTAATAGATATAGCCTGGTCTGTGGTTGAAAGGGCTCCTCTCAACCTCACTCTTACACTCCATTTGCTCTTCTGCTTCCTGGTGCATCTGTTTTTTTTTTTTTGTTTTTTTTTTGTCAAATTTGCAGGAGCAGAATGTGCAATGTGATCCTGGTGCATCCCCTGTAGCAGTGAACAGCCTGGAACTGAAACTCTGGTTGAACTTTGTGTCATTTTTTCAGCTTCTCAAAGAAAAGTTTCAGATTCACGTGACCTACATGAGACTGTAAAAAGAAGGAAGTTGTCTCGGCCTGTTGTTGTGCACTTAATCTTAAATGAGGGCTAACATTTAGGAAACGTACTGGCTTTTCAGTTTCATGTGTCTGCCAGCAGCTCAGGCACAAACTTCATGTACGCTCGACTCCAAAAGTATTGGACCAGTGAGGCCAATTCCTTTATTTATGCTGTAGACTGAAAACATATGAGTTTGACATCAAACAATGAATATAAGACAAGAGATCAACATTTCAACTTTTATTTCGAGGTATTTACCTCTGGATCTGATAAACAACTTAGAAGATAGCACCTTTTGTTTGAACCCACCCATTTTTCATGTCCAATAGTATTAGAACATGTGACTGACAATTGTGTTTTATTGCCCTGGTGTGTTCTATTACATTGATTATTCAAACAATAAATAATGTTTCCATGACAGGGTGTACATGATCTGCAACAATACTTAGGTAGGTGGTATGTGTCAAAACAACATTCACATGGATGCAGGACCCAAGGTTTCCCAGCAGAACATTTCCTAAAGCATCACACTGCCTCCACTGGCTTGCCTTCTTCCCATAGTGCATCCTGGTGCCATGTGCTCCCCAGATAAGTGACGCACAGGCACCCGGCCATCCACCTGATGTAAAAGGAAACATGATTCATCAGACCACCTTCTTCCATTGCTCCATGGTCCAGTTCAAATGCTCATGTTCCCATTGTTGGCTCTTTTGATGGTGCACAGGGGTCAGCATGGCCACCCTGACTGGTCTGTGGTTATGCAGCCCCATACACAACAAACTGTGATGCACTGTGTATTCTGAAACCCATCTATCAGAACCAGCATTAACTTCTTCAGCAGTTTGAGCAAAAGTAACTTGTCTGTTGGATCGGACCACATGGGCCAGCTTTCTTATCCCCACGTACATCAGTGAGCCTTGGCTGCCCATGACCCTGTCACTCATTCACCACTGTTCCTTCCTTGGACCGCTTTTGATAAATTTTGGCCACCGCTGACCAGGAACACCCCACAAGAGCTGCAGTTTTCAAGATGCTCTGATCCAGTCATCTTTCCATCACAATTTGACTCTTTTCAAGCTGGCTAAAATCCCTAGTCGTGCCCATTTTTTCCTGCTTCTAACACATCAACTCTGAGGGCTAAAAGTTCACTTGCTGCCTAATATATCCAACCCACTAACAGGTGCCATGATGAAGAGACAATCAGTGTTATTCTCTTCATCTGTCAGTGGACATAATTTTATGCTTGATCGATGTAAATGTCATGATGGTGTGGCCCGGTTTGACACTACAAAGAGTTAGACATTAAAGTTCTGATGTAAGGACAACCACTTGCAAAAGTTGGTCTTGGTAGTTTTAAAGCAAGGCTCCCCATGGTCCCAGGGACCTGGTTCCCCTCTTGGACAGTCTTATCTTAGTGGCTGATTATGTCCAACCTTACTGATTTAGGTAGAATCTTGTGGTATTTCTGTGTTTCATATGTTTATGTGTCTTTGGGTACCTTTTCCTAGTGATCTTCTTTGTTTTCAAATTAACTATATGAATCTATTTCTCACATATAAGTTTCCTACAAGTTCATTTGAGATCAGCCCAAACATTTTAAAGTCCTAAGAAGACATTCTAATGAAACAACATTGAGGTGTTGAATTGCTAGCCTAGCCAGCTGTGTGGGGGTCTACTGCTTTGAATACTCACTGACTCAACAACTACTGAATGGATTGCCTTAAAGGTAGTAAATGAATTAAAGTCTCACATGTTCCCAGAATGTGTCTTGGAAGATTTTGGCTCAGCAGTGTCCCCTTCAGTAAAAAGACTTGGAGATGGCTATGAAATGACTGCTGGTTAACATATAGTCTTAATTGGCTGATTATACTGACTGGTGAAAACAGCCAAAAAGACAATGCTGACTAGGCTGTTATTAGAGAAAATATCTCTGACTGCTGGAAATTTTTAGAATACTTTGTAATCCTTGCCATACCTTACAGGGCATTAATAAACATTTGTGAAAGTCAAGATGACAATCAGTTTGTTTTTTTAAAGTTCAGGTTTAAAGAGACTTTAGAGAAGTGGGACTCAATAAGACGTATGTGCCTTGTTGCTGCTTAATAAAAGAAAGAAGAACAGAAACACCAGATTCTGAAGATCTGTTGCAACAGGAAACAATCCAAACCCTGTGTGCGCAATGATTGCACTTCTGCTTCCTTTCATATGAACCTGGAACTGGTTTGCTGCATTGTGAGCACGTACTTGTTTACTTCATGTGAAAATGTAAGATCTACTAAAGGTAAATAACACATGGTTCTAAGGATACAGTTGTTCATGTTTTTGGTGTTGTAGGCATTACATTTGTTTTGAGAGATGAAGGAACTAGGTTTTAGTCTTCCTGTCAATAAAAAGCTTCTTTTTAAAAAAAATTATCAGTTAGTGTCATCAAACAAAACACTAACACTTCCTCTTTACACATGTATGTGACAACAGGAAATTGTCTGTAGTTAGAAGTCTCATTGACACGTCTACAACTCTACATTATCTATCAAAAAGTATCATCATCTGTGGAATCTTTGCTTTGTTTAGTCCTGTCTTTTTGGAGACTGGTCCTGGCTCAGTTGATGGACCAACAAGAACACAGCTGTTGTTCGCTCTGATCAAAGCAGACTGGGGCCTAAGCACTGTCAGGCCCAGTGTTCAGCAGCGCCATTCTGTTTGGGATTATCACACCTGTGGTTCAGGGATTAATCCCAGCAGAGACATGGGAACCAGGGGCACGGGGGCTCCAGAGGGCTAGTGTAGCAAGGGAGGGGGAGCAAATGGATTCTGGGATTTTGACCACATGACCTCTAGGTCCTTTTTAATGTTTGTAGGCCGACAAGTTGTCACAGATGATTCTCAGGCATCAGAACCCCACTGGCTCTAAATGAAATAAAATAATAAGAATAAATAAGAACAAATAAATTAAATGAGCAGAAGTAGTTGTTTTCTGTTTTGCCTTCTATCTAATGTTGATGCAGAACAGCAATTTACATGAAATCATCAAACTGTGTCCAAAGAAGGGAACTCTTCCAGTCATTAGAAAACCTGTGGGAAACACTAATGTCAAAGACACCAGGCTGTAAGGCAGAACTTCACAGCCTTTCCGCAATTTGGGATGCTTACTAAGAACTCCATAGGGGGAGAACACAGGGGCCTAAACTCATGAATTATACTTTTCAATTAATTATTTGTTCACTGACAAGTTCAAAGTTTTACAGGTGGTCTAAATTGGTTGGCTTTTGACTGTCACACCGTTTTGGGGATCTGGTATCTACTGAGAAGCTCTAGGGGAAGCTAAGTCATCCTAGCAACTCTGACACTGCAGGGATTCTATATTTATGTCAGACTTACTAAATCCAATTCGGCAATAAAAACTATGGAAGTGCAAACATGAATGTCTCATGCACAGACACAGTCTGTTGTTAAACTTAGTCAAGTAAACTTTATTTATATAACACATTTCAAAAGAGCATAAGTTGACCTAATGTGCTTTGTGTTGGAGGCAGAGGATTTACAATACAAATACATATCAATAAAAGAAATACAAAGTAAAAATTAAAATGAAGAGTTTATAAAACATTTAACACAACACATTAATATGTCAACAGAAATCAAACATTTGGACAAGCATTTCTTTGAGTTAAATGCAATTTCCTACTTTGGATGATCATATTTGATGACTGATATAATGTCAGTGAATCACAAAGTTATTAGAAATGACCCTCTGAGGAACATATGTATCTGAACAGCATTTATGGGCAGTTCATCTTTTAATTGTTGAGGCATTTCATTGCACTAGACCAACTGATAGACTGGCATTGCCATCCTTACAGCCCTGTCGCCACTGTAGCTAAGAATCACACTGCAACAGCAGTATCATCGCTGGAGATTTTAAAAAAGGCTATGCTATTGCATAAAATATTCAAGGACTACTTAGCTTGACTGAGCATTACTACACCACGTTATTTCGATTAATCAATGATATTGTAATCAATGACAGCCCTGTCCCATAATATAAAACATAAAGAAGAAAGGTAGTTGTGGTAGTGATGTCTAAATGAGTGAGCTCGTGAGGTCTTAAACAATTTGCTTTTTACTAACGTCTAACCCCAGACCTTCCCAGTGGGACTCAGCAGTATCATATGTCCTTTCAAAATCAGCTTTCTCTCTTGAACAGACTAAGCAGAAAATCCTTTCCCTGTTTGCTTTAGCTAAATCAAATGGCATTTTCCGCAGTTGGTGCCCTGTGAGCCAGTTTGTTCAACAGCTTAATGTCCCTGGCCAGCTCTACCCTAGTCCTCAGACCCTCCCCCTCCTCCTACACACAAACACACACACCAGCGTATGAACACACAGACACACACAAACACACACATCAACACAATAGCACACTGTTGTGCACCGGTGTTCACCTATTGTCCAATTCTCCAACTGTGCATATCATTAATGCAGCTTCATGGGTTGCATCCTAAAAACACAGCTATTTATCATAGGTAAAAGAGAAGTTAAGGTTCTGGAGCTTTTTTGTGGCAGATTCCAGGTTTGAACATCGCGCCAGAACCTCAAGAACTCTGAGATATCATTTTTTATATTCTAGCACTAATCTGTTTGTGCTGCATATGACCTCATGACACATGAGGACATATAAACTCAGCATTTTTACTAGAATATGACCAAATCGGGAATATGAAGTGCAGATACAGTACCAGTCAAAACTTTGGACACACCCTTCTCATTCAGTGTTTTTTTTAAAAATGCATTTTAATTAGTTTCTATATTGCAAATTAATACTGAAAACATCAAAACTATGAAAGAACACATATGGAATTATGTTGTCCGACAAATCAGAATATGTTTCACATTTTAGATTCTTCAAAGTAGCCCCCTTTTGCTTTGATTACTGCTTTGCATACTCTTGGCATTCTCTCAATGAGTTTCATGAGGTGGTCACCTAAATGGTTTTCCAACAGTCTTGAAGGAGTTCCCAGAAGTGCTGAGCACTTTTTGGCCCTTCAGCCCTCACTCTGCGGTCCATTTCATCCCAAATCTTCTGGATTGGGTTGAGGTGAGGTGACTGTGGAGGCCAGATCACCTGACGCAGCACTCCATCACTCTCCTTCTTGGTCAAATAGCCCTTACACAGCCTGGAGGTGTGTTTGGGGTCATTGTCCTGTTGAAAAATAAATGTTGGTCTCAGTAAGCCTAAACCGGTGGGATGGCATGTCGCTGCAGGATGCTGTGGTAGCCATGCTGGTTCAGTCTGGCTTCACTTTTGAATAAATGGTTGTATTTTCAGCAAAAACCAAAATATTTCATGTGGACAATCATGTTATTGTTTTCTAGTGTACAAAATGGATGATTACACAGTATTTCCAGTTTCCTGTTTAAATGAAGGAACATTTACAGTAGTGAAATTGTTGTAAGAATGAACCTTATAATTTAAGTAAATAAAAAATGAGACAACTGATCGTATGAACGTGTTGGACCCCAGATATGACATACTATATTTTTCTATGTATGAATTACAGTTTAAAATATGCAGACAAAATCATATCTTGACTCTGTAGTATTTTATACAGCAGAGGGTGTTTTTCAGGTTGAAACGAGCCAATCAAGTTGGCTTTTGTATGTGGCAAGGAATCCTTCTGGACCCCAAGAGTAGACTGAGAACCCACTGGAGTCTTCTGCCACCACAGCCTGGCTCTAGATTGAACAACACAAAGTGGATATATAGATTATTTCATTTCCAAATCTCCAAAATAGACCAATGAATGCAGCTAAGTCATAACACACTGAGTACCTTGCCCAACTGACAAGCAGTAAAACATTCTTGTCTTTTTGAATTTTAATTCTTATAGAACTTATTCTATTCAATTATTTCACAGTTTCACAAGTTAGATAAGTTTAAAAAAAATAGAAACTTGAGGATAAATGAAAATCAATTACATTTAATGTGCAACACAACCACAGCTCAAGCTAACAGGACAGCGGCCACTATCAAGACTTCAGCCCAGCCAGTAAGGCTCCACATTGCTGCACCTGTTGGCAGAAAGAGAAAGGGGAAAAAAATACAGCAGACTCAAATGGAATACAAAATCAAATCTTCTGAACCTCAATGCCTTTACATATCAAATTCAGCTTTCTTTTAATGCTTTGTTTTTAATTTAATGAATCAGCATGAATCATGCCCAGTGGGGCCTCTGTAGGTTTGGTTTGTTCAAATTAATTCTCAATTTGATTGGGACCAAGAGAGTTTGGAAGCTATTGCAGGTGTGCTTGGTCTGGAGCAATGTTTTAGCTGAGTGACACTTTTCAAAGTAACATCCACTTCAATGTCCGAAACCAAGATTTCCCAGCAGAACATGGCGTCTTCATGAGATTATCAATGCTATTCATTTCACCTGTCAACGGGTTTATTGTTGTGGCTTAACAGTGTATTTCTACATACAGGCTTGAAGCATAATTTTTAAAAAGACAATACTGCGACAGTCCCATTTATATTTTTGCAAACATTAGCATTTGCTCAAGTCACTTACCAAAGAAATAATTACATGAAACTAAATGCTTCGTATCTTCCTCTTTGTTGCTCTTTGACTAGTTCCTTTTTCAGCATTATTTATTCTTAAATGTTCATCTTTCTGATTTACATGGGTTACTCTACTGATGCTGTACTAGTCACTAACTTAGAGCATTGAACAAAACAGAACAAAGGTCTCTGTAAATGGGATCATATGCTTGATAAATGAGGGTCCATTTGGCTATATTTTCACTCTGGAAATAACTGGGTAAAGGGTAATGTACAAATATGTACAAGCCTTTGGATGGCTGCAGAGCTTCTTTTAACTTACCTTTGTTTAAAATGCAGGTGGCATTCAAAGTCATATTTATAGTAGGGTTGTGGCTGAAACAGGTCACAGACTGATAAGGTCCTTCAGGAATATATATAGTGCTGCTGGAACTGTAGAGGCTATCATGAGGGTCCAGAATTGCTGCGTTGTTTGCATCCCTCCAGTCTATAATATTGTAGGTGTTGTTAGAGAACTGGAGCATCCAGCGTACCAAAGGTGCAGGAAATCCTCTTTGTGTAGTGCACACCGCAGTCCTTGTTTTAATATTTAGAGCCAGACTGAGGTTCTTGTAAGGGACTGAAGAGAGAGTCACACAGTGTAGTTAAGGTCAGTAAGAAAGAAAAAAAAAACATTATCCTCGCCTTTACCTTAAAATATACAGAAATCTTTGACAATAATTTCACAGTAATTCCCCCCTTTTTTTGGTGACATGGAAAAACAAGTTCTTGTGCAAAGCTAGACGCACCTCCAAAACATTTTTATTTCTAAAGCTACAACCATAGGGTGGCTACCTTACTGAAGCATAATTTGCATAATTATACTTTGTAGTAGATGAAACAAGTGATAGTTATAAAATATCTGTCTATTTAAAGTGCTCATAGAGCTTGCTCAGAAGTTATTCTTATTTAACTGGTGCAAATACAAAAAATAAAATTCTGCTTTTTTTTCTCCTCTAACAGGATGACATTCCATAGATAAATGTGATGTGATGGTGTCACTCTTCAAAGAGACATATCCACCATGACCAGCAACATACATGAATAAGAATACCTTATTTAGAGAGCTCTGTGACCAAATTTAACTGAAAAATACACTACCATTCAAAAGTTTGGGGTCACTTCAAAATGTCCTTATTTTTGAAAGAAAAGCATTTCTTCAAAGAAAATAACATTAAATTAATCAGAAATACAATCTAGATATTGATAGTGTGGTAAATGGCTATTCTAGCTGGAAATGGCTGATTTTTAATAGAATATCTACATAGAGGTACAGAGGAACATTTCCAGCAACCGTCACTCCTGTGTTCTAATGCCACTTTGTGCTAGCTATTGTGTTGAAAGGCTGATTGATGGTTAGAAAACCTTTGTGCAATGATGTTAGCACATGAATATAAAGTTTGAAAAGTGTGAGTTTTGATGGAAAACATGAATTTGCCTGGGTGACCCCAAACTTTTGAAGTGTAGTGTAAGTTGTATCACAGTTCTTATCTGTTAGACTTTCTATAAAGAAAAATAAATCCATCCATCCATCCATTATCTATACACCGCTTAATCCTCACTAGGGTCGCGGGGGGTGCTGGAGCCTATCCCAGCTGACTTGGGCGAAGGCAGGGGACACCCTAGACAGGTCGCCAGTCTGTCGCAGGGCTACATATACAGACAAACAAGCACTCTCACATTCACACCTACGGGCAATTTAGAATGATCAATTAACCTCAGCATGTTTTTGGACTGTGGGAGGAAGCCGGAGTACCCGGAGAAAACCCACGCATGCACAGGGAGAACATGCAAACTCCATGCAGAAAGATCCCAGGTCCGAGCCGGGACGTGAACCAGGGACCTTCTCGCTGCAAGGCGAAAGCGCTAACCACTACGCCACTGTACAGCCCAAAAATAAATCCTTGCCTGCAAAAAATAATATATAAAATAATTCATTATTTTTATTATTGTTATTATTATTATTATTATTATTATTAATTATAATATTAATAACAATAACAATAATAATAATAATAATAATAATAATAAAACTAGTCTAGCACTTATGTATACAAATTAACAAAGTAATATACAATTTATTAGTTAGTGAGCTTTAGAAACTATTATTTTGTGACATTTGGACAGAGCCAGGTTAACTGCTTCAAGCCTTTATTCTATTCTAAGCTGTCCGTAGAAACACATCTGAAAGATAGTTTTAAGCTGTTTTTCCCTGCAGGAATTTTCAGGTTGTTTCATGACAAATAAGCTGGTTTGAGAGGCTTGAGAAAATAAGCATTCAAACCTTCAAAATTGTGAGCCATAATCACAATCAAATCGAAACAGTCACATCTAGTAAAACACCACCACGCTTTCAACTTTTTTCTCTCCATGCATGATGTTTTAATTCCTAAAAATGATTGCTACTATGAACTATACTGTTGTAAGATCTGCTTGTTTGTCAGGCAATGAGCTAATGCTGAGAATAACGACTAAATATTAGTAATGTTTGTATTAGGGTGTTAATGATGACCGCAGCATGATGCCATATACAGTATATGAGCTTCATCTTTCAATTGGCATGGCCTCAGAACAAAAGTTGCAGTAAATATAATGTGAACTTTCATGTCCAGGTAAATAGGTACTTTTTCAGCTCCTACCTGGACCTGAAAAACTACTGTGTAAGGCTCAACATTGGGGAGGAATTCTGCTGCCCTCACGATGTCAACTTGACATAAAGTAGCAGTCTACTCTTCTCTAACACTACCATTGAAAATGTAAAATTTACAATATAGACTAACATTAAAAACACATTCTTCTTTTGTCGTTGTTTTAGTGCATTCAGAGATAAAGTCACAGTCCAAGCTGCTGGATCTTGTATATGTTTCTGCTGTAGAAAGCTGCTGAAAGACAGTATTACTCTTCTCATCTACTGAACAATTTTTGTGAAGAAAAGCTAAATTTTCATCCTTACCTGCAACATGTAGGTTACTTTTGCAGATCTGCCTCCACCTCCCTCCACTCTCAGAAACGGCTGCAAAAGCCTGGAAAATTCTCCTGTTATCTTCAAGAGTTACGTTTTTTAGCTTGACCGAAATATTTCCTGTTTTCATGTCCTGTGGGAAGGCTGTGATCCTGTGTTGATAAAGTCCATTTACATGCTCTGCCATGTCCTTTCCTTCCTTCATAGAATACAAAACTGCATTTCTGTCATCTTGCCAGTAAAAGTGTAGATTACTAAGGTCAGTAGGATTAGTGTTCATACTACACTGAAGAATTGCTGAGTCCCCGACAGTAGTATTGACATCAAGTGCCAAAGTTGCATCTGACACTGAAAGCGCTGTAAGAAAAGTACAAACTTAAGGAATCTCAAAAAAATGTTCTGTTGTCAACCTCACAGGTTGCAACACCATCAACACTCCAACACTGAATGTTGTGATCTTCATGTTGCATGCTAATTTGAAACTAGTTTTAGCTCCAAACTTGTTCAGTTCCATGGATCAATCACTGTGTATTTCTGTCAGTGACAGGGAAAGTGTGCAGTAAAATATCATCTAAAATTGCAGACAACTTACCTAACAGGAGACAGCATTCCACTAGAACAAACATTCCTGAGTAGACAAGCTCACTTGCCACAAACACCAGAGAGAAAAGCACTTTAGCTTCAAGCCAGTGTCAGCTGTATTCTGGGGATAACTACAGTGTTAAATTTGGAATCTCATGAGAAGCTAAGACGAACAGACTGCCATTTCCTCTTCTGATGTGGACAGATACGATCACTGGGCTTTCCACTGCTGTGTTTGTGCTGACGATTTAAAAGCAATGAAACTAAAAACAGTCTACCATTATTGTCTAAGTGTTGCAGTGATTTCCTGGGTATGTGACATTAGGTCACACATTCATCATGATGAGGGGCATGGAAAAAGTCAATGACTGCTCTGCATGCTCTATAATCTTTGTAACCTGTCCAGTGTTTAAGGTTGTATTGTTTGTTGTCTGTCTGCTATCTACTGTTCATATTTTCTCTCTGCAATCTTTTCACTACAACCAGCTGAGCCAGAAACCCCTCTTCCTGAGTCTCGCTCTGTATGAGGTTTCTTCCTGTTAAAAGGGAGTTTTCCTCCCCATTGTTAACAAATGCTGCTCCATCAGAAATTGTTTAGTTCCTCTCTAGCAGGACGTTTTGTTATTTATTATCCAAGAATAAGTTTCAACTTTGTAAAGATTTCAAGGCTATATCAGAACTGTCTTTAGTCATCTCAATCATCTATGGAGGTGAACTGAACCTCAAAAAACAATAAAATCAGTGACATTTACAACGGATCTGTATCCCTTGTATAAGAGCGTAACAGTCAAATTATATTTGTCTATATTTACTATAGGAACATGTGACAAAGTGGGTGAGAACTCTCATTTCTCCTTTCCTTTGGTACTCTCATGTTACACATTACACAATACACAACATCCTTCTGTGTATTTTGCTTTAATTGAACCATGCTAATGTAACATTGCCGCACATACTATCCCGGGTTTGTTAATATTTTGTTAATATTGTGTGACAGTTTACATCCATCTTATGGAGGATTAAAGGAAAACACACAGCCGTAATTAGTGTCAGCTATCCTTTATTAAGTGACAGGTCAAATGTGGTTGAACTGTTTGTTCTCTTCATACTTACCTTGCTTTTACTGATGGACAAATGATACCAAGGTTTCAGAGCTCATATTTAAAGACACCACTGTCATGTGACCAATGACATTTGAAGCTTCCGACGTCATCGCTGTTTCACTTCAAGCCTCATCCCTTCAAAATGTTTTGAAGCGTTTCATAGGCTCATAGGTTTCAATGCATTTCACTGCCTCAGAAAGTTTCAGTGCATTCTGAGGCAATGACAGCTTGACACAGGTTTGAAAGTTTTGAGTGGTTTCGTGCTATATAAGCTATAGTCATGGATGGAAGTATTTGCACCCTTGGAATTTTTCCAGAAATTACACCATTTCTTCCAGAAATTGTTCCAATTACAAATGTGTTTGGTATACATGTGTTTATTTCCTTTATGTGCATTGGAAAACCCCCAAAAAAGCAGAAAAAAAAGCCAAAATTTAGATAATTTTACATAACATTCAAAAAATGGGCTGGACAAAATTGTTGGCACCCTTTCAAAATTGTGGGTAAATCATTTTATTTCAAGCATGTGATGCTCGTTTAAACTCACCTGTGGCAAGTAACAGGTTCTGGCAATATAGAAATCACACCTGAAACCAGTTAGAATGTATAAAAGTTGACTCAGCCTTTGTGTTGTGGCCTATGTGTGTCACACCAAGCACGGGGAAGAGAAAGAAGAGCCGAGAAGTGCCTGAGGACTTAAGAAGCAAAATTATGGAAGAATATGAACAATCTCAAAGTTACAAGACCATCTCCAGAGATCTTGAAGTTCCTTTGTCCACTGTGCGTAGTATATTTAAGGAGTTTATAACCCATGGAACTGTGGCTAATCTCCCTGGACGGGGACGGAAGACAAAAATTGACTAAAGAATGCAATGCAGGATAGTCTGAATGGTGGATAAACATCCTCAGTCAACTTCCACACAAACTCAGGCTGTCCTGCAGACTCAGAGCGCAAAAGTATCAGCTGGGAGCATACGTCATCATCTGAATAAGAAGAAACGCTATGGCAGGAGACCGAGGAGAACCCCACTGCTGACAAAGAGACATAAAAAAAAGCCAGACTGGAGTTTGTAAAAATGTACCTGAGTAAGCCTCAGTCGTTCTGGGAGAATGTTTTGTGGACAGATGAGACTAAGGTAGAGCTTTTTGGAAAAGCACGTCATTCTATTGTTTGCAGAAAATGGAATGAACCTTACAAAGAAAAGAACACAGTACCTACAGTCAAAGATGGTGGAGGTTCAAAGACGTGTTGGGGTTGTTTTGCTGCCTCTGGCACTGGGTGCCTTGACAGTGTGCAAGGAATCATGAAATCTGGAGACTATCAAAATATTTTGGGCCGCAATGTAGGGCCTAGTTTCAGAAAGCTGGGTCTGTGGCGGAGGTCATGGGTGTTCCAGCAGGACAATGACCCGAAACACCTCTAGTAGCATTAAGAAAAGGTTGGAGACAAAGCGCTGACGACTCAAAAACGTTCATCATGTCTTCTTGTTGATGCTTTAGTTTCTGTTTCTTTGTTCAGACATTAGGTGAATGAATAGATGTTATTTACCGTGCTTCTTCATTGATGGATACTGAACATTGCCTTGCGTCCTCATTGTTGGATACTGAACATTCCGTTGCCTCCTCATTGGTGGAATCTGAACATTCCATGCTGCCTCATTGGTGGAAAGTGAACATTCTTTGCGTCCTCATTGTTGGGATCTGAACATCCCATGCTCCCTCATTGGTGGAAACTCAACATTCCATGCTTCCTCGTTGTGATCTGAACATTCCATGCTTTCTCATTGGTGAATACTGAACATCCCATGATATCTAATTGTCTTGATTTGAACATTAAATGCCTCCTCATTGGTGGATATTGAACATGCCATGCTGTCTCATTGGTGGAAAGTGAACATTCCTTGCTTCCTCATTGTGGAGATCTGATCATTCCATGCCTCCTCACTGGTGGAAATTGAACATTCCATGCTTCCTCATTGTTGTGATCTGAACATTCCATGCCTCCTCATTGGTGGAAACTGAGCATTCCATGCTCCCTCATGGGTGTATGCTGAACATTCCATGCTCCCTCATTACTTGAAACTAAACATTCCATCCTTCCTCATTGGTAGACATTGAACATCTCATGCTTCCTCATTGGTGGAAACTCAACATTCCATGCATCCTTGTTGTGATCTGAACATTCCATGCCTCCTCATTGGTGGAAATTTAACATTCCATGCTTCCTCATTGTTGTGATCTGAACATTCCATGCCTCCTCATTGGTGGAAAGTAAACATTCCATGCTTCCTCATTGTTGTGATCTGAACATTCCATGCTTTCTCATTGATGGATACTGAACATTCCATGGTTCTTCATTGTTGGATACTGAACATTCCATGCCACCTCATTGGTGGAAACTGAGGATTCCATGCTCCCTCATGGGTGTATGCTGAACATTCCGTCCTTCCTCATTGGTAGACATTGAACATTCCATGCCTCCTCATTGGTGGAATCTGAACATTCCATGCTGCCTCATTGGTGGAAACTGAGCATTGTTGGCATCTTCATTGTTGGGATCTGAACATCCCATACTTCCTCATTGGTGGAAACTCAACATCCCATGCTTCCTCATTGTGATCTGAACATTCCATGCTTTCTCATTGGTGAATACTGAACATCCCATGATATCTAACTGTCTTGATCTGAACATTAAATGCCTCCTCTTTGGTGGATATTGAACATGCCATGCTGTCTCATTGGTGGAAAGTGAACATTCCTTGCTTCCTCATTGTTGAGATCTGATCATTCCATGCCTCCTCATTGGTGGAAATTGAACATTCCATGCTTCTTCACTGTTGTGATCTGAACATTCCATGCCTCCTCATTGGTGGAAATTGAACATTCCATACTTCCTCATTTATGTGATCTGAACATTCCATGCCTCTGCATTGGTGGAAATTGAACATTCCATGCTTCCTCATTGTTGTGATCTGAACATTCCATGTCTCCTCATTGATGGATACTGAACATTCCATGCTTCCTCATTGTTGGATACTGAACATTCCATGCCTCCTCATTGGTGGAAACTGAGCATGCCATGCTGCCTCCTGCCTCCTGGGTGCATGCTGAGCATTCCATGCTCCCTTGTTGCTTGAAACTAAACATTTCATCCTCCCTCATTGGTGGAAACTGAGCATTCCATGCCTCCTCATGGGGGGAGGAGACTGAGCATTCCATCCTTTCTCATTGGTTGAGACTGAGCATTCCATGACTGTTCATTGGGAGGAGACTGAGCATTCCATGCTGCCTCATGGCTGCAGGCTGAACATTCCATCCTCCCTCATTGGTGGAGACTGAGCATCCCATGCCTGCTGATGGCTGCAGGCTGAACATTGCATGTTCCCACACTGCTTGAAGCTAAACATTCCATCCTCCCTCATTGGTAGACATTAAACATTCCATGCCTCCTCATTGGTGGAATCTGAACATTCCATGCTGCCTCATTGGTGGAAACTGAGCATTGTTGGCATCTTCATTGTTGGGATCTGAACATCCCATACCTCCTCATTGGTGGAAACTCAACATCCCATGCTTCCTCATTGTGATCTGAACATTCCATGCTTTCTCATTGGTGAATACTGAACATCCCATGATATCGAACTGTCTTGATCTGAACATTAAATGCCTCCTCATTGGTGGATATTGAACAGGCCATGCTGTCTCATTGGTGGAAAGTGAACATTCCTTGCTTCCTCATTGTTGAGATCTGATCATTCCATGCCTCCTCATTGGTGGAAATTGAACATTCCATGCTTCTTCACTGTTGTGATCTGAACATTCCATGCCTCCTCATTGGTGGAAATTGAACATTCCATACTTCCTCATTTATGTGATCTGAACATTCCATGCCTCTGCATTGGTGGAAATTGAACATTCCATGCTTCCTCATTGTTGTGATCTGAACATTCCATGTCTCCTCATTGATGGATACTGAACATTCCATGCTTCCTCATTGTTGGACACTGAACATTCCATGCCTCCTCATTGGTGGAAACTGAGCATGCCATGCTGCCTCCTGCCTCCTGGGTGCATGCTGAGCATTCCATGCTCCCTCGTTGCTTGAAACTAAACATTTCATCCTCCCTCATTGGTGGAAACTGAGCATTCCATGCCTCCTCATGGGGGAGGAGACTGAGTATTCCATCCTTTCTCATTGGTTGAGACTGAGCATTCCATGACTGTTCATTGGGAGGAGACTGAGCATTCCATGCTGCCTCATGGCTGCAGGTTGAACACTCCATCCTCCCTCATTGGTGGAGACTGAGCATTCCATGCCTGCTGATGGCTGCAGGCTGAACATTGCATGTTCCCACACTGCTTGAAGCTAAACATTCCATCCTCCCTCATTCGTGGAGACTGACCATTCCATGCCTGCCCATGGGGGGGAGACTGAGCATTCCATGCTGCCTCATGGCTGCAGGCTGAACATTCCATCCTCCCTCACTGGTGGAGACTGAGCATTCCATCCCAGCTCATGGGGAGGAGACTGAGCATTCCATGCTGCCTCGTGGTTGCAGGCTCACCATTGCATGCTCCCCCACTGCTTGAAGCTAAACATTCCATCCTCCCTCATTGGTGGAGACTGAGCATTCCATGCCTGCTCATGGGGGGGGATGGAGCATTCCATGCTGCCTCATGGCTGCAGGCTGAACAATGCATGCTCTCCCACTGCTGAAGCTAACATTCCATCCTCCCTCATTGGTGGAGACTGAGCATTCCATGCCTGCCCATTGGGGGGAGACTGAGCATTCCATGCTGCCTCATGGCTGCTGGCTGAACAATGCATGCTCCCCCCCTGCTGAAGCTAACATTCCATCCTCCCTCATTGGTGGAGACTGAGCATTCCATGCCTGCTCATGGGGGGAGAATGAGCATTCCATGCTGCCTCATGGCTGCTGGCTGAACAATGCATGCTCCCCCACTGCTTGAAGCTAAACATTCCATCCTCCCTCATTGGTGGAGACTGAGCATTCCATGCCTGCTCATGGGGGGGGAGGGGGTGGAGCATTCCATGCTGCCTCATGGCTACAGGCTGAACATTCCATCCTCCCTCACTGGTGGAGACTGAGCATTCCATCCCAGCTCATGGGAGGAGACTGAGCATGACATGCTGCCTCATGGCTGCAGGCTGAACATTCCATCTGCCATCATTGGTGGAGACTGAGCATTCCATGCCTGCTCATGGGGAGGGGACTGAGCATTCCATGCTGCCTCATGGCTGCAGGCTGAACATTCCATCCTCCCTGATTGGTGGAGACTGAACATTCCATGCCTGCTCATAGGGGGGAGATGGAGCATTCCATGCTGCCTCATGGCTGCAGGGTGAACATTCCATCCTCCCTCATTGGTGGAGACTGAGCATTCCATGCCTGCTCATTGGGAGGAGACTGAGCATTCCATGCTGCCTCATGGCTGCTGGCTGAACAATGCATGCTCCCCCCTGCTTGAAGCTAAACATACCATCCTCCCTCATTGGTGGAGACTGAGCATTCCATGCCTGCTCATGGGGGGGAGATGGAGCATCCCATGCTGCCTCATGGCTGCAGGCTGAACATTCCATCCTCCCTGATTGGTGGAGACTGAGCATTCCATGCCTGCTCATAGGGGGGAGATGGAGCATTCCATGCTGCCTCATGGCTGCAGGGTGAACATTCCATCCTCCCTCATTGGTGGAGACTGAGCATTCCATGCCTGCTCATTGGGAGGAGACTGAGCATTCCATGCTGCCTCATGGCTGCTGGCTGAACAATGCATGCTCCCCCCCTGCTTGAAGCTAAACATACCATCCTCCCTCATTGGTGGAGACTGAGCATTCCATGCCTGCTCATGGGGGGGAGATGGAGCATCCCATGCTGCCTCATGGCTGCAGGCTGAACATTCCATCCTCCCTGATTGGTGGAGACTGAGCATTCCATGCCTGCTCATGGGGTGGAGACTGAGCATTCCATGCCTGCTCATGGGTGGGAGATGGAGCATTCCATGCTGCCTCATGGCTGCAGGCTGAACAATGCATGCTCCCCCAGTGCTTGAAGCTAAACATTCCATCCTACCTCATTGGGTGAGACTGAGCATTCCATGCCTGCTCATGGGGAGGGGACTGAGCATTCCATGCTGCCTCATGGCTGCAGGCTGAACATTCCATCCTCCCTGATTGGTGGAGACTGAGCATTCCATGCCTGCTCATAGGGGGTAGATGGAGCATTCCATGCTGCCTCATGGCTGCAGGCTGAACATTCCATCCTCCCTCATTGGTGGAGACTGAGCATTCCATGCCTGCTCATAGGGTGGAGACTGAGCATTCCATCCTCCCTCATTGGTGGAGACTGAGCATTCGATCCTCCCTCATTGGTGGAGACTGAGCATTCCATGCCTGCTCATGGGGAGGAGACTGAGCATTACGTGCTATCTCATGGCTGCAGACTGAACATTCCATAAGCCCTCATTGGTGGAGTCTGAGCATTCCATCCTCCCTCATTGGTGGAGACTGAGCATTCCTTGTTGCGTCATGCCTGCAGGCTAAACATTCCATCCTCCCTCATTAGTGGAGACTGAGCATTCTATGCCTGCTCATGGGGGGGAGACTGAGCATTCCATGCTGCCTCATGGCTGCAGGCTGAACATTCCATCCTCCCTCATTGGTGGAGACTGAGCATTCTATGCCTGCTCATGGGGGGGAGACTGAGCATTCCATCCTCCCTCATTGGTGGAGACTGAGCATTCCATCCTCCCTCATTGGTGGAGACTGAGCATTCCATCCTCCCTCATTGGTGGAGACTGAGCATTCCATGCCTGCTCATGGGAGGAGACTGAGCATTCCATGCTGCCTCATGGCTGCAGGCTGAACATTCCATCCTCCCTCATTGGTGGAGACTGAGCATTCTATGCCTGCTCATGGGGGGAGACTGAGCATTCCATCCCCCTCATTGGTGGAGACTGAGCATTCCATCCTCCTCATTGGTGGAGACTGAGCATTCCATCCTCCCTCATTGGTGGAGACTGAGCATTCCATGCCTGCTCATGGGGGGAGACTGAGCATTCCATGCTGCCTCATGGCTGCAGGCTGAACATTCCATCCTCCCTCATTGGTGGAGACTGAGCATTCATCCTGCTCATGGGGAGACTGAGCATTCCATCGTCCTCATGGTGGAGACTGAGCATTCCATCCTCCTCATTGGTGGAGACTGAGCATTCCATCCTCCCTCATTGGTGGAGACTGAGCATTCCATCCTCCCTCATTGGTGGAGACTGAGCATTCCATCCTCCCTCATTGGTGGAGACTGAGCATTCCATGCCTGCTCATGGGGTGGAGACTGAGCATTCCATCCTCCTCATTGGTGGAGACTGAGCATTCCATCCTCCCTCATTGGTGGAGACTGAGCATTCCATCCTCCCTCATTGGTGGAGACTGAGCATTCCATGCCTGCTCATGGGAGGAGACTGAGCATTACATGCTGCCTCATGGCTGCAGACTGAACATTCCATTAGCCCTCATTGGTGGAGTCTGAGCATTCCATCCTCCCTCATTGGTGGAGACTGAGCATTCCATGTTGCCTCATGCCTGCAGGCTGAACATTCCATCCTCCCTCATTGGTGGAGACTGAGCATTCCATGCCTGCTCATGGGGGGAGACTGAGCATTCCATGCTGCCTCATGGCTGCAGGCTGAACATTCCATCCTCCCTCATTGGTGGAGACTGAGCATTCCATGTTGGCTCATGCCTGCAGGCTGAACATTCCATCCTCCCTCATTGGTGGAGACTGAGCATTCTATGCCTGCTCATGGGGGGGAGACTGAGCATTCCATGCTGCCTCATGGCTGCAGGCTGAACATTCCATCCTCCCTCATTGGTGGAGACTGAGCATTCTATGCCTGCTCATGGGGGGGAGACTGAGCATTCCATCGTCCCTCATTGGTGGAGACTGAGCATTCCATCCTCTCTCATTGGTGGAGACTGAGCATTCCATCCTCCCTCATTGGTGGAGACTGAGCATTCCATCCTCCCTCATTGGTGGAGACTGAGCATTACATGCCTCCTCATGGGGGGAGACTGAGCATTCCATCCTTCCTCATTGGTGGAGATTGAGCATTCCATCCTCCCTCATTATTGGATACAGAGCATTCCATGCCTGCTCATGGGGAGCAGACTGAGCATTCCATCCTCCCTCATTAGTGGAGACCGAGCATTCCATCCTCCCTCATTGGTGGAGACTGAGCATTCCATGCCTGATCATGGGGAGGAGACTGGGCATTACATGCTGCCTCATGGCTGGACACTGAACATTCTGTCAGCCCTCATTGGTGGAGTCTGAGCATTCCATCCTCCCTCAATGGTGGAGACTGAGCATTGCATCCTCCCTCATTGGTGGAGACTGAGCATTCCATCCTCCTTCATTGGTGGAGACTGAGCATTCCATGCCTGCTCATGGGGAGGAGACTGACCATTTCATGCTGCCTCATGGCTGCATACTGAACATTCCATCAGCCGTCATTGGTGGAGTCTGAGCATTCCATCCTCCCTCATTGGTGGAGACTGAGCATTCCATCCTCCCTCATTGGTGGAGACTGAGCATTCCATGCCTGCTCATGGGGAGGAGACTGAGCCATCCATCCTCCCTCATTGGTGGAGACTGAGCATTCCATGTTGCCTCATGCCTGCAGGCTGAAGATTCCATCCTCCCTCATTGGTGGAGACTGAGCATTCTATGCCTGCTCATGGGGGGGAGACTGAGCATTCCATCGTCCCTCATTGGTGAAGACTGAGCATTCCATCCTCCCTCATTGGTGCAGACTGAGCATTCCATGCCTGCTCATGGGGAGGAGACTGAGCATTCCATGCTGCCTCATGGCTGCAGGCTGAACATTCCATCCTCTCTCATTGGTGGAGAATGAGCATTCCATCCTCCCTCATTGGTCGAGACTGAACATTCCATGTTGCCTCATGCCTGCAGGCTGAACATTCCATCCTCCCTCATTGGTGGAGACTGAGCATTCTATGCCTGCTCATGGGGGGGAGACTGAGCATTCCATGCTGCCTCATGGCTGCATGCTGAACATTCCATCCTCCCTCATTGGTGGCGACTGAGCATTCTATGCCTGCTCATGGGGGGGAGACTGATCATTCCATCGTCCCTCATTGGTGGAGACTGAGCATTTCATCCTCTCTCATTGGTGGAGACTGAGCATTCCATCCTCCCTCATTGGTGGAGACTGAGCATTCCATGTTGCCTCATGCCTACAGGCTGAACATTCCATCCTCCCTCATTGGTGGAGACTGAGCATTCTATGCCTGCTCATGGGGGGAGACTGAGCATTCCATGCTGCCTCATGGCTGCAGGCTGAACATTCCATCCTCCCTCATTGGTGGAGACTGAGCATTCTATGCCTGCTCATGGGGGGGAGACTGAGCATTCCATCCTCCCTCATGGGTGAAGACTGAGCATTCCATCCTCCCTCATTGGTGCAGACTGAGCATTCCATGCCTGCTCATGGCGAGGAGACTGAGCATTCCATGCTGCCTCATGGCTGCAGGCTGAACATTCCATCCTCCCTCATTGGTGGAGACTGAGCATTCTATCCTCCCTCATTGGTGGAGACCAAGCATTCCATGCCTGCTCATGGGGAGGAGACTGAGCATTCCATCCTCCCTCATTGGTGGAGACTGAGCATTCCATCCTCCCTCATTGGTGGAGACTGAGCATTACATGCTGCCTCATGTCTGCAGACTGAACATTCCATCAGCCCTGATTGGTGGAGACTGAGCATTCCATGTTGCCTCATGCCTACAGGCTGAACATTCCATCCTCCCTCATTGGTGGAGACTGAGCATTCTATGCCTGCTCATGGGGGGGAGACTGAGCATTCCATCCTCCCTCATGGGTGAAGACTGAGCATTCCATCCTCCCTCATTGGTGCAGACTGAGCATTCCATGCCTGCTCATGGGGAGGAGACTGAGCATTCCATCCTCCCTCATTGGTGGAGACTGAGCATTCCATGTTGCCTCATGCCTGCAGGCTGATGATTCCATCCTCCCTCATTGGTGGAGACTGAGCATTCTATGCCTGCTCATGGGGGGAGACTGAGCATTCCATGCTGCCTCATGGCTGCAGGCTGAACATTCCATCCTCCCTCATTGGTGGAGACTGAGCATTCCATGTTGCCTCATGCGTACAGGCTGAACATTCCATCCGCCCTCATTGGTGGAGACTGAGCATTCCATCCTCCCTCATTGGTGGAGACTGAGCATTCCATGCCTGCTGATGTCTGCAGGCTGAACATTGTATGTTCCCACACTGCTTGAAGCTAAACATTCCATTCTCCGTCATTGGTTGAGACTGTGCATTCCATCCTCCCTCATTGGTGGTGACTGAGCATTCCATGCCTGCTCATGGGGAGGAGACTGAGCATTCCATCCTCCCTCATTAGTGGAGACTGAGCATTCCATCCTCCCTCATTGGTGGAGACTGAGCATTCCATCCTCCCTCATTGGTGGAGACTCAGCATTCCATGCCTGCTCATGGGGGGGAGACTGAGCATTCCATCCTTCCTCATTGGTGGAGACTGAGCATTCCATCCTCCCTCATTGGTGGAGACTCAGCATTCCATGCCTGCTCATGGGGGGAGACTGAGCATTCCATCCTTCCTCATTGGTGGAGACTGAGCATTCCATCCTCCCTCATTGGTGGAGACTGAGCATTCCATCCTCCCTCATTGGTGGAGACTGAGCATTCCATCCTCCCTCATTGGTGGAGACTGAGCATTCCATGTTGGCTCATGCCTACAGGCTGAACATTCCATCCTCCCTCATTGGTGGAGACTGAGCATTCTATGCCTGCTCATGGGGGGGAGACTGAGCATTCCATCGTCCCTCATTCGTGGAGACTGAGCATTCCATCCTCTCTCATTGGTGGAGACTGAGCATTCCATCCTCCCTCATTGGTGGAGACGGAGCATTCCATCCTCCCTCATTGGTGGAGACTAAGCATTCCATCCTCCCTCATTGGTGGAGACTGAGCATTACATGCCTCCTCATGGGGGGGAGACTGAGCATTCCATCCTTCCTCATTGGTGGAGATTGAGCATTCCATCCTCCCTCATTATTGGATACAGAGCATTCCATGCCTGCTCATGGGGAGCAGACTGAGCATTCCATCCTCCTTCATTAGTGGAGACCGAGCATTCCATCCTCCCTCATTGGTGGAGACTGAGCATTCCATGCCTGATCATGGGGAGGAGACTGGGCATTACATGCTGCCTCATGGCTGGACACTGAACATTCTGTCAGCCCTCATTGGTGGAGTCTGAGCATTCCATCCTCCCTCATTGGTGGAGACTGAGCATTGCATCCTCCCTCATTGGTGGAGACTGAGCATTCTATGCCTGCTCAAGGGGGGGAGACTGAGCATTCCATCCTTCCTCATTGGTGGAGACTGAGCATTCCATCCTCCCTCATTGGTGGAGACTCTGCATTCCATCCTCCTTCATTGGTGGAGACTGAGCATTCCATGCCTGCTCATGGGGAGGAGACTGAGCATTTCATGCTGCCTCATGGCTGCATACTGAACATTCCATCAGCCCTCATTGGTGGAGTCTGAGCATTCCATCCTCCCTCATTGGTGGAGACTGAGCATTCCATCCTCCCTCATTGGTGGAGACTGAGCATTCCATGCCTGCTCATGGGGAGGAGACTGAGCCATCCATCCTCCCTCATTGGTGGAGACTAAGCATTCCATGTTGCCTCATGCCTGCAGGCTGAAGATTCCATCCTCCCTCATTGGTGGAGACTGAGCATTCTATGCCTGCTCATGGGGGGAGACTGAGCATTCCATGCTGCCTCATGGCGGCAGGCTGAACATTCCATCCTCGCTCATTGGTGGAGACTGAGCATTCTATGCCTGCTAAAGGGGGGGAGACTGAGCATTCCATCGTCCCTCAATGGTGAAGACTGAGCATTCCATCCTCCCTCATTGGTGCAGACTGAGCATTCCATGCCTGCTCATGGGGAGGAGACTGAGCATTCCATGCTGCCTCATGGCTGCAGGCTGAACATTCCATCCTCCCTCATTGGTGCAATCTGAACATTCCATGCCTGCTCATAGGGTGGAGACTGAGCATTCCATCCTCCCTCATTGGTGGAGACTGAGCATTTCATCCTCCCTCATTGGTGGAGACTGAGCATTCCATGCCTGCTCATGGGGAGGAAACTGAGCATTTCATGCTGCCTCATGACTGCACGCTGAACATTCCATCCTCCCTCATTGGTGGAGACTGAGCATTTCATCCTCCCTCATTGGTGGAGACTGAGCATTCCATGTCTGCTCATGGGGAGGAGACTGAGCATTCCATCCTCCCTCATTGGTGGAGACTGAGCATTCCATGTTGCCTCATGCCTGCAGGCTGATGATTCCATCCTCCCTCATTGGTGGAGACTGAGCATTCTATGCCTGCTCATGGGGGGAGACTGAGCATTCCATCCTCCCTCATGGGTGAAGACTGAGCATTCCATCCTCCCTCATTGGTGCAGACTGAGCATTCCATGCCTGCTCATGGGGAGGAGACTGAGCATTCCATCCTCCCTCATTGGTGGAGACTGAGCATTCCATGTTGCCTCATGCCTGCAGGCTGATGATTCCATCCTCCCTCATTGGTGGAGACTGAGCATTCTATGCCTGCTCATGGGGGGGAGACTGAGCATTCCATGCTGCCTCATGGCTGCAGGCTTAACATTCCATCCTCCCTCATTGGTGGAGACTGAGCATTCTATGCCTGCTCATGGGGGGGAGACTGAGCATTCCATCCTCCCTCATTGGTGAAGACTGAGCATTCCATCCTCCCTCATTGGTGCAGACTGAGCATTCCATGCCTGCTCATGGCGAGGAGACTGAGCATTCCATGCTGCCTCATGGCTGCAGGCTGAACATTCCATCCTCCCTCATTGGTGGAGACTGAGCATTCTATCCTCCCTCATTGGTGGAGACCAAGCATTCCATGCCTGCTCATGGGGAGGAGACTGAGCATTCCATCCTCCCTCATTGGTGGAGACTGAGCATTCCATCCTCCCTCATTGGTGGAGACTGAGCATTACATGCTGCCTCATGTCTGCAGACTGAACATTCCATCAGCCCTGATTGGTGGAGACTGAGCATTCCATGTTGCCTCATGCCTACAGGCTGAACATTCCATCCTCCCTCATTGGTGGAGACTGAGCATTCTATGCCTGCTCATGGGGGGGAGACTGAGCATTCCATGCTGCCTCATGGCTGCAGGCTTAACATTCCATCCTCCCTCATTGGTGGAGACTGAGCATTCTATGCCTGCTCATTGGGAGGAGACTGAGCATTCCATCGTCCCTCATTGGTGGAGACTGAGCATTCCATCCTCTCTCATTGGTGGAGACTGAGCATTCCATCCTCCCTCATTGGTGGAGACTGAGCATTCCATCCTCCCTCATTGGTGGAGACTGAGCATTCCATCCTCCCTCATTGGTGGAGACTGCGCATTCTATGCCTGCTCATGGGGGGGAGACTGAGCATTCCATCCTTCCTCATTGGTGGAGACTGAGCATTCCATCCTCACTCATTGGTGGAGACTGAGCATTCCATGCCTGCTCATAGGGAGGAGACTGAGCATTACATGCTGCCTCATGGCTACAGACTGAACATTCCATCAACCCTCATTGGTGGAGTCTGAACATTCCATCCTCCCTCATTGGTGGAGACTGAGCATTCCATGTTGCCTCATGCCTACAGGCTGAACATTCCATCCGCCCTCATTGGTGGAGACTGAGCATTCCATCCTCCCTCATTGGTGGAGACTGAGCATTCCATGCCTGCTGATGTCTGCAGGCTGAACATTGTATGTTCCCACATTGCTTGAAGCTAAACATTCCATTCTCCCTCATTGGTTGAGACTGTGCATTCCATCCTCCCTCATTGGTGGAGACTGAGCATTCCATGCCTGCTCATGGGGAGGAGACTGAGCATTCCATCCTCCCTCATGAGTGGAGACTGAGCATTCCATCCTCCCTCATTGGTGGAGACTGAGCATTCCATCCTCCCTCATTGGTGGAGACTCAGCATTCCATGCCTGCTCATGGGGGGGAGACTGAGCATTCCATCCTTCCTCATTGGTGGAGACTCAGCATTCCATCCTCCCTCATTGGTGGAGACTGAGCATTCCATCCTCCCTCATTGGTGGAGACTGAGCATTCCATCCTCCCTCATTGGTGGAGACTGAGCATTCCATCCTCCCTCATTGGTGGAGACTGAGCATTCCATGTTGCCTCATGCCTGCAGGCTGAACATTCCATCCTACCTCATTGGTGGAGACTGACCATTCTATGCCTGCTCTTCGGGGGGAGACTGAGCATTCCATGCTGCCTCATGGCTGCAGGCTGAACATTCCATCCTCCCTCATTGGTGGAGACTGAGCATGCTATGCCTGCTCATGGGGGGGAGACTGAGCATTCCATCCTCCCTCATTGGTGGAGACTGAGCATTCCATCCTCCCTCATTGGTGGAGACTGAGCATTCCATGCCTGCTCATGGGGGGGAGACTGAGCATTCCATGCCTGCTCATGGGGGGAGACTGAGCATTCCATCCTTCCTCATTGGTGGAGACTGAGCATTCCATCCTCCCTCATTGGTGGAGACTGAGCATTCCATCCTCCCTCATTGGTGGAGACTGAGCATTCCATGCTGCCTCATGTCTGCAGACTGAACATTCCATCAGCCCTCATTGGTGGACTCTGAGCATTCCATCCTCCCTCATTGGTGGAGACTGAGCTTTCCATGTTGCCTCATGCCTGCAGGCTGAACATTCCATCCTACCTCATTGGTGGAGACTGAACATTCTATGCCTGCTCTTGGGGGGGAGACTGAGCATTCCATGCTGCCTCATGGCTGCAGGCTGAACATTCCATCCTCCCTCATTGGAGGAGACTGAGCATTCTATGCCTGCTCATGGGGGGGAGACTGAGCATTCCATCCTCCCTCATTGGTGGAGACTGAGCATTCCATCCTCCCTCATTGGTGGAGACTGAGCATTCCATCCTCCCTCATTGGTGGAGACTGAGCATTCCATGCTGCCTCATGGCTGCAAGCTGAACATTCCATCCTCCCTCATTGGTGGAGACTGAGCATTCTATGCCTGCCCATGGGGGAGACTGAGCATTCCATCCTCCCTCATTGGTGGAGACTGAACATTCCATGTTGCCTCATGCCTGCAGGCTGAACATTCCATCCTCCCTCATTGGTGGAGACTGAGCATTCTATGCCTGCTCATGGGGGGGAGACTGAGCATTCCATGCTGCCTCATGGCTGCATGCTGAACATTCCATCCTCCCTCATTGGTGGCGACTGAGCATTCTATGCCTGCTCATGGGGGGGAGACTGATCATTCCATCGTCCCTCATTGGTGGAGACTGAGCATTTCATCCTCTCTCACTGGTGGAGACTGAGCATTCCATCCTCCCTCATTGGTGGAGACTGAGCATTCCATCCTCCCTCATTGGTGGAGACTGAGCATTACATGCTGCCTCATGGCTGCAGACTGAACATTCCATCAGCCCTCATTGGTGGAGTCTGAGCATGCCATCCTCCCTCATTGGTGGAGACTGAGCATTCCATGTTGCCTCATGCCTGCAGGCTGAGCATTCCATCCTCTCTCATTGGTGGAGACTGAGCATTCCATCCTCCCTCATTGGTGGAGACTGAGCATTCCATCCTCACTCATTGGTGGAGACTGAGCATTCCATGCCTGCTCATAGGGAGGAGACTGAGCATTACATGCTGCCTCATGGCTACAGACTGAACATTCCATCAGCCCTCATTGGTGGAGTCTGAGCATTCCATCCTCCCTCATTGGTGGAGACTGAGCATTCCATGCTGCCTCATGCTGCAGGCTGAACATTCCATCCTCCCTCATTGGTGGAGTCTGAGCATTCCATCCTCCCTCATTGGTGGAGACTGAGCATTCCATGTTGCCTCATGCCTGCAGGCTGAACATTCCATCCGCCCTCATTGGTGGAGACTGAGCATTCCATCCTCCCTCATTGGTGGAGACTGAGCATTCCATGCCTGCTCATGTCTGCAGGCTGAACATTGTATGTTCCCCATTGCTGAGCTAACATTCCATTCTCCCTCATTGGTTGAGACTGAGCATTCCATCCTCCCTCATTGGTGGAGACTGAGCATTCCATGCCTGCTCATGGGGAGGAGACTGAGCATTCCATCCTCCCTCATGGTGGAGACTGAGCATTCCATCCTCCCTCATTGGTGGAGACTGAGCATTCCATCCTCCCTCATTGGTGGAGACTCAGCATTCCATGCCTGCTCATGGGGGGAGACTGAGCATTCCATCCTCCTCATTGGTGGAGACTGAGCATTCCATCCTCCCTCATTGGTGGAGACTGAGCATTCCATCCTCCCTCATTGGTGGAGACTGAGCATTCCATCCTCCCTCATTGGTGGAGACTGAGCATTCCATCCTCCCTCATTGGTGGAGACTGAGCATTCCATGCTGCCTCATGCCTGCAGGCTGAACATTCCATCCTACCTCATTGGTGGAGACTGACCATTCTATGCCTGCTCATTGGGGGAGACTGAGCATTCCATGCTGCCTCATGGCTGCAGGCTGAACATTCCATCCTCCCTCATTGGTGGAGACTGAGCATTCTATGCCTGCTCATGGGGGGGAGACTGAGCATTCCATCCTCCCTCATTGGTGGAGACTGAGCATTCCATCCTCCCTCATTGGTGGAGACTGAGCATTCCATGCCTGCTCATGGGGGGAGACTGAGCATTCCATGCCTGCTCATGGGGGGAGACTGAGCATTCCATCCTTCCTCATTGGTGGAGACTGAGCATTCCATCCTCCCTCATTGGTGGAGACTGAGCATTCCATCCTCCCTCATTGGTGGAGACTGAGCATTCCATGCTGCCTCATGTCTGCAGACTGAACATTCCATCAGCCCTCATTGGTGGACTCTGAGCATTCCATCCTCCCTCATTGGTGGAGACTGAGCATTCCATGTTGCCTCATGCCTGCAGGCTGAACATTCCATCCTACCTCATTGGTGGAGACTGAGCATTCTATGCCTGCTCTTGGGGGGAGACTGAGCATTCCATGCTGCCTCATGGCTGCAGGCTGAACATTCCATCCTCCCTCATTGGTGGAGACTGAGCATTCTATGCCTGCTCATGGGGGGGAGACTGAGCATTCCATCCTCCCTCATTGGTGGAGACTGAGCATTCCATCCTCCCTCATTGGTGGAGACTGAGCATTCCATCCTCCCTCATTGGTGGAGACTGAGCATTCCATGCTGCCTCATGGCTGCAGCTGAACATTCCATCCTCCCTCATTGGTGGAGACTGAGCATTCCATCCTGCCTCATGGGGGAGACTGAGCATTCCATCCTCCCTCATTGGTGGAGACTGAGCATTCCATGTTGCCTCATGCCTGCAGGCTGAACATTCCATCCTCCCTCATTGGTGGAGACTGAGCATTCTATGCCTGCTCATGGGGGGAGACTGAGCATTCCATGCTGCCTCATGGCTGCAGCTGAACATTCCATCCTCCCTCATTGGTGGAGACTGAGCATTCTATGCCTGCTCATGGGGGGAGACTGACATTCCATCTCCCTCATTGGTGGAGACTGAGCATTCCATCCTCCCTCATTGGTGGAGACTGAGCATTCCATCCTCCCTCATTGGTGGAGACTGAGCATTCCATCCTCCCTCATTGGTGGAGACTGAGCATTCCATGCTGCCTCATGGCTGCAGACTGAACATTCCATCAGCCCTCATTGGTGGAGTCTGAGCATTCCATCCTCCCTCATTGGTGGAGACTGAGCATTCCATGCTGCCTCATGCTGCAGGCTGAGCATTCCATCCTCCCTCATTGGTGGAGACTGAGCATTCCATCCTCCCTCATTGGTGGAGACTGAGCATTCCATCCTCCCTCATTGGTGGAGACTGAGCATTCCATGCCTGCCTCATGGGTGGAGACTGAGCATTCCATGCTGCCTCATGGCTGCAGACTGAACATTCCATCCTCCCTCATTGGTGGAGACTGAGCATTCCATCCTCCCTCATTGGTGGAGACTGAGCATTCCATGCTGCCTCATGGCTGCAGACTGAACATTCCATCCTCCCTCATTGGTGGAGACTGAGCATTCCATCCTCCCTCATTGGTGGAGACTGAGCATTCCATGCTGCCTCATGCCTGCAGGCTGAACATTCCATCCTCCCTCATTGGTGGAGACTGAGCATTCCATCCTCCCTCATTGGTGGAGACTGAGCATTCCATGCCTGCTCATGGCTGCAGGCTGAACATTCATGTCCCCATGCTGAGACTGAACATTCCATCCTCCCTCATTGGTGGAGACTGAGCATTCCATCCTCCCTCATTGGTGGAGACTGAGCATTCCATGCCTGCTCATGGGGGAGACTGAGCATTCCATCCTCCCTCATTGGTGGAGACTGAGCATTCCATCCTCCCTCATTGGTGGAGACTGAGCATTCCATCCTCCCTCATTGGTGGAGACTGAGCATTCCATGCCTGCTCATGGGGGGAGACTGAGCATTCCATCCTCCCTCATTGGTGGAGACTGAGCATTCCATCCTCCCTCATTGGTGGAGACTGAGCATTCCATCCTCCCTCATTGGTGGAGACTGAGCATTCCATCCTCCCTCATTGGTGGAGACTGAGCATTCCATCCTCCCTCATTGGTGGAGACTGAGCATTCCATGCTGCCTCATGCCTGCAGGCTGAACATTCCATCCTCCCTCATTGGTGGAGACTGAGCATTCCATGCCTGCTCATTGGGGGAGACTGAGCATTCCATGCTGCCTCATGGCTGCAGGCTGAACATTCCATCCTCCCTCATTGGTGGAGACTGAGCATTCCTATGCCTGCTCATGGGGGGAGACTGAGCATTCCATCCTCCCTCATTGGTGGAGACTGAGCATTCCATCCTCCCTCATTGGTGGAGACTGAGCATTCCATGCCTGCTCATGGGGGGAGACTGAGCATTCCATGCCTGCTCATGGGGGAGACTGAGCATTCCATCCTTCCTCATTGGTGGAGACTGAGCATTCCATCCTCCCTCATTGGTGGAGACTGAGCATTCCATCCTCCCTCATTGGTGGAGACTGAGCATTCCATGCTGCCTCATGGCTGCAGACTGAACATTCCATCAGCCCTCATTGGTGGACTCTGAGCATTCCATCCTCCCTCATTGGTGGAGACTGAGCATTCCATGTTGCCTCATGCCTGCAGGCTGAACATTCCATCCTCCCTCATTGGTGGAGACTGAGCATTCTATGCCTGCTCATTGGGGGAGACTGAGCATTCCATGCTGCCTCATGGCTGCAGGCTGAACATTCCATCCTCCCTCATTGGTGGAGACTGAGCATTCCATGCCTGCTCATGGGGGGAGACTGAGCATTCCATCCTCCCTCATTGGTGGAGACTGAGCATTCCATCCTCCCTCATTGGTGGAGACTGAGCATTCCATCCTCCCTCATTGGTGGAGACTGAGCATTCCATGCTGCCTCATGGCTGCAGCTGAACATTCCATCCTCCCTCATTGGTGGAGACTGAGCATTCCATGCCTGCCTCATGGGTGGAGACTGAGCATTCCATCCTCCCTCATTGGTGGAGACTGAGCATTCCATGTTGCCTCATGCCTGCAGGCTGAACATTCCATCCTCCCTCATTGGTGGAGACTGAGCATTCTATGCCTGCTCATGGGGGGAGACTGAGCATTCCATGCTGCCTCATGGCTGCAGCTGAACATTCCATCCTCCCTCATTGGTGGAGACTGAGCATTCTATGCCTGCTCATGGGGGGAGACTGAGCATTCCATCCTCCCTCATTGGTGGAGACTGAGCATTCCATCCTCTCTCATTGGTGGAGACTGAGCATTCCATCCTCCCTCATTGGTGGAGACTGAGCATTCCATCCTCCCTCATTGGTGGAGACTGAGCATTCCATGCTGCCTCATGGCTGCAGACTGAACATTCCATCAGCCCTCATTGGTGGAGTCTGAGCATTCCATCCTCCCTCATTGGTGGAGACTGAGCATTCCATGCTGCCTCATGCTGCAGGCTGAGCATTCCATCCTCCCTCATTGGTGGAGACTGAGCATTCCATCCTCCCTCATTGGTGGAGACTGAGCATTCCATGCCTGCCTCATGGGGGGAGACTGAGCATTCCATCCTCCCTCATTGGTGGAGACTGAGCATTCCATCCTCCCTCATTGGTGGAGACTGAGCATTCCATCCTCCCTCATTGGTGGAGACTGAGCATTCCATGCCTGCCTCATTGGTGGAGACTGAGCATTCCATGCTGCCTCATGGCTGCAGACTGAACATTCCATCAGCCCTCATTGGTGGAGTCTGAGCATTCCATCCTCCCTCATTGGTGGAGACTGAGCATTCCATGTTGCCTCATGCCTGCAGGCTGAACATTCCATCCTCCCTCATTGGTGGAGACTGAGCATTCTATGCCTGCTCATGGGGGGAGACTGAGCATTCCATGCTGCCTCATGGCTGCAGGCTGAACATTCCATCCTCCCTCATTGGTGGAGACTGAGCATTCTATGCCTGCTCATGGGGGGAGACTGAGCATTCCATGCTGCCTCATGGCTGCAGGCTGAACATTCCATCCTCCCTCATTGGTGGAGACTGAGCATTCTATGCCTGCTCATGGGGGGAGACTGAGCATTCCATCCTCCCTCATTGGTGGAGACTGAGCATTCCATCCTCCCTCATTGGTGGAGACTGAGCATTCCATCCTCCCTCATTGGTGGAGACTGAGCATTCCATGCTGCCTCATGGCTGCAGCTGAACATTCCATCCTCCCTCATTGGTGGAGACTGAGCATTCCATCCTCTCTCATTGGTGGAGACTGAGCATTCCATCCTCCCTCATTGGTGGAGACTGAACATTCCATGTTGCCTCATGCCTGCAGGCTGAACATTCCATCCTCCCTCATTGGTGGAGACTGAGCATTCTATGCCTGCTCATGGGGGGAGACTGAGCATTCCATGCTGCCTCATGGCTGCATGCTGAACATTCCATCCTCCCTCATTGGTGGCGACTGAGCATTCTATGCCTGCTCATGGGGGGAGACTGATCATTCCATCGTCCCTCATTGGTGGAGACTGAGCATTTCATCCTCTCTCATTGGTGGAGACTGAGCATTCCATCCTCCCTCATTGGTGGAGACTGAGCATTCCATCCTCCCTCATTGGTGGAGACTGAGCATTACATGCTGCCTCATGGCTGCAGACTGAACATTCCATCAGCCCTCATTGGTGGAGTCTGAGCATGCCATCCTCCCTCATTGGTGGAGACTGAGCATTCCATGTTGCCTCATGCCTGCAGGCTGAGCATTCCATCCTCCCTCATTGGTGGAGACTGAGCATTCCATCCTCTCTCATTGGTGGAGACTGAGCATTCCATTCTCCCTCATTGGTGGAGACTGAGCATTCCATCCTCCCTCATTGGTGGAGACTGAGCATTCCATGCCTGCTCATGGGTGGAGACTGAGCATTACATGCTGCCTCATGGCTGGAGACTGAACATTCCATCAGCCCTCATTGGTGGAGTCTGAGCATTCCATCCTCCCTCATTGGTGGAGACTGAGCATTCCATCCTCCCTCATTGGTGGAGACTGAGCATTCCATCCTCCCTCATTGGTGGAGACTGAGCATTCTATGCCTGCTCATGGGGGGAGACTGAGCATTCCATCCTCCCTCATTGGTGGAGACTGAGCATTCCATCCTCCTCATTGGTGGAGACTGAGCATTCCATGCCTGCTCATGGGAGGAGACTGAGCATTCCATGCTGCCTCATGGCTGCAGACTGAACATTCCATCATCCCTCATTGGTGGAGTCTGAGCATTCCATCCTCCCTCATTGGTGGAGACTGAGCATTCCATGTTGCCTCATGCCTGCAGGCTGAACATTCCATCCTACCTCATTGGTGGAGACTGAGCATTCTATGCCTGCTCATTGGGGGGAGACTGAGCATTCCATGCTGCCTCATGGCTGCAGGCTGAACATTCCATCCTCCCTCATTGGTGGAGACTGAGCATTCTATGCCTGCTCATGGGGGGAGACTGAGCATTCCATCCTCCCTCATTGGTGGAGACTGAGCATTCCATCCTCCCTCATTGGTGGAGACTGAGCATTCCATCCTCCCTCATTGGTGGAGACTGAGCATTCCATGCTGCCTCATGGCTGCAGCTGAACATTCCATCCTCCCTCATTGGTGGAGACTGAGCATTCCATGCCTGCTCATGGGGGGAGACTGAGCATTCCATCCTCCCTCATTGGTGGAGACTGAGCATTCCATGCTGCCTCATGCCTGCAGGCTGAACATTCCATCCTCCCTCATTGGTGGAGACTGAGCATTCTATGCCTGCTCATGGGGGGAGACTGAGCATTCCATGCTGCCTCATGGCTGCAGCTGAACATTCCATCCTCCCTCATTGGTGGAGACTGAGCATTCCATGCCTGCTCATGGGGGGAGACTGAGCATTCCATCCTCCCTCATTGGTGGAGACTGAGCATTCCATCCTCTCTCATTGGTGGAGACTGAGCATTCCATCCTCCCTCATTGGTGGAGACTGAGCATTCCATCCTCCCTCATTGGTGGAGACTGAGCATTACATGCTGCCTCATGGCTGCAGACTGAACATTCCATCAGCCCTCATTGGTGGAGTCTGAGCATTCCATCCTCCCTCATTGGTGGAGACTGAGCATTCCATGCTGCCTCATGCCTGCAGGCTGAGCATTCCATCCTCCCTCATTGGTGGAGACTGAGCATTCCATCCTCCCTCATTGGTGGAGACTGAGCATTCTATGCCTGCTCATGGGGGGAGACTGAGCATTCCATCCTCCTCATTGGTGGAGACTGAGCATTCCATCCTCCCTCATTGGTGGAGACTGAGCATTCCATCCTCCCTCATTGGTGGAGACTGAGCATTCCATGCCTGCTCATGGGAGGAGACTGAGCATTACATGCTGCCTCATGGCTGCAGACTGAACATTCCATCAGCCCTCATTGGTGGAGTCTGAGCATTCCATCCTCCCTCATTGGTGGAGACTGAGCATTCCATGTTGCCTCATGCCTGCAGGCTGAACATTCCATCCTCCCTCATTGGTGGAGACTGAGCATTCTATGCCTGCTCATGGGGGGAGACTGAGCATTCCATGCTGCCTCATGGCTGCAGGCTGAACATTCCATCCTCCCTCATTGGTGGAGACTGAGCATTCCATGTTGCCTCATGCCTGCAGGCTGAACATTCCATCCGCCCTCATTGGTGGAGACTGAGCATTCCATCCTCCCTCATTGGTGGAGACTGAGCATTCCATGCCTGCTGATGTCTGCAGGCTGAACATTGTATGTTCCCACACTGCTTGAAGCTGAACATTCCATTCTCCCTCATTGGTTGAGACTGTGCATTCCATCCTCCCTCATTGGTGGAGACTGAGCATTCCATGCCTGCTCATGGGGAGGAGACTGAGCATTCCATCCTCCCTCATTGGTGGAGACTGAGCATTCCATCCTCCCTCATTGGTGGAGACTGAGCATTCCATCCTCCCTCATTGGTGGAGACTGAGCATTCCATGCCTGCTCATGGGGGGAGACTGAGCATTCCATCCTCCTCATTGGTGGAGACTGAGCATTCCATCCTCCCTCATTGGTGGAGACTGAGCATTCCATCCTCCCTCATTGGTGGAGACTGAGCATTCCATCCTCCCTCATTGGTGGAGACTGAGCATTCCATGCTGCCTCATGGCTGCAGACTGAACATTCCATCAGCCCTCATTGGTGGAGACTGAGCATTCCATCCTCCCTCATTGGTGGAGACTGAGCATTCCATGTTGCCTCATGCCTGCAGGCTGAACATTCCATCCTCCCTCATTGGTGGAGACTGAGCATTCTATGCCTGCTCATTGGGGGGAGACTGAGCATTCCATGCTGCCTCATGGCTGCAGGCTGAACATTCCATCCTCCCTCATTGGTGGAGACTGAGCATTCTATGCCTGCTCATGGGGGGAGACTGAGCATTCCATCCTCCCTCATTGGTGGAGACTGAGCATTCCATCCTCCCTCATTGGTGGAGACTGAGCATTCCATGCCTGCTCATCCACCAATGAGGGAGGATGGAATGCTCAGTCTCCACCAATGAGGGAGGATGGAATGCTCAGACTCCACCAATGAGGGCTGATGGAATGTTCAGTCTGCAGCCATGAGGCAGCATGGAATGCTCAGTCTCCTCCCCATGAGCAGGCATGGAATGCTCAGTCTCCACCAATGAGGAGGATGGAATGCTCAGTCTCCACCAATGAGGGAGGATGGAATGCTCAGTCTCCACCAATGAGGAAGGATGGAATGCTCAGTCTCCCCCCATGAGCAGGCATAGAATGCTCAGTCTCCACCAATGAGGGAGGATGGAATGCTCAGTCTCCACCAATGAGGGAGGATGGAATGCTCAGTCTCCACCAATGAGGGAGGATGGAATGCTCAGTCTCCACCAATGAGGGAGGATGGAATGCTCAGTCTCCTCACCATGAGCAGGCATGGAATGCTCAGTCTCCACCAATGAGGGAGGATGGAATGCTCAGTCTCCACCAATGAGGGAGATGGAATGTTCAGCTCTCAGCATGAGGAGCATGCAATGTTCAGCCTGCAGCCATGAGCAGGCATGGAATGCTCAGTCTCCACCAATGAGGGAGGATGGAATGCTCAGTCTCCACCAATGAGGGAGGATGGAATGTTCAGCCTGCAGCCATGAGGCAGCATGGAATGCTCAGTCTCCACCAATGAGGGAGGATGGAATGTTCAGCCTGCAGCCATGAGGCAGCATGGAATGCTCAGTCTCCCCCCCATGAGCAGGCATAGAATGGTCAGTCTCCACCAATGAGGTAGGATGGAATGTTCAGCCTGCAGGCATGAGGCAACATGGAATGCTCAGTCTCCACCAATGAGGGAGGATGGAATGCTCAGACTCCACCAATGAGGGCTGATGGAATGTTCAGTCTGCAGCCATGAGGCAGCATGTAATGCTCAGTCTCCTCCCATGAGCAGGCATGGAATGCTCAGTCTCCACCAATGAGGGAGGATGGAATGCTCAGTCTCCACCAATGAGGGAGGATGGAATGCTCAGTCTCCACCAATGAGGAAGGATGGAATGCTCAGTCTCCCCCCATGAGCAGGCATAGAATGCTCAGTCTCCACCAATGAGGGAGGATGGAATGCTCAGTCTCCACCAATGAGGGAGGATGGAATGCTCAGTCTCCACCAATGAGGGAGGATGGAATGCTCAGTCTCCACCAATGAGAGAGGATGGAATGCTCAGTCTCCACCAATGAGGGACGATGGAATGCTCAGTCTCCTCCCAATGAGCAGGCATAGAATGCTCAGTCTCCACCAATGAGGGAGGATGGAATGTTCAGCCTGCAGCCATGAGGCAGCATGGAATGCTCAGTCTCCCCCCATGAGCAGGCATAGAATGCTCAGTCTCCACCAATGAGGGAGGATGGAATGTTCAGCCTGCAGGCATGAGGCAACATGGAATGCTCAGTCTCCACCAATGAGGGCTGATGGAATGTTCAGTCTGCAGCCATGAGGCAGCATGTAATGCTCAGTCTCCACCAATGAGGGAGGATGGAATGCTCAGTCTCCACCAATGAGGGAGGATGGAATGCTCAGTCTCCTCCCCATGAGCAGGCATGGAATGCTCAGTCTCCACCAATGAGGGAGGATGGAATGCTCAGTCTCCACCAATGAGGGAGGATGGAATGTTCAGTCTGCAGCCATGAGGCAGCATGGAATGCTCAGTCTCCTCCCATGAGCAGGCATGGAATGCTCAGTCTCCACCAATGAGGGAGGATGGAATGCTCAGTCTCCACCAATGAGGGAGGATGGAATGCTCAGTCTCCCCCCATGAGCAGGCATAGAATGCTCAGTCTCCACCAATGAGGGAGGATGGAATGTTCAGCCTGCAGCCATGAGGCAGCATGGAATGCTCAGTCTCCCCCCATGAGCAGGCATAGAATGCTCAGTCTCCACCAATGAGGGAGGATGGAATGCTCAGCCTGCAGGCATGAGGCAACATGGAATGCTCAGTCTCCACCAATGAGGGAGGATGGAATGCTCAGTCTCCTCCCCATGAGCAGGCATGGAATGCTCAGTCTCCACCAATGAGGGAGGATGGAATGCTCAGTCTCCACCAATGAGGGAGGATGGAATGTTCAGCTGCAGCCATGAGGCAGCATGGAATGCTCAGTCTCCTCCCCATGAGCAGGCATGGAATGCTCAGTCTCCACCAATGAGGGAGGATGGAATGCTCAGTCTCCACCATGAGGGAGGATGGAATGCTCAGTCTCCACCAATGAGGGAGGATGGAATGTTCAGCCTGCAGCCATGAGGCAGCATGGAATGCTCAGTCTCCCCCCATGAGCAGGCATGGAATGCTCAGTCTCCACCAATGAGGGAGGATGGAATGCTCAGTCTCCACCAATGAGGGAGATGGAATGCTCAGTCTCCCCCCATGAGCAGGCATGGAATGCTCAGTCTCCACCAATGAGGGAGGATGGAATGCTCAGTCTCCACCAATGAGGGCTGATGGAATGCTCAGTCTGCAGCCATGAGGCAGCATGGAATGCTCAGTCTCCCCCCATGAGCAGGCATGGAATGCTCAGTCTCCACCAATGAGGGAGGATGGAATGCTCAGTCTCCACCAATGAGGAGGATGGAATGCTCAGTCTCCCCCCATGAGCAGGCATAGAATGCTCAGTCTCCACCAATGAGGGAGGATGGAATGCTCAGTCTCCACCAATGAGGCAGCATGGAATGCTCAGTCTCCACCAATGAGGGAGGATGGAATGCTCAGACTCCACCAATGAGGGCTGATGGAATGTTCAGTCTCCAGCCATGAGGCAGCATGGAATGCTCAGTCTCCTCCCCATGAGCAGGCATGGAATGCTCAGTCTCCACCAATGAGGGAGGATGGAATGCTCAGTCTCCACCAATGAGGGAGAATGGAATGCTCAGTCTCCACCAATGAGGAGGATGGAATGCTCAGTCTCCACCAATGAGGGAGGATGGAATGCTCAGCCTGCAGGCATGAGGCAACATGGAATGCTCAGTCTCCACCAATGAGGGAGGATGGAATGCTCAGACTCCACCAATGAGGGCTGATGGAATGTTCAGTCTGCAGCCATGAGGCAGCATGGAATGCTCAGTCTCCACCAATGAGGGAGGATGGAATGCTCAGTCTCCACCAATGAGGGAGGATGGAATGCTCAGTCTCCACCAATGAGGAGGATGGAATGCTCAGTCTCCACCAATGAGGGACGATGGAATGCTCAGTCTCCCCCCATGAGCAGGCATAGAATGCTCAGTCTCCACCAATGAGGGAGGATGGAATGCTCAGTCTCCACCATGAGGCAGCATGGAATGCTCAGTCTCCCCCCCATGAGCAGGCATAGAATGCTCAGTCTCCACCAATGAGGGAGGATGGAATGTTCAGCCTGCAGCATGAGGCACATGGAATGTCAGTCTCCACCAATGAGGGAGGATGGAATGCTCATTCTCCACCAATGAGAGAGGATGGAATGCTCAGTCTCCACCAATGAGGGAGGATGGAATGTTCAGCCTGCAGCCATGAGGCAGCATGGAATGCTCAGTCTCCACCAATGAGGGAGGATGGAATGCTCAGAGTCCACCAATGAGGGCTGATGGAATGTTCAGTCTGCAGACATGAGGCAGCATGTAATGCTCAGTCTCCACCAATGAGGGAGGATGGAATGCTCAGTCTCCACCAATGAGGGAGGATGGAATGCTCAGTCTCCACCAATGAGGGAGGATGGAATGCTCAGTCTCCCCCCATGAGCAGGCATGGAATGCTCAGTCTCCACCAATGAGGGAGGATGGAATGCTCAGTCTCCACCAATGAGGGAGGATGGAATGCTCAGTCTCCACCAATGAGGGAGGATGGAATGTTCAGCCTGCAGCCATGAGGCAGCATGGAATGCTCAGTCTCCCCCCCATGAGCAGGCATAGAATGCTCAGTCTCCACCAATGAGGTAGGATGGAATGTTCAGCCTGCAGGCATGAGGCAACATGGAATGCTCAGTCTCCACCAATGAGGGAGGATGGAATGCTCAGACTCCACCAATGAGGGCTGATGGAATGTTCAGTCTGCAGCCATGAGGCAGCATGTAATGCTCAGTCTCCACCCATGAGGCAGGCATGGAATGCTCAGTCTCCACCAATGAGGGAGGATGGAATGCTCAGTCTCCACCAATGAGGAGGATGGAATGCTCAGTCTCCACCAATGAGGGAGGATGGAATGTTCAGCTCAGCATGGGGCATCATGTCAGCCCACATGAGCAGGCATGGAATGCTCAGTCTCCACCAATGAGGGAGGATGGAATGCTCAGTCTCCACCAATGAGGAGGATGGAATGTTCAGCCTGCAGCCATGAGGCAGCATGGAATGCTCAGTCTCCCCCCCATGAGCAGGCATAGAATGCTCAGTCTCCACCAATGAGGTAGGATGGAATGTTCAGCCTGCAGCATGAGGCAACATGGAATGCTCAGTCTCCACCAATGAGGGAGGATGGAATGCTCAGACTCCACCAATGAGGGCTGATGGAATGTTCAGTCTGCAGCCATGAGGCAGCATGGAATGCTCAGTCTCCCCCAATGAGCAGGCATGGAATGCTCAGTCTCCACCAATGAGGGAGGATGGAATGCTCAGTCTCCACCAATGAGGGAGGATGGAATGCTCAGTCTCCACCAATGAGGCAGGATGGAATGCTCAGTCTCCCCCCATGAGCAGGCATGGAATGCTCAGTCTCCACCAATGAGGGAGGATGGAATGCTCAGTCTCCCCCCAATGAGCAGGCATAGAATGCTCAGTCTCCACCAATGAGGGAGGATGGAATGTTCAGCCTGCAGGCATGAGGCAACATGGAATGCTCAGTCTCCACCAATGAGGGAGGATGGAATGCTCAGACTCCACCAATGAGGGCTGATGGAATGTTCAGTCTGCAGCCATGAGGCAGCATGTAATGCTCAGTCTCCACCAATGAGGGAGGATGGAATGCTCAGTCTCCACCAATGAGGGAGGATGGAATGCTCAGTCTCCACCAATGAGGAGGATGGAATGCTCAGTCTCCACCAATGAGGGACGATGGAATGCTCAGTCTCCCCCCATGAGCAGGCATAGAATGCTCAGTCTCCACCAATGAGGGAGGATGGAATGTTCAGCCTGCAGCCATGAGGCAGCATGGAATGCTCAGTCTCCCCCCCATGAGCAGGCATAGAATGCTCAGTCTCCACCAATGAGGGAGGATGGAATGTTCAGCCTGCAGGCATGAGGCAACATGGAATGCTCAGTCTCCACCAATGAGGGAGGATGGAATGCTCAGTCTCCACCAATGAGAGAGGATGGAATGCTCAGTCTCCACCAATGAGGGAGGATGGAATGTTCAGTCTGCAGCCATGAGGCAGCATGGAATGCTCAGTCTCCACCAATGAGGGAGGATGGAATGCTCAGTCTCCACCAATGAGGGAGGATGGAATGCTCAGTCTCCACCAATGAGGAGGATGGAATGCTCAGTCTCCACCAATGAGGAGGATGGAATGCTCAGTCTCCCCCCATGAGCAGGCATGGAATGCTCAGTCTCCACCAATGAGGGAGGATGGAATGCTCAGTCTCCACCAATGAGGGAGGATGGAATGCTCAGTCTCCACCAATGAGGGAGGATGGAATGCTCAGTCCTCCACCATGAGGCAGGCATGGAATGCTCAGTCTCCACCAATGAGGGAGGATGGAATGCTCAGTCTCCACCAATGAGGGAGGATGGAATGTTCAGTCTCCAGCATGAGGAGCATGGAATGCTCAGTCTCCAGCCATGAGCAGGCATGGAATGCTCAGTCTCCACCAATGAGGGAGGATGGAATGCTCAGTCTCCACCAATGAGGGAGGATGGAATGTTCAGCCTGCAGCCATGAGGCAGCATGGAATGCTCAGTCTCCCCCCCATGAGCAGGCATAGAATGCTCAGTCTCCACCAATGAGGTAGGATGGAATGTTCAGCCTGCAGGCATGAGGCAACATGGAATGCTCAGTCTCCACCAATGAGGGAGGATGGAATGCTCAGACTCCACCAATGAGGGCTGATGGAATGTTCAGTCTGCAGCCATGAGGCAGCATGGAATGCTCAGTCTCCACCCATGAGGCAGGATGGAATGCTCAGTCTCCACCAATGAGGAGGATGGAATGCTCAGTCTCCACCAATGAGGGAGGATGGAATGCTCAGTCTCCACCAATGAGGCAGGATGGAATGCTCAGTCTCCCCCCATGAGCAGGCATGGAATGCTCAGTCTCCACCAATGAGGGAGGATGGAATGCTCAGTCTCCACCAATGAGGAGGATGGAATGCTCAGTCTCCACCAATGAGGGAGGATGGAATGTTCAGCCTGCAGGCATGAGGCAACATGGAATGCTCAGTCTCCACCAATGAGGGAGGATGGAATGCTCAGACTCCACCAATGAGGGCTGATGGAATGTTCAGTCTGCAGCCATGAGGCAGCATGTAATGCTCAGTCTCCACCAATGAGGAGGATGGAATGCTCAGTCTCCACCAATGAGGGAGGATGGAATGCTCAGTCTCCACCAATGAGAGAGGATGAAATGCTCAGTCTCCACCAATGAGGGACGATGGAATGCTCAGTCTCCCCCCCATGAGCAGGCATAGAATGCTCAGTCTCCACCAATGAGGGAGGATGGAATGTTCAGCATGCAGCCATGAGGCAGCATGGAATGCTCAGTCTCCCCCCCATGAGCAGGCATAGAATGCTCAGTCTCCACCAATGAGGGAGGATGGAATGTTCAGCCTGCAGGCATGAGGCAACATGGAATGCTCAGTCTCCACCAATGAGGGAGGATGGAATGCTCAGTCTCCACCAATGAGGAGGATGGAATGCTCAGTCTCCACCAATGAGGGAGGATGGAATGCTCAGCTGCAGCCATGAGGCAGCATGGAATGCTCAGTCTCCACCAATGAGGGAGGATGGAATGCTCAGTCTCCACCAATGAGGGAGGATGGAATGCTCAGTCTCCACCAATGAGGGAGGATGGAATGCTCAGTCTCCCCCCCATGAGCAGGCATAGAATGCTCAGTCTCCACCAATGAGGGAGGATGGAATGTTCAGCCTGCAGCCATGAGGCAGCATGGAATGCTCAGTCTCCCCCCCAAGAGCAGGCATAGAATGGTCAGTCTCCACCAATGAGGTAGGATGGAATGTTCAGCCTGCAGGCATGAGGCAACATGGAATGCTCAGTCTCCACCAATGAGGGAGGATGGAATGCTCAGAGTCCACCAATGAGGGCTGATGGAATGTTCAGTCTGCAGACATGAGGCAGCATGGAATGCTCAGTCTCCACCAATGAGGGAGGATGGAATGCTCAGTCTCCACCAATGAGGGAGGATGGAATGCTCAGTCTCCACCAATGAGGAGGATGGAATGCTCAGTCTCCCCCCATGAGCAGGCATGGAATGCTCAGTCTCCCCCCCATGAGCAGGCATGGAATGCTCAGTCTCCACCAATGAGGGAGGATGGAATGCTCAGTCTCCACCAATGAGGGAGGATGGAATGCTCAGTCTCCCCCCATGAGCAGGCATAGGAATGCTCAGTCTCCACCAATGAGGGAGGATGGAATGTTCAGCCTGCAGCCATGAGGCAGCATGGAATGCTCAGTCTCCCCCCAATGAGCAGGCATGGAATGCTCAGTCTCCACCAATGAGGAGGATGGAATGTTCAGCCTGCAGGCATGAGGCAACATGGAATGCTCAGTCTCCACCAATGAGGGAGGATGGAATGCTCAGTCTCCACCAATGAGGGAGGATGGAATGCTCAGTCTCCACCAATGAGGGAGGATGGAATGCTCAGTCTCCACCAATGAGGAGGATGGAATGCTCAGTCTCCACCAATGAGGAAGGATGGAATGCTCAGTCTCCCCCCATGAGCAGGCATGGAATGCTCAGTCTCCACCAATGAGGGAGGATGGAATGCTCAGTCTCCACCAATGAGGGAGGATGGAATGCTCAGTCTCCACCATGAGGGAGGATGGAATGCTCAGTCTCCTCCCCATGAGCAGGCATGGAATGCTCAGTCTCCACCAATGAGGGAGGATGGAATGCTCAGTCTCCACCAATGAGGGAGAATGGAATGTTCAGCTTCAGCAATGTGGGACATGCAATGTTCAGCCTGCAGACATGAGCAGGCATGGAATGCTCAGTCTCCACCAATGAGGGAGGATGGAATGCTCAGTCTCCACCAATGAGGGCGGATGGAATGTTCAGCCTGCAGGCATGAGGCAACATGGAATGCTCAGTCTCCACCAATGAGGGAGGATGGAATGCTCAGTCTCCACCAATGAGGGCTGATGGAATGTTCAGTCTGCAGCCATGAGGCAGCATGTAATGCTCAGTCTCCTCCCATGAGCAGGCATGGAATGCTCAGTCTCCACCAATGAGTGAGGATGGAATGCTCAGTCTCCACCAATGAGGAAGATGGAATGCTCAGTCTCCCCCCATGAGCAGGCATAGAATGCTCAGTCTCCACCAATGAGGGAGGATGGAATGCTCAGTCTCCACCAATGAGGGAGGATGGAATGCTCAGTCTCCACCAATGAGGGAGGATGGAATGCTCAGTCTCCACCAATGAGGGAGGATGGAATGCTCAGTCTCCACCAATGAGGGACGATGGAATGCTCAGTCTCCCCCAATGAGCAGGCATGGAATGCTCAGTCTCCACCAATGAGGGAGGATGGAATGCTCAGTCTCCACCAATGAGGGAGGATGGAATGCTCAGTCTCCACCAATGAGGAGGATGGAATGCTCAGTCTCCCCCCATGAGCAGGCATGGAATGCTCAGTCTCCCCCCATGAGCAGGCATGGAATGCTCAGTCTCCACCAATGAGGGAGGATGGAATGCTCAGTCTCCACCAATGAGGGAGGATGGAATGCTCAGTCTCCCCCCCATGAGCAGGCATAGGAATGCTCAGTCTCCACCAATGAGGGAGGATGGAATGTTCAGCCTGCAGCCATGAGGCAGCATGGAATGCTCAGTCTCCCCCCCAAGAGCAGGCATGGAATGCTCAGTCTCCACCAATGAGGTAGGATGGAATGTTCAGCCTGCAGGCATGAGGCAACATGGAATGCTCAGTCTCCACCAATGAGGGAGGATGGAATGCTCAGTCTCCACCAATGAGGGAGGATGGAATGCTCAGTCTCCACCAATGAGGGAGGATGGAATGCTCAGTCTCCACCAATGAGGGAGGATGGAATGCTCAGTCTCCACCAATGAGGAAGGATGGAATGCTCAGTCTCCCCCCCATGAGCAGGCATGGAATGCTGAGTCTCCACCAATGAGGGAGGATGGAATGCTCAGTCTCCACCAATGAGGGAGGATGGAATGCTCAGTCTCCACTCATGAGGGAGGATGGAATGCTCAGTCTCCTCCCCATGAGCAGGCATGGAATGCTCAGTCTCCACCAATGAGGGAGGATGGAATGCACAGTCTCAACCAATGAGGGAGAATGGAATGTTTAGCTTCAGCAATGTGGGAACATACAATGTTCAGCCTGCAGACATCAGCAGGCATGGAATGCTCAGTCTCCACCAATGAGGGAGGATGGAATGCTCAGTCTCCACCAATGAGGGCGGATGGAATGTTCAGCCTGTAGGCATGAGGCAACATGGAATGCTCAGTCTCCACCAATGAGGGAGGATGGAATGCTCAGCTCCACCAATGAGGGCTGATGGAATGTTCAGTCTGCAGCCATGAGGCAGCATGTAATGCTCAGTCTCCCCCCATGAGCAGGCATGGAATGCTCAGTCTCCACCAATGAGGAGGATGGAATGCTCAGTCTCCACCAATGAGGAAGGATGGAATGCTCAGTCTCCCCCCATGAGCAGGCATGGAATGCTCAGTCTCCACCAATGAGGGAGGATGGAATGCTCAGTCTCCACCAATGAGGGAGGATGGAATGCTCAGTCTCCACCAATGAGGAGGATGGAATGCTCAGTCTCCACCAATGAGGAGGATGGAATGCTCAGTCTCCACCAATGAGGGACGATGGAATGCTCAGTCTCCTCCCAATGAGCAGGCATAGAATGCTCAGTCTCCACCAATGAGGGAGGATGGAATGTTCAGCCTGCAGCCATGAGGCAGCATGGAATGCTCAGTCTCCCCCCCATGAGCAGGCATAGAATGCTCAGTCTCCACCAATGAGGGAGGATGGAATGTTCAGCCTGCAGGCATGAGGCAACATGGAATGCTCAGTCTCCACCAATCAGGGCTGATGGAATGTTCAGTCTGCAGACATGAGGCAGCATGGAATGCTCAGTCTCCACCAATGAGGGAGGATGGAATGCTCAGTCTCCACCAATGAGGGAGGATGGAATGCTCAGTCTCCTCCCCATGAGCAGGCATGGAATGCTGAGTCTCCACCAATGAGGGAGGATGGAATGCTCAGTCTCCACCAATGAGGGAGGATGGAATGTTCAGCCTGCAGCCATGAGGCAGCATGGAATGCTCAGTCTCCTCGCCATGAGCAGGCATGGAATGCTCAGTCTCCACCAATGAGGGAGGATGGAATGCTCAGTCTCCACCAATGAGGGAGGATGGAATGCTCAGTCTCCTCCCAATGAGCAGGCATGGAATGCTCAGTCTCCACCAATGAGGGAGGATGGAATGTTCAGCCTGCAGCCATGAGGCAGCATGGAATGCTCAGTCTCCCCCCCATGAGCAGGCATAGAATGCTCAGTCTCCACCAATGAGGGAGGATGGAATGCTCAGCCTGCAGGCATGAGGCAACATGGAATGCTCAGTCTCCACCAATGAGGGAGGATGGAATGCTCAGTCTCCTCCCCATGAGCAGCATGGAATGCTCAGTCTCCACCAATGAGGGAGGATGAAATGCTCAGTCTCCACCAATGAGGGAGGATGGAATGTTCAGCTGCAGCATGAGGCAGCATGAATGCTCAGTCTCCCCATGAGCAGGCATGGAATGCTCAGTCTCCACCAATGAGGGAGGATGGAATGCTCAGTCTCCACCAATGAGGGAGGATGGAATGCTCAGTCTCCACCAATGAGGAAGGATGGAATGCTCAGTCTCCCCCCATGAGCAGGCATGGAATGCTCAGTCTCCACCAATGAGGGAGGATGGAATGCTCAGTCTCCACCAATGAGAGAGGATGGAATGCTCAGTCTCCACCAATGAGGGAGGATGGAATGTTCAGCCTGCAGGCATGAGGCAACATGGAATGCTCAGTCTCCACCAATGAGGGAGGATGGCATGCTCAGACTCCACCAATGAGGGCTGATGGAATGTTCAGTCTGCAGCCATGAGGCAGCATGTAATGCTCAGTCTCCACCAATGAGGGAGGATGGAATGCTCAGTCTCCACCAATGAGGGAGGATGGAATGCTCAGTCTCCACCAATGAGAGAGGATGAAATGCTCAGTCTCCACCAATGAGGGACGATGGAATGATCAGTCTCCCCCCATGAGCAGGCATAGAATGCTCAGTCTCCACCAATGAGGGAGGATGGAATGTTCAGCCTGCAGCCATGAGGCAGCATGGAATGCTCAGTCTCCCCCCATGAGCAGGCATAGAATGCTCAGTCTCCACCAATGAGGAGGATGGAATGTTCAGCCTGCAGGCATGAGGCAACATGGAATGTTCAGTCTCCACCAATGAGGGAGGATGGAATGCTCATCTCCACCAATGAGGAGGATGGAATGCTCAGTCTCCACCAATGAGGGAGGATGGAATGTTCAGTCTGCAGCCATGAGGCAGCATGGAATGCTCAGTCTCCACCAATGAGGGAGGATGGAATGCTCAGTCTCCACCAATGAGGGAGGATGGAATGCTCAGTCTCCACCAATGAGGGAGGATGGAATGCTCAGTCTCCCCCCCATGAGCAGGCATAGAATGCTCAGTCTCCTCCAATGAGGGAGGATGGAATGTTCAGCCTGCAGCCATGAGGCAGCATGGAATGCTCAGTCTCCCCCCCATGAGCAGGCATGGAATGCTCAGTCTCCACCAATGAGGAGGATGGAATGCTCAGTCTGCACCATGAGGCAGCATGGAATGCTCAGTCTCCACCATGAGGGAGGATGGAATGCTCAGTCTCCCCAATGAGGGCATGGAATGTTCAGTCTGCAGCATGAGGCAGCATGGAATGCTCAGTCTCCACCAATGAGGGAGGATGGAATGCTCAGCTCCACCAATGAGGGAGGATGGAATGTTCAGTCTGCAGACATGAGGCAGCATGGAATGCTCAGTCTCCACCAATGAGGAGGATGGAATGCTCAGTCTCCACCAATGAGGGAGGATGGAATGTTCAGCCTGCAGCCATGAGGCAGCATGGAATGCTCAGTCTCCCCCCCATGAGCAGGCATAGAATGGTCAGTCTCCACCAATGAGGTAGGATGGAATGTTCAGCCTGCAGGCATGAGGCAACATGGAATGCTCAGTCTCCACCAATGAGGGAGGATGGAATGCTCAGACTCCACCAATGAGGGCTGATGGAATGTTCAGTCTGCAGCCATGAGGCAGCATGGAATGCTCAGTCTCCTCCCATGAGCAGGCATGGAATGCTCAGTCTCCACCAATGAGGGAGGATGGAATGCTCAGTCTCCACCAATGAGGGAGGATGGAATGCTCAGTCTCCACCAATGAGGAGGATGGAATGCTCAGTCTCCCCCCATGAGCAGGCATGGAATGCTCAGTCTCCACCAATGAGGGAGGATGGAATGCTCAGTCTCCACCAATGAGGAGGATGGAATGCTCAGTCTCCACCAATGAGGGAGGATGGAATGCTCAGTCTCCACCAATGAGGGAGGATGGAATGCTCAGTCTCCACCAATGAGGGAGATGGAATGCTCAGTCTCCCCCAATGAGCAGGCATAGAATGCTCAGTCTCCACCAATGAGGGAGGATGGAATGTTCAGCCTGCAGCCATGAGGCAGCATGGAATGCTCAGTCTCCCCCCATGAGCAGGCATGGAATGCTCAGTCTCCACCAATGAGGGAGGATGGAATGCTCAGTCTCCACCAATGAGGGAGGATGGAATGCTCAGTCTCCACCAATGAGGGCTGATGGAATGTTCAGTCTGCAGCCATGAGGCAGCATGGAATGCTCAGTCTCCACCAATGAGGGAGGATGGAATGCTCAGTCTCCACCAATGAGGGAGGATGGAATGTTCAGCTTCAGCAGTGAGGAACATGCAATGTTCAGCCTGCACCATGAGCAGGCATGGAATGCTCAGTCTCCACCAATGAGGGAGGATGGAATGCTCAGTCTCCACCAATGAGGGCGGATGGAATGTTCAGCTCTCAGCCATGAGGCAGCATGGAATGCTCAGTCTCCACCAATGAGGGAGGATGGAATGTTCAGCCTGCAGCCATGAGGCAGCATGGAATGCTCAGTCTCCCCCCATGAGCAGGCATAGAATGGTCAGTCTCCACCAATGAGGTAGGATGGAATGTTCAGCCTGCAGGCATGAGGCAACATGGAATGCTCAGTCTCCACCAATGAGTGAGGATGGAATGCTCAGTCTCCACCAATGAGGGAGGATGGAATGCTCAGTCTCCACCAATGAGGGAGGATGGAATGCTCAGTCTCCACCAATGAGGAAGGATGGAATGCTCAGTCTCCCCCCATGAGCAGGCATGGAATGCTGAGTCTCCACCAATGAGGGAGGATGGAATGCTCAGTCTCCACCAATGAGGGAGGATGGAATGCTCAGTCTCCACTAATGAGGGAGGATGGAATGCTCAGTCTCCTCCCCATGAGCAGGCATGGAATGCTCAGTCTCCACCAATGAGGGAGGATGGAATGCACAGTCTCAACCAATGAGGGAGAATGGAATGTTCAGCTTCAAGCAGTGTGGGAACATACAATGTTCAGCCTGCAGACATCAGCAGGCATGGAATGCTCAGTCTCCACCAATGAGGGAGGATGGAATGCTCAGTCTCCACCAATGAGGGCGGATGGAATGTTCAGCCTGTAGGCATGAGGCAACATGGAATGCTCAGTCTCCACCAATGAGGGAGGATGGAATGTTCAGCCTGCAGCCATGAGGCAGCATGGAATGCTCAGTCTCCCCCCCATGAGCAGGCATAGAATGGTCAGTCTCCACCAATGAGGTAGGATGGAATGTTCAGCCTGCAGGCATGAGGCAACATGGAATGCTCAGTCTCCACCAATGAGGGAGGATGGAATGCTCAGACTCCACCAATGAGGGCTGATGGAATGTTCAGTCTGTAGCCATGAGGCAGCATGTAATGCTCAGTCTCCTCCCTATGAGCAGGCATGGAATGCTCAGTCTCCACCAATGAGGGAGGATGGAATGCTCAGTCTCCACCAATGAGGGAGGATGGAATGCTCAGTCTCACCATGAGGCAGATGGAATGCTCAGTCTCCCATGAGGCAGCATGGAATGCTCAGTCTCCACCAATGAGGCAGGATGGAATGCTCAGTCTCCACCAATGAGGGAGGATGGAATGCTCAGTCTCCACCAATGAGGGAGGATGGAATGCTCAGTCTCCACCAATGAGGAGGATGGAATGCTCAGTCTCCACCAATGAGGCAGGATGGAATGCTCAGTCTCCACCAATGAGGGAGGATGGAATGCTCAGTCTCCACCAATGAGAGAGGCATGGAATGCTCAGTCTCCACCAATGAGGGAGGATGGAATGCTCAGTCCTGCAGCCAATGAGGCAGCATGGAATGCTCAGTCTCCACCAATGAGGGAGGATGGAATGCTCAGTCTCCACTAATGAGGGAGGATGGAATGCTCAGTCTCCTCCCCATGAGCAGGCATGGAATGCTCAGTCTCCACCAATGAGGGAGGATGGAATGCACAGTCTCAACCAATGAGGGAGAATGGAATGTTTAGCTTCAAGCAGTGTGGGAACATACAATGTTCAGCCTGCAGACATCAGCAGGCATGGAATGCTCAGTCTCCACCAATGAGGGAGGATGGAATGCTCAGTCTCCACCAATGAGGGCGGATGGAATGTTCAGCCTGTAGGCATGAGGCAACATGGAATGCTCAGTCTCCACCAATGAGGGAGGATGGAATGTTCAGCCTGCAGCCATGAGGCAGCATGGAATGCTCAGTCTCCCCCCCATGAGCAGGCATAGAATGGTCAGTCTCCACCAATGAGGTAGGATGGAATGTTCAGCCTGCAGGCATGAGGCAACATGGAATGCTCAGTCTCCACCAATGAGAGAGGATGGAATGCTCAGACTCCACCAATGAGGGCTGATGGAATGTTCAGTCTGTAGCCATGAGGCAGCATGTAATGCTCAGTCTCCTCCCTATGAGCAGGCATGGAATGCTCAGTCTCCACCAATGAGTGAGGATGGAATGCTCAGTCTCCACCAATGAGGGAGGATGGAATGCTCAGTCTCCACCAATGAGGAAGGATGGAATGCTCAGTTTCCCCCCCATGAGCAGGCATAGAATGCTCAGTCTCCACCAATGAGGGAGGATGGAATGCTCAGTCTCCACCAATGAGAGAGGATGGAATGCTCAGTCTCCACCAATGAGGGAGGATGGAATGCTCAGCCTGCAGGCATGAGGCAACATGGAATGCTCAGTCTCCACCAATGAGGGAGGATGGCATGCTCAGACTCCACCAATGAGGGCTGATGGAATGTTCAGTCTGCAGCCATGAGGCAGCATGTAATGCTCAGTCTCCACCAATGAGGGAGGATGGAATGCTCAGTCTCCACCAATGAGGGAGGATGGAATGCTCAGTCTCCACCAATGAGAGAGGATGAAATGCTCAGTCTCCACCAATGAGGGACGATGGAATGATCAGTCTCCCCCCCATGAGCAGGCATAGAATGCTCAGTCTCCACCAATGAGGGAGGATGGAATGTTCAGCCTGCAGGCATGAGGCAACATGGAATGTTCAGTCTCCACCAATGAGGGAGGATGGAATGCTCATTCTCCACCAATGAGAGAGGATGGAATGCTCAGTCTCCACCAATGAGGGAGGATGGAATGTTCAGCTTGCAGCCATGAGGCAGCATGGAATGCTCAGTCTCCACCAATGAGGGAGGATGGAATGCTCAGTCTCCACCAATGAGGGCTGATGGAATGTTCAGTCTGCAGACATGAGGCAGCATGTAATGCTCAGTCTCCACCAATGAAGGAGGATGGAATGCTCAGTCTCCACCAATGAGGGAGGATGGAATGCTCAGTCTCCACCAATGAGGGAGGATGGAATGCTCAGTCTCCCCCCCATGAGCAGGCATAGAATGCTCAGTCTCCTCCAATGAGGGAGGATGGAATGTTCAGCCTGCAGCCATGAGGCAACATGGAATGCTCAGTCTCCCCCCCAAGAGCAGGCATAGAATGGTCAGTCTCCACCAATGAGGTAGGATGGAATGTTCAGCCTGCAGGCATGAGGCAACATGGAATGCTCAGTCTCCACCAATGAGGGAGGATGGAATGCTCAGAGTCCACCAATGAGGGCTGATGGAATGTTCAGTGTGCAGACATGAGGCAGCATGTAATGCTCAGTCTCCACCAATGAAGGAGGATGGAATGCTCAGTCTCCACCAATGAGGGAGGATGGAATGCTCAGTCTCCACCAATGAGGGAGGATGGAATGCTCAGTCTCCCCCCCATGAGCAGGCATAGAATGCTCAGTCTCCTCCAATGAGGGAGGATGGAATGTTCAGCCTGCAGCCATGAGGCAGCATGGAATGCTCAGTCTCCCCCCAAGAGCAGGCATAGAATGGTCAGTCTCCACCAATGAGGTAGGATGGAATGTTCAGCCTGCAGGCATGAGGCAACATGGAATGCTCAGTCTCCACCAATGAGGGAGGATGGAATGCTCAGAGTCCACCAATGAGGGCTGATGGAATGTTCAGTCTGCAGACATGAGGCAGCATGGAATGCTCAGTCTCCAACAATGAGGGAGGATGGAATGCTCAGTCTCCACCAATGAGGGAGGATGGAATGCTCAGTCTCCACCAATGAGGAAGGATGGAATGCTCAGTCTCCCCCCCATGAGCAGGCATGGAATGCTCAGTCTCCACCAATGAGGGAGGATGGAATGCTCGGTCTCCACCAATGAGGGAGGATGGAATGCTCAGTCTCCCCCCCATGAGCAGGCATAGGATGCTCAGTCTCCACCAATGAGGGAGGATGGAATGTTCAGCCTGCAGCCATGAGGCAGCATGTAATGCTCAGTCTCCTCCCTATGAGCAGGCATGGAATGCTCAGTCTCCACCAATGAGTGAGGATGGAATGCTCAGTCTCCACCAATGAGGGAGGATGGAATGCTCAGAGTCCACCAATGAGGGCTGATGGAATGTTCAGTCTGCAGACATGAGGCAGCATGGAATGCTCAGTCTCCACCAATGAAGGAGGATGGAATGCTCAGTCTCCACCAATGAGGGAGGATGGAATGTTCAGCCTGCAGCCATGAGGCAGCATGGAATGCTCAGTCTCCACCAATGAGTGAGGATGGAATGCTCAGTCTCCACCAATGAGGGAGGATGGAATGCTCAGTCTCCACCAATGAGGAAGGATGGAATGCTCAGTCTCCCCCCCCCCCATGAGCAGGCATAGAATGCTCAGTCTCCACCAATGAGGGAGGATGGAATGCTCAGTCTCCACCAATGAGGGAGGATGGAATGCTCAGTCTCCACCAATGAGGGAGGATGGAATGCTCAGTCTCCACCAATGAGAGAGGATGGAATGCTCAGTCTCCACCAATGAGGGACGATGGAATGCTCAGTCTCCTCCCAATGAGCAGGCATAGAATGCTCAGTCTCCACCAATGAGGGAGGATGGAATGTTCAGCCTGCAGCCATGAGGCAGCATGGAATGCTCAGTCTCCCCCCCATGAGCAGGCATAGAATGCTCAGTCTCCACCAATGAGGGAGGATGGAATGTTCAGCCTGTAGGCATGAGGCAACATGGAATGCTCAGTCTCCACCAATCAGGGCTGATGGAATGTTCAGTCTGCAGACATGAGGCAGCATGTAATGCTCAGTCTCCACCAATGAGGGAGGATGGAATGCTCAGTCTCCACCAATGAGGGAGGATGGAATGCTCAGTCTCCTCCCCATGAGCAGGCATGGAATGCTCAGTCTCCACCAATGAGGGAGGATGGAATGCTCAGTCTCCACCAATGAGGGAGGATGGAATGCTCAGTCTCCCCCCCATGAGCAGGCATAGAATGCTCAGATTCCACCAATGAGGGAGGATGGAATGTTCAGCCTGCAGGCATGAGGCAGCATGGAATGCTCAGTCTCCCCCCCATGAGCAGGCATAGAATGCTCAGTCTCCACCAATGAGGGAGGATGGAATCTTCAGCCTGCAGGCATGAGGCAACATGGAATGCTCAGTCTCCACCAATGAGGGAGGATGGAATGCTCAGTCTCCTCCCCATGAGCAGGCATGGAATGCTCAGTCTCCACCAATGAGGGAGGATGGAATGCTCAGTCTCCACCAATGAGGGAGGATGGAATGCTCAGACTCCACCAATGAGGGCTGATGGAATGTTCAGTATGCAGCCATGAGGCAGCATGTAATGCTCAGTCTCCTCCCCATGAGCAGGCATGGAATGCTCAGTCTCCACCAATGAGGGAGGATGGAATTCTCAGTCTCCACCAATGAGGGAGGATGGAATGCTCAGTCTCCACCAATGAGGGAGGATGGAATGCACAGTCTCAACCAATGAGGGAGGATGGAATGTTTAGCCTGCAGCCATGAGGCAGCATGAAATGCTCAGTCTCCTCCCCATGAGCAGGCATGGAATGCTCAGTCTCCACCAATGAGGGAGGATGGAATGCTCAGTCTCCACCAATGAGGGAGGATGGAATGCTCAGTCTCCCCCCCATGAGCAGGCATAGAATGCTCAGATTCCACCAATGAGGGAGGATGGAATGTTCAGCCTGCAGGCATGAGGCAGCTTGGAATGCTCAGTCTCCCCCCCAAGAGCAGGTATTCTGTCCTGGCTGACAGATAGCGTACAAAGTTGAGAGACTCAGTAGTTCCGTCTGAAGATGCTTTACTGAATCTTCTCGATACGTTTTTTGTAAAACTGCAACACAATGAAATATGCACAATGTTACAATTAAATTATGAATGAAAATAAATATATGCAGAACACTGGTCACACTTTCCTTCTTCCTTTTCAGGTTGTAAATCAGGTAAGTACATCACACTTAAATCAAGCAAACACATCTTTTACAGTATGCTTCTGCAGGTAAGTAACAGCATAAACACAATTAACAGCAATACTGGTTGACACATAAACATTGCATACAACACAAACGAGGTTTAACAATGAACTGAATTAGCCACAGCAGCTAAACTAGCCTCTTGCTAGCAGCTAGCTTCGCGAATAGCATTAGCATCGTTAGCACGGTTTTCGTGACTCAAAATAAACGTCCTAAACACCATCTTCAAATTCACAGTGCCACAAAACAACTAAAATAATCATTGCATCCATACTCACTGTTGGTTCCACTCCAAGACTCAGACAATCAACATTCTGTGGTGGAGCACTTGCAACGTATGCCTGAACACTGAAACTGCCTGGTCCTTAAAGCGGCAGCAACTAAAAATCACCACCAGGGGGAACTTAACCTTTCAGTCACTGACAAGAGTCAGAACAGCAGGCATGGAATGCTGAGTCTCCACCAATGAGGGAGGATGGAATGCTGAGTCTCCACCAATGAGGGAGGATGGAATGCTCAGTTTCCACTAATGAGGGAGGATGGAATGCTCACTCTCCTCCCCATGAGCAGGCATGGAATGCTCAGTCTCCACCAGTGAGGGAGGATGGAATGCACAGTCTCAACCAATGAGGGAGAATGGAATGTTTAGCTTCAAGCAGTGTGGGAACATACAATGTTCAGCCTGCAGACATCAGCAGGCATGGAATGCTCAGTCTCCACCAATGAGGGAGGATGGAATGCTCAGTCTCCACCAATGACGGCGGATGGAATGTTCAGCCTGTAGGCATGAGGCAACATGGAATGCTCAGTCTCCACCAAGGAGGGAGGATGGAATGTTCAGCCTGCAGCCATGAGGCAGCATGGAATGCTCAGTCTCCCCCCCATGAGCAGGCATAGAATGGTCAGTCTCCACCAATGAGGTAGGATGGAATGTTCAGCCTGCAGGCATGAGGCAACATGGAATGCTCAGTCTCCACCAATGAGGGAGGATGGAATGCTCAGACTCCACCAATGAGGGCTGATGGAATGTTCAGTCTGTAGCCATGAGGCAGCATGTAATGCTCAGTCTCCTCCCTATGAGCAGGCATGGAATGCTCAGTCTCCACCAATGAGTGAGGATGGAATGCTCAGTCTCCACCAATGAGGGAGGATGGAATGCTCAGTCTCCACCAATGAGGAAGGATGGAATGCTCAGTCTCCCCCCCCCATGAGCAGGCATAGAATGCTCAGTCTCCACCAATGAGGGAGGATGGAATGCTCAGTCTCCACCAATGAGAGAGGATGGAATGCTCAGTCTCCACCAATGAGGGAGGATGGAATGCTCAGCCTGCAGGCATGAGGCAACATGGAATGCTCAGTCTCCACCAATGAGGGAGGATGGCATGCTCAGACTCCACCAATGAGGGCTGATGGAATGTTCAGTCTGCAGCCATGAGGCAGCATGTAATGCTCAGTCTCCACCAATGAGGGAGGATGGAATGCTCAGTCTCCACCAATGAGGGAGGATGGAATGCTCAGTCTCCACCAATGAGAGAGGATGAAATGCTCAGTCTCCACCAATGAGGGACGATGGAATGCTCAGTCTCCCCCCCATGAGCAGGCATAGAATGCTCAGTCTCCACCAATGAGGGAGGATGGAATGTTCAGCCTGCAGGCATGAGGCAACATGGAATGCTCAGTCTCCACCAATGAGGGAGGATGGAATGCTCATTCTCCACCAATGAGAGAGGATGGAATGCTCAGTCTCCACCAATGAGGGAGGATGGAATGTTCAGCCTGCAGCCATGAGGCAGCATGGAATGCTCAGTCTCCACCAATGAGGGAGGATGGAATGCTCAGAGTCCACCAATGAGGGCTGATGGAATGTTCAGTCTGCAGACATGAGGCAGCATGTAATGCTCAGTCTCCACCAATGAAGGAGGATGGAATGCTCAGTCTCCACCAATGAGGGAGGATGGAATGCTCAGTCTCCACCAATGAGGGAGGATGGAATGCTCAGTCTCCCCCCCATGAGCAGGCATAGAATGCTCAGTCTCCTCCAATGAGGGAGGATGGAATGTTCAGCCTGCAGCCATGAGGCAACATGGAATGCTCAGTCTCCCCCCCAAGAGCAGGCATAGAATGGTCAGTCTCCACCAATGAGGTAGGATGGAATGTTCAGCCTGCAGGCATGAGGCAACATGGAATGCTCAGTCTCCACCAATGAGGGAGGATGGAATGCTCAGAGTCCACCAATGAGGGCTGATGGAATGTTCAGTGTGCAGACATGAGGCAGCATGTAATGCTCAGTCTCCACCAATGAGGAGGATGGAATGCTCAGTCTCCACCAATGAGGGAGGATGGAATGCTCAGTCTCCACCAATGAGGGAGGATGGAATGCTCAGTCTCCCCCCCATGAGCAGGCATAGAATGCTCAGTCTCCTCCAATGAGGGAGGATGGAATGTTCAGCCTGCAGCCATGAGGCAGCATGGAATGCTCAGTCTCCCCCCCAAGAGCAGGCATAGAATGGTCAGTCTCCACCAATGAGGTAGGATGGAATGTTCAGCCTGCAGGCATGAGGCAACATGGAATGCTCAGTCTCCACCAATGAGGGAGGATGGAATGCTCAGAGTCCACCAATGAGGGCTGATGGAATGTTCAGTCTGCAGACATGAGGCAGCATGGAATGCTCAGTCTCCAACAATGAGGGAGGATGGAATGCTCAGTCTCCACCAATGAGGGAGGATGGAATGCTCAGTCTCCACCAATGAGGAAGGATGGAATGCTCAGTCTCCCCCCCATGAGCAGGCATGGAATGCTCAGTCTCCACCAATGAGGGAGGATGGAATGCTCGGTCTCCACCAATGAGGGAGGATGGAATGCTCAGTCTCCCCCCCATGAGCAGGCATAGGATGCTCAGTCTCCACCAATGAGGGAGGATGGAATGTTCAGCCTGCAGCCATGAGGCAGCATGTAATGCTCAGTCTCCTCCCTATGAGCAGGCATGGAATGCTCAGTCTCCACCAATGAGTGAGGATGGAATGCTCAGTCTCCACCAATGAGGGAGGATGGAATGCTCAGAGTCCACCAATGAGGGCTGATGGAATGTTCAGTCTGCAGACATGAGGCAGCATGGAATGCTCAGTCTCCACCAATGAAGGAGGATGGAATGCTCAGTCTCCACCAATGAGGGAGGATGGAATGTTCAGCCTGCAGCCATGAGGCAACATGGAATGCTCAGTCTCCACCAATGAGTGAGGATGGAATGCTCAGTCTCCACCAATGAGGGAGGATGGAATGCTCAGTCTCCACCAATGAGGGAGGATGGAATGCTCAGTCTCCCCCCCATGAGCAGGCATAGAATGCTCAGTCTCCACCAATGAGGGAGGATGGAATGTTCAGCCTGCAGCCATGAGGCAGCATGGAATGCTCAGTCTCCCCCCCAAGAGCAGGCATAGAATGGTCAGTCTCCACCAATGAGGTAGGATGGAATGTTCAGCCTGCAGGCATGAGGCAACATGGAATGCTCAGTCTCCACCAATGAGGGAGGATGGAATGCTCAGAGTCCACCAATGAGGGCTGATGGAATGTTCAGTCTGCAGACATGAGGCAGCATGGAATGCTCAGTCTCCACCAATGAGGGAGGATGGAATGCTCAGTCTCCACCAATGAGGGAGGATGGAATGCTCAGTCTCCACCAATGAGGAAGGATGGAATGCTCAGTCTCCCCCCATGAGCAGGCATGGAATGCTCAGTCTCCACCAATGAGGGAGGATGGAATGCTCAGTCTCCACCAATGAGGGAGGATGGAATGCTCAGTCTCCCCCCCATGAGCAGGCATAGGATGCTCAGTCTCCACCAATGAGGGAGGATGGAATGTTCAGCCTGCAGCCATGAGGCAGCATGTAATGCTCAGTCTCCTCCCTATGAGCAGGCATGGAATGCTCAGTCTCCACCAATGAGTGAGGATGGAATGCTCAGTCTCCACCAATGAGGGAGGATGGAATGCTCAGAGTCCACCAATGAGGGCTGATGGAATGTTCAGTCTGCAGACATGAGGCAGCATGGAATGCTCAGTCTCCACCAATGAAGGAGGATGGAATGCTCAGTCTCCACCAATGAGGGAGGATGGAATGTTCAGCCTGCAGCCATGAGGCAACATGGAATGCTCAGTCTCCACCAATGAGTGAGGATGGAATGCTCAGTCTCCACCAATGAGGGAGGATGGAATGCTCAGTCTCCACCAATGAGGAAGGATGGAATGCTCAGTCTCCCCCCCCCCATGAGCAGGCATAGAATGCTCAGTCTCCACCAATGAGGGAGGATGGAATGCTCAGTCTCCACCAATGAGGGAGGATGGAATGCTCAGTCTCCACCAATGAGGGAGGATGGAATGCTCAGTCTCCACCAATGAGAGAGGATGGAATGCTCAGTCTCCACCAATGAGGGACGATGGAATGCTCAGTCTCCTCCCAATGAGCAGGCATAGAATGCTCAGTCTCCACCAATGAGGGAGGATGGAATGTTCAGCCTGCACCATGAGGCAGCATGGAATGCTCAGTCTCCCCCCCATGAGCAGGCATGGAATGCTCAGTCTCCACCAATGAGGGAGGATGGAATGTTCAGCCTGTAGCATGAGGCAACATGGAATGCTCAGTCTCCACCAATCAGGGCTGATGGAATGTTCAGTCTGCAGACATGAGCAGGCATGGAATGCTCAGTCTCCACCAATGAGGGAGGATGGAATGCTCAGTCTCCACCAATGAGGGAGGATGGAATGTTCAGCCTGCTAGGCATGAGGCAAGCATGGAATGCTCAGTCTCCACCAATGAGGGAGGATGGAATGCTCAGTCTCCACCATGAGGCAGCATGGAATGCTCAGTCTCCCCCCCATGAGCAGGCATAGAATGGTCAGTCTCCACCAATGAGGTAGGATGGAATGTTCAGCCTGCAGGCATGAGGCAACATGGAATGCTCAGTCTCCACCAATGAGAGAGGATGGAATGCTCAGACTCCACCAATGAGGGCTGATGGAATGTTCAGTCTGTAGCCATGAGGCAGCATGTAATGCTCAGTCTCCTCCCTATGAGCAGGCATGGAATGCTCAGTCTCCACCAATGAGTGAGGATGGAATGCTCAGTCTCCACCAATGAGGGAGGATGGAATGCTCAGTCTCCACCAATGAGGAAGGATGGAATGCTCAGTTTCCCCCCCATGAGCAGGCATAGAATGCTCAGTCTCCACCAATGAGGGAGGATGGAATGCTCAGTCTCCACCAATGAGAGAGGATGGAATGCTCAGTCTCCACCAATGAGGGAGGATGGAATGCTCAGCCTGCAGGCATGAGGCAACATGGAATGCTCAGTCTCCACCAATGAGGGAGGATGGCATGCTCAGACTCCACCAATGAGGGCTGATGGAATGTTCAGTCTGCAGCCATGAGGCAGCATGTAATGCTCAGTCTCCACCAATGAGGGAGGATGGAATGCTCAGTCTCCACCAATGAGGGAGGATGGAATGCTCAGTCTCCACCAATGAGAGAGGATGAAATGCTCAGTCTCCACCAATGAGGGACGATGGAATGATCAGTCTCCCCCCCATGAGCAGGCATAGAATGCTCAGTCTCCACCAATGAGGGAGGATGGAATGTTCAGCCTGCAGGCATGAGGCAACATGGAATGTTCAGTCTCCACCAATGAGGGAGGATGGAATGCTCATTCTCCACCAATGAGAGAGGATGGAATGCTCAGTCTCCACCAATGAGGGAGGATGGAATGTTCAGCTTGCAGCCATGAGGCAGCATGGAATGCTCAGTCTCCACCAATGAGGGAGGATGGAATGCTCAGAGTCCACCAATGAGGGCTGATGGAATGTTCAGTCTGCAGACATGAGGCAGCATGTAATGCTCAGTCTCCACCAATGAAGGAGGATGGAATGCTCAGTCTCCACCAATGAGGGAGGATGGAATGCTCAGTCTCCACCAATGAGGGAGGATGGAATGCTCAGTCTCCCCCCCATGAGCAGGCATAGAATGCTCAGTCTCCTCCAATGAGGGAGGATGGAATGTTCAGCCTGCAGCCATGAGGCAACATGGAATGCTCAGTCTCCCCCCCAAGAGCAGGCATAGAATGGTCAGTCTCCACCAATGAGGTAGGATGGAATGTTCAGCCTGCAGGCATGAGGCAACATGGAATGCTCAGTCTCCACCAATGAGGGAGGATGGAATGCTCAGAGTCCACCAATGAGGGCTGATGGAATGTTCAGTGTGCAGACATGAGGCAGCATGTAATGCTCAGTCTCCACCAATGAAGGAGGATGGAATGCTCAGTCTCCACCAATGAGGGAGGATGGAATGCTCAGTCTCCACCAATGAGGGAGGATGGAATGCTCAGTCTCCCCCCCATGAGCAGGCATAGAATGCTCAGTCTCCTCCAATGAGGGAGGATGGAATGTTCAGCCTGCAGCCATGAGGCAGCATGGAATGCTCAGTCTCCCCCCCAAGAGCAGGCATAGAATGGTCAGTCTCCACCAATGAGGTAGGATGGAATGTTCAGCCTGCAGGCATGAGGCAACATGGAATGCTCAGTCTCCACCAATGAGGGAGGATGGAATGCTCAGAGTCCACCAATGAGGGCTGATGGAATGTTCAGTCTGCAGACATGAGGCAGCATGGAATGCTCAGTCTCCAACAATGAGGGAGGATGGAATGCTCAGTCTCCACCAATGAGGGAGGATGGAATGCTCAGTCTCCACCAATGAGGAAGGATGGAATGCTCAGTCTCCCCCCCATGAGCAGGCATGGAATGCTCAGTCTCCACCAATGAGGGAGGATGGAATGCTCGGTCTCCACCAATGAGGGAGGATGGAATGCTCAGTCTCCCCCCCATGAGCAGGCATAGGATGCTCAGTCTCCACCAATGAGGGAGGATGGAATGTTCAGCCTGCAGCCATGAGGCAGCATGTAATGCTCAGTCTCCTCCCTATGAGCAGGCATGGAATGCTCAGTCTCCACCAATGAGTGAGGATGGAATGCTCAGTCTCCACCAATGAGGGAGGATGGAATGCTCAGAGTCCACCAATGAGGGCTGATGGAATGTTCAGTCTGCAGACATGAGGCAGCATGGAATGCTCAGTCTCCACCAATGAAGGAGGATGGAATGCTCAGTCTCCACCAATGAGGGAGGATGGAATGTTCAGCCTGCAGCCATGAGGCAACATGGAATGCTCAGTCTCCACCAATGAGTGAGGATGGAATGCTCAGTCTCCACCAATGAGGGAGGATGGAATGCTCAGTCTCCACCAATGAGGAAGGATGGAATGCTCAGTCTCCCCCCCCCCCATGAGCAGGCATAGAATGCTCAGTCTCCACCAATGAGGGAGGATGGAATGCTCAGTCTCCACCAATGAGGGAGGATGGAATGCTCAGTCTCCACCAATGAGGGAGGATGGAATGCTCAGTCTCCACCAATGAGAGAGGATGGAATGCTCAGTCTCCACCAATGAGGGACGATGGAATGCTCAGTCTCCTCCCAATGAGCAGGCATAGAATGCTCAGTCTCCACCAATGAGGGAGGATGGAATGTTCAGCCTGCAGCCATGAGGCAGCATGGAATGCTCAGTCTCCCCCCCATGAGCAGGCATAGAATGCTCAGTCTCCACCAATGAGGGAGGATGGAATGTTCAGCCTGTAGGCATGAGGCAACATGGAATGCTCAGTCTCCACCAATCAGGGCTGATGGAATGTTCAGTCTGCAGACATGAGGCAGCATGTAATGCTCAGTCTCCACCAATGAGGGAGGATGGAATGCTCAGTCTCCACCAATGAGGGAGGATGGAATGCTCAGTCTCCTCCCCATGAGCAGGCATGGAATGCTCAGTCTCCACCAATGAGGGAGGATGGAATGCTCAGTCTCCACCAATGAGGGAGGATGGAATGCTCAGTCTCCCCCCCATGAGCAGGCATAGAATGCTCAGATTCCACCAATGAGGGAGGATGGAATGTTCAGCCTGCAGGCATGAGGCAGCATGGAATGCTCAGTCTCCCCCCCATGAGCAGGCATAGAATGCTCAGTCTCCACCAATGAGGGAGGATGGAATCTTCAGCCTGCAGGCATGAGGCAACATGGAATGCTCAGTCTCCACCAATGAGGGAGGATGGAATGCTCAGTCTCCTCCCCATGAGCAGGCATGGAATGCTCAGTCTCCACCAATGAGGGAGGATGGAATGCTCAGTCTCCACCAATGAGGGAGGATGGAATGCTCAGACTCCACCAATGAGGGCTGATGGAATGTTCAGTATGCAGCCATGAGGCAGCATGTAATGCTCAGTCTCCTCCCCATGAGCAGGCATGGAATGCTCAGTCTCCACCAATGAGGGAGGATGGAATTCTCAGTCTCCACCAATGAGGGAGGATGGAATGCTCAGTCTCCACCAATGAGGGAGGATGGAATGCACAGTCTCAACCAATGAGGGAGGATGGAATGTTTAGCCTGCAGCCATGAGGCAGCATGAAATGCTCAGTCTCCTCCCCATGAGCAGGCATGGAATGCTCAGTCTCCACCAATGAGGGAGGATGGAATGCTCAGTCTCCACCAATGAGGGAGGATGGAATGCTCAGTCTCCCCCCCATGAGCAGGCATAGAATGCTCAGATTCCACCAATGAGGGAGGATGGAATGTTCAGCCTGCAGGCATGAGGCAGCTTGGAATGCTCAGTCTCCCCCCCAAGAGCAGGTATTCTGTCCTGGCTGACAGATAGCGTACAAAGTTGAGAGACTCAGTAGTTCCGTCTGAAGATGCTTTACTGAATCTTCTCGATACGTTTTTTGTAAAACTGCAACACAATGAAATATGCACAATGTTACAATTAAATTATGAATGAAAATAAATATATGCAGAACACTGGTCACACTTTCCTTCTTCCTTTTCAGGTTGTAAATCAGGTAAGTACATCACACTTAAATCAAGCAAACACATCTTTTACAGTATGCTTCTGCAGGTAAGTAACAGCATAAACACAATTAACAGCAATACTGGTTGACACATAAACATTGCATACAACACAAACGAGGTTTAACAATGAACTGAATTAGCCACAGCAGCTAAACTAGCCTCTTGCTAGCAGCTAGCTTCGCGAATAGCATTAGCATCGTTAGCACGGTTTTCGTGACTCAAAATAAACGTCCTAAACACCATCTTCAAATTCACAGTGCCACAAAACAACTAAAATAATCATTGCATCCATACTCACTGTTGGTTCCACTCCAAGACTCAGACAATCAACATTCTGTGGTGGAGCACTTGCAACGTATGCCTGAACACTGAAACTGCCTGGTCCTTAAAGCGGCAGCAACTAAAAATCACCACCAGGGGGAACTTAACCTTTCAGTCACTGACAAGAGTCAGAACAGCAGGCATGGAATGCTGAGTCTCCACCAATGAGGGAGGATGGAATGCTGAGTCTCCACCAATGAGGGAGGATGGAATGCTCAGTTTCCACTAATGAGGGAGGATGGAATGCTCACTCTCCTCCCCATGAGCAGGCATGGAATGCTCAGTCTCCACCAGTGAGGGAGGATGGAATGCACAGTCTCAACCAATGAGGGAGAATGGAATGTTTAGCTTCAAGCAGTGTGGGAACATACAATGTTCAGCCTGCAGACATCAGCAGGCATGGAATGCTCAGTCTCCACCAATGAGGGAGGATGGAATGCTCAGTCTCCACCAATGACGGCGGATGGAATGTTCAGCCTGTAGGCATGAGGCAACATGGAATGCTCAGTCTCCACCAAGGAGGGAGGATGGAATGTTCAGCCTGCAGCCATGAGGCAGCATGGAATGCTCAGTCTCCCCCCCATGAGCAGGCATAGAATGGTCAGTCTCCACCAATGAGGTAGGATGGAATGTTCATCCTGCAGGCATGAGGCAACATGGAATGCTCAATCTCCACCAATGAGGGAGGATGGAATGCTCAGACTCCACCAATGAGGGCTGATGGAATGTTCAGTCTGAAGCCATTAGGGAGCATGTAATGCTCAGTCTCCTCCCTATGAGCAGGCATGGAATGCTCAGTCTCCACCAATGAGTGAGGATGGAATGCTCAGTCTCCACCAATGAGGGAGGATGGAATGCTCAGTCTCCACCAATGAGGAAGGATGGAATGCTCAGTCTCCCCCCCCCCATGAGCAGGCATAGAATGCTCAGTCTCCACCAATGAGGGAGGATGGAATGCTCAGTCTCCACCAATGAGGGAGGATGGAATGCTCAGTCTCCACCAATGAGGGAGGATGGAATGCTCAGTCTCCACCAATGAGAGAGGATGGAATGCTCAGTCTCCACCAATGAGGGACGATGGAATGCTCAGTCTCCTCCCAATGAGCAGGCATAGAATGCTCAGTCTCCACCAATGAGGGAGGATGGAATGTTAAGCCTGCAGCCATGAGGCAGCATGGAATGCTCAGTCTCCCCCCCCATGAGCAGGCATAGAATGCTCAGTCTCAAACAATGAGAGAGGATGGAATGTTCAGCCTGTAGGCATGAGGCAACATGGAATGCTCAGTCTCCACCAATCAGGGCTGATGGAATGTTCAGTCTGCAGACATGAGGCAGCATGTAATGCTCAGTCTCCACCAATGAGGGAGGATGGAATGCTCAGTCTCCACCAATGAGGGAGGATGGAATGTTCAGCCTGCAGGCATGAGGCAGCATGGAATGCTCAGTCTCCCCCCCATGAGCAGGCATAGAATGCTCAGTCTCCACCAATGAGGGAGGATGGAATCTTCAGCCTGCAGGCATGAGGCAACATGGAATGCTCAGTCTCCACCAATGAGGGAGGATGGAATGCTCAGTCTCCTCCCCATGAGCAGGCATGGAATGCTCAGTCTCCACCAATGAGGGAGGATGGAATGCTCAGTCTCCACCAATGAGGGAGGATGGAATGCTCAGACTCCACCAATGAGGGCTGATGGAATGTTCAGTATGCAGCCATGAGGCAGCATGTAATGCTCAGTCTCCTCCCCATGAGCAGGCATGGAATGCTCAGTCTCCACCAATGAGGGAGGATGGAATTCTCAGTCTCCACCAATGAGGGAGGATGGAATGCTCAGTCTCCACCAATGAGGGAGGATGGAATGCACAGTCTCAACCAATGAGGGAGGATGGAATGTTTAGCCTGCAGCCATGAGGCAGCATGAAATGCTCAGTCTCCTCCCCATGAGCAGGCATGGAATGCTCAGTCTCCACCAATGAGGGAGGATGGAATGCTCAGTCTCCACCAATGAGGGAGGATGGAATGCTCAGTCTCCCCCCCATGAGCAGGCATAGAATGCTCAGATTCCACCAATGAGGGAGGATGGAATGTTCAGCCTGCAGGCATGAGGCAGCTTGGAATGCTCAGTCTCCCCCCCAAGAGCAGGTATTCTGTCCTGGCTGACAGATAGCGTACAAAGTTGAGAGACTCAGTAGTTCCGTCTGAAGATGCTTTACTGAATCTTCTCGATACGTTTTTTGTAAAACTGCAACACAATGAAATATGCACAATGTTACAATTAAATTATGAATGAAAATAAATATATGCAGAACACTGGTCACACTTTCCTTCTTCCTTTTCAGGTTGTAAATCAGGTAAGTACATCACACTTAAATCAAGCAAACACATCTTTTACAGTATGCTTCTGCAGGTAAGTAACAGCATAAACACAATTAACAGCAATACTGGTTCACACATAAACATTGCATACAACACAAACGAGGTTTAACAATGAACTGAATTAGCCACAGCAGCTAAACTAGCCTCTTGCTAGCAGCTAGCTTCGCGAATAGCATTAGCATCGTTAGCACGGTTTTCGTGACTCAAAATAAACGTCCTAAACACCATCTTCAAATTCACAGTGCCACAAAACAACTAAAATAATCATTGCATCCATACTCACTGTTGGTTCCACTCCAAGACTCAGACAATCAACATTCTGTGGTGGAGCACTTGCAACGTATGCCTGAACACTGAAACTGCCTGGTCCTTAAAGCGGCAGCAACTAAAAATCACCACCAGGGGGAACTTAACCTTTCAGTCACTGACAAGAGTCAGAACAGCAGGCATGGAATGCTGAGTCTCCACCAATGAGGGAGGATGGAATGCTGAGTCTCCACCAATGAGGGAGGATGGAATGCTCAGTTTCCACTAATGAGGGAGGATGGAATGCTCACTCTCCTTCCCATGAGCAGGCATGGAATGCTCAGTCTCCACCAGTGAGGGAGGATGGAATGCACAGTCTCAACCAATGAGGGAGAATGGAATGTTTAGCTTCAAGCAGTGTGGGAACATACAATGTTCAGCCTGCAGACATCAGCAGGCATGGAATGCTCAGTCTCCACCAATGAGGGAGGATGGAATGCTCAGTCTCCACCAATGACGGCGGATGGAATGTTCAGCCTGTAGGCATGAGGCAACATGGAATGCTCAGTCTCCACCAAGGAGGGAGGATGGAATGTTCAGCCTGCAGCCATGAGGCAGCATGGAATGCTCAGTCTCCCCCCCATGAGCAGGCATAGAATGGTCAGTCTCCACCAATGAGGTAGGATGGAATGTTCATCCTGCAGGCATGAGGCAACATGGAATGCTCAGTCTCCACCAATGAGGGAGGATGGAATGCTCAGACTCCACCAATGAGGGCTGATGGAATGTTCAGTCTGAAGCCATTAGGGAGCATGTAATGCTCAGTCTCCTCCCTATGAGCAGGCATGGAATGCTCAGTCTCCACCAATGAGTGAGGATGGAATGCTCAGTCTCCACCAATGAGGGAGGATGGAATGCTCAGTCTCCACCAATGAGGAAGGATGGAATGCTCAGTCTCCCCCCCCCCATGAGCAGGCATAGAATGCTCAGTCTCCACCAATGAGGGAGGATGGAATGCTCAGTCTCCACCAATGAGGGAGGATGGAATGCTCAGTCTCCACCAATGAGGGAGGATGGAATGCTCAGTCTCCACCAATGAGAGAGGATGGAATGCTCAGTCTCCACCAATGAGGGACGATGGAATGCTCAGTCTCCTCCCAATGAGCAGGCATAGAATGCTCAGTCTCCACCAATGAGGGAGGATGGAATGTTAAGCCTGCAGCCATGAGGCAGCATGGAATGCTCAGTCTCCCCCCCCATGAGCAGGCATAGAATGCTCAGTCTCAAACAATGAGAGAGGATGGAATGTTCAGCCTGTAGGCATGAGGCAACATGGAATGCTCAGTCTCCACCAATCAGGGCTGATGGAATGTTCAGTCTGCAGACATGAGGCAGCATGTAATGCTCAGTCTCCACCAATGAGGGAGGATGGAATGCTCAGTCTCCACCAATGAGGGAGGATGGAATGCTCAGTCTCCTCCCCATGAGCAGGCATGGAATGCTCAGTCTCCACCAATGAGGGAGGATGGAATGCTCAGTCTCCACCAATGAGGGAGGATGGAATGCTCAGTCTCCCCCCCATGAGCAGGCATAGAATGCTCAGATTCCACCAATGAGGGAGGATGGAATGTTCAGCCTGCAGGCATGAGGCAGCATGGAATGCTCAGTCTCCCCCCCATGAGCAGGCATAGAATGCTCAGTCTCCACCAATGAGGGAGGATGGAATCTTCAGCCTGCAGGCATGAGGCAACATGGAATGCTCAGTCTCCACCAATGAGGGAGGATGGAATGCTCAGTCTCCTCCCCATGAGCAGGCATGGAATGCTCAGTCTCCACCAATGAGGGAGGATGGAATGCTCAGTCTCCACCAATGAGGGAGGATGGAATGCTCAGACTCCACCAATGAGGGCTGATGGAATGTTCAGTATGCAGCCATGAGGCAGCATGTAATGCTCAGTCTCCTCCCCATGAGCAGGCATGGAATGCTCAGTCTCCACCAATGAGGGAGGATGGAATTCTCAGTCTCCACCAATGAGGGAGGATGGAATGCTCAGTCTCCACCAATGAGGGAGGATGGAATGCACAGTCTCAACCAATGAGGGAGGATGGAATGTTTAGCCTGCAGCCATGAGGCAGCATGAAATGCTCAGTCTCCTCCCCATGAGCAGGCATGGAATGCTCAGTCTCCACCAATGAGGGAGGATGGAATGCTCAGTCTCCACCAATGAGGGAGGATGGAATGCTCAGTCTCCCCCCCATGAGCAGGCATAGAATGCTCAGATTCCACCAATGAGGGAGGATGGAATGTTCAGCCTGCAGGCATGAGGCAGCTTGGAATGCTCAGTCTCCCCCCCAAGAGCAGGTATTCTGTCCTGGCTGACAGATAGCGTACAAAGTTGAGAGACTCAGTAGTTCCGTCTGAAGATGCTTTACTGAATCTTCTCGATACGTTTTTTGTAAAACTGCAACACAATGAAATATGCACAATGTTACAATTAAATTATGAATGAAAATAAATATATGCAGAACACTGGTCACACTTTCCTTCTTCCTTTTCAGGTTGTAAATCAGGTAAGTACATCACACTTAAATCAAGCAAACACATCTTTTACAGTATGCTTCTGCAGGTAAGTAACAGCATAAACACAATTAACAGCAATACTGGTTCACACATAAACATTGCATACAACACAAACGAGGTTTAACAATGAACTGAATTAGCCACAGCAGCTAAACTAGCCTCTTGCTAGCAGCTAGCTTCGCGAATAGCATTAGCATCGTTAGCACGGTTTTCGTGACTCAAAATAAACGTCCTAAACACCATCTTCAAATTCACAGTGCCACAAAACAACTAAAATAATCATTGCATCCATACTCACTGTTGGTTCCACTCCAAGACTCAGACAATCAACATTCTGTGGTGGAGCACTTGCAACGTATGCCTGAACACTGAAACTGCCTGGTCCTTAAAGCGGCAGCAACTAAAAATCACCACCAGGGGGAACTTAACCTTTCAGTCACTGACAAGAGTCAGAACAGCAGGCATGGAATGCTGAGTCTCCACCAATGAGGGAGGATGGAATGCTGAGTCTCCACCAATGAGGGAGGATGGAATGCTCAGTTTCCACTAATGAGGGAGGATGGAATGCTCAGTCTCCTCCCCATGAGCAGGCATGGAATGCTCAGTCTCCACCAATGAGGGAGGATGGAATGCACAGTCTCAACCAATGAGGGAGAATGGAATGTTTAGCTTCAAGCAGTGTGGGAACATACAATGTTCAGCCTGCAGACATCAGCAGGCATGGAATGCTCAGTCTCCACCAATGAGGGAGGATGGAATGCTCAGTCTCCACCAAGGAGGGAGGATGGAATGTTCAGCCTGCAGCCATGAGGCAGCATGGAATGCTCAGTCTCCCCCCCATGAGCAGGCATAGAATGGTCAGTCTCCACCAATGAGGTAGGATGGAATGTTCATCCTGCAGGCATGAGGCAACATGGAATGCTCAGTCTCCACCAATGAGGGAGGATGGAATGCTCAGACTCCACCAATGAGGGCTGATGGAATGTTCAGTCTGAAGCCATTAGGCAGCATGTAATGCTCAGTCTCCTCCCTATGAGCAGGCATGGAATGCTCAGTCTCCACCAATGAGTGAGGATGGAATGCTCAGTCTCCACCAATGAGGGAGGATGGAATGCTCAGTCTCCACCAATGAGGAAGGATGGAATGCTCAGTCTCCCCCCCCCATGAGCAGGCATAGAATGCTCAGTCTCCACCAATGAGGGAGGATGGAATGCTCAGTCTCCACCAATGAGGGAGGATGGAATGCTCAGTCTCCACCAATGAGGGAGGATGGAATGCTCAGTCTCCACCAATGAGAGAGGATGGAATGCTCAGTCTCCACCAATGAGGGACGATGGAATGCTCAGTCTCCTCCCAATGAGCAGGCATAGAATGCTCAGTCTCCACCAATGAGGGAGGATGGAATGTTAAGCCTGCAGCCATGAGGCAGCTTGGAATGCTCAGTCTCCCCCCCAAGAGCAGGTATTCTGTCCTGGCTGACAGATAGCGTACAAAGTTGAGAGACTCAGTAGTTCCGTCTGAAGATGCTTTACTGAATCTTCTCGATACGTTTTTTGTAAAACTGCAACACAATGAAATATGCACAATGTTACAATTAAATTATGAATGAAAATAAATATATGCAGAACACTGGTCACACTTTCCTTCTTCCTTTTCAGGTTGTAAATCAGGTAAGTACATCACACTTAAATCAAGCAAACACATCTTTTACAGTATGCTTCTGCAGGTAAGTAACAGCATAAACACAATTAACAGCAATACTGGTTCACACATAAACATTGCATACAACACAAACGAGGTTTAACAATGAACTGAATTAGCCACAGCAGCTAAACTAGCCTCTTGCTAGCAGCTAGCTTCGCGAATAGCATTAGCATCGTTAGCACGGTTTTCGTGACTCAAAATAAACGTCCTAAACACCATCTTCAAATTCACAGTGCCACAAAACAACTAAAATAATCATTGCATCCATACTCACTGTTGGTTCCACTCCAAGACTCAGACAATCAACATTCTGTGGTGGAGCACTTGCAACGTATGCCTGAACACTGAAACTGCCTGGTCCTTAAAGCGGCAGCAACTAAAAATCACCACCAGGGGGAACTTAACCTTTCAGTCACTGACAAGAGTCAGAACAGCAGGCATGGAATGCTGAGTCTCCACCAATGAGGGAGGATGGAATGCTGAGTCTCCACCAATGAGGGAGGATGGAATGCTCAGTTTCCACTAATGAGGGAGGATGGAATGCTCAGTCTCCTCCCCATGAGCAGGCATGGAATGCTCAGTCTCCACCAATGAGGGAGGATGGAATGCACAGTCTCAACCAATGAGGGAGAATGGAATGTTTAGCTTCAAGCAGTGTGGGAACATACAATGTTCAGCCTGCAGACATCAGCAGGCATGGAATGCTCAGTCTCCACCAATGAGGGAGGATGGAATGCTCAGTCTCCACCAAGGAGGGAGGATGGAATGTTCAGCCTGCAGCCATGAGGCAGCATGGAATGCTCAGTCTCCCCCCCATGAGCAGGCATAGAATGGTCAGTCTCCACCAATGAGGTAGGATGGAATGTTCATCCTGCAGGCATGAGGCAACATGGAATGCTCAGTCTCCACCAATGAGGGAGGATGGAATGCTCAGACTCCACCAATGAGGGCTGATGGAATGTTCAGTCTGAAGCCATTAGGCAGCATGTAATGCTCAGTCTCCTCCCTATGAGCAGGCATGGAATGCTCAGTCTCCACCAATGAGTGAGGATGGAATGCTCAGTCTCCACCAATGAGGGAGGATGGAATGCTCAGTCTCCACCAATGAGGAAGGATGGAATGCTCAGTCTCCCCCCCCCATGAGCAGGCATAGAATGCTCAGTCTCCACCAATGAGGGAGGATGGAATGCTCAGTCTCCACCAATGAGGGAGGATGGAATGCTCAGTCTCCACCAATGAGGGAGGATGGAATGCTCAGTCTCCACCAATGAGAGAGGATGGAATGCTCAGTCTCCACCAATGAGGGACGATGGAATGCTCAGTCTCCTCCCAATGAGCAGGCATAGAATGCTCAGTCTCCACCAATGAGGGAGGATGGAATGTTAAGCCTGCAGCCATGAGGCAGCTTGGAATGCTCAGTCTCCCCCCCAAGAGCAGGTATTCTGTCCTGGCTGACAGATAGCGTACAAAGTTGAGAGACTCAGTAGTTCCGTCTGAAGATGCTTTACTGAATCTTCTCGATACGTTTTTTGTAAAACTGCAACACAATGAAATATGCACAATGTTACAATTAAATTATGAATGAAAATAAATATATGCAGAACACTGGTCACACTTTCCTTCTTCCTTTTCAGGTTGTAAATCAGGTAAGTACATCACACTTAAATCAAGCAAACACATCTTTTACAGTATGCTTCTGCAGGTAAGTAACAGCATAAACACAATTAACAGCAATACTGGTTCACACATAAACATTGCATACAACACAAACGAGGTTTAACAATGAACTGAATTAGCCACAGCAGCTAAACTAGCCTCTTGCTAGCAGCTAGCTTCGCGAATAGCATTAGCATCGTTAGCACGGTTTTCGTGACTCAAAATAAACGTCCTAAACACCATCTTCAAATTCACAGTGCCACAAAACAACTAAAATAATCATTGCATCCATACTCACTGTTGGTTCCACTCCAAGACTCAGACAATCAACATTCTGTGGTGGAGCACTTGCAACGTATGCCTGAACACTGAAACTGCCTGGTCCTTAAAGCGGCAGCAACTAAAAATCACCACCAGGGGGAACTTAACCTTTCAGTCACTGACAAGAGTCAGAACAGCAGGCATGGAATGCTGAGTCTCCACCAATGAGGGAGGATGGAATGCTGAGTCTCCACCAATGAGGGAGGATGGAATGCTCAGTTTCCACTAATGAGGGAGGATGGAATGCTCAGTCTCCTCCCCATGAGCAGGCATGGAATGCTCAGTCTCCACCAATGAGGGAGGATGGAATGCACAGTCTCAACCAATGAGGGAGAATGGAATGTTTAGCTTCAAGCAGTGTGGGAACATACAATGTTCAGCCTGCAGACATCAGCAGGCATGGAATGCTCAGTCTCCACCAATGAGGGAGGATGGAATGCTCAGTCTCCACCAAGGAGGGAGGATGGAATGTTCAGCCTGCAGCCATGAGGCAGCATGGAATGCTCAGTCTCCCCCCCATGAGCAGGCATAGAATGGTCAGTCTCCACCAATGAGGTAGGATGGAATGTTCATCCTGCAGGCATGAGGCAACATGGAATGCTCAGTCTCCACCAATGAGGGAGGATGGAATGCTCAGACTCCACCAATGAGGGCTGATGGAATGTTCAGTCTGAAGCCATTAGGCAGCATGTAATGCTCAGTCTCCTCCCTATGAGCAGGCATGGAATGCTCAGTCTCCACCAATGAGTGAGGATGGAATGCTCAGTCTCCACCAATGAGGGAGGATGGAATGCTCAGTCTCCACCAATGAGGAAGGATGGAATGCTCAGTCTCCCCCCCCCATGAGCAGGCATAGAATGCTCAGTCTCCACCAATGAGGGAGGATGGAATGCTCAGTCTCCACCAATGAGGGAGGATGGAATGCTCAGTCTCCACCAATGAGGGAGGATGGAATGCTCAGTCTCCACCAATGAGAGAGGATGGAATGCTCAGTCTCCACCAATGAGGGACGATGGAATGCTCAGTCTCCTCCCAATGAGCAGGCATAGAATGCTCAGTCTCCACCAATGAGGGAGGATGGAATGTTAAGCCTGCAGCCATGAGGCAGCATGGAATGCTCAGTCTCCCCCCCATGAGCAGGCATAGAATGCTCAGTCTCAAACAATGAGGGAGGATGGAATGTTCAGCCTGTAGGCATGAGGCAACATGGAATGCTCAGTCTCCACCAATGAGGGAGGATGGAATGTTCAGCCTGCAGGCATGAGGCAGCATGGAATGCTCAGTCTCCCCCCCATGAGCAGGCATAGAATGCTCAGTCTCCACCAATGAGGGAGGATGGAATGTTAAGCCTGCAGCCATGAGGCAGCATGGAATGCTCAGTCTCCCCCCATGAGCAGGCATAGAATGCTCAGTCTCCACCAATGAGGGAGGATGGAATGTTCAGCCTGTAGGCATGAGGCAACATGGAATGCTCAGTCTCCACCAATCAGGGCTGATGGAATGTTCAGTCTGCAGACATGAGGCAGCATGTAATGCTCAGTCTCCACCAATGAGGGAGGATGGAATGCTCAGTCTCCACCAATGAGGGAGGATGGAATGCTCAGTCTCCTCCCCATGAGCAGGCATGGAATGCTCAGTTTCCACCAATGAGGGAGGATGGAATGCTCAGTCTCCATCAATGAGGGAGGATGGAATGCTCAGTCTCCCCCCCACGAGCAGGCATAGAATGCTCAGATTCCACCAATGAGGGAGGATGGAATGTTCAGCCTGCAGGCATGAGGCAGCATGGAATGCTCAGTCTCCCCCCCATGAGCAGGCATGGAATGCTCAGTCTCCACCAATGAGGGAGGATGGAATGCTCAGACTCCACCAATGAGGGCTGATGGAATGTTCAGTCTGTAGCCATGAGGCAGCATGTAATGCTCAGTCTCCTCCCTATGAGCAGGCATGGAATGCTCAGTCTCCACCAATGAGTGAGGATGGAATGCTCAGTCTCCACCAATGAGGGAGGATGGAATGCTCAGTCTCCACCAATGAGGGAGGATGGAATGCTCAGTCTCCACCAATGAGGGAGGATGGAATGCTCAGTCTCCTCCAATGAGAGAGGATGGAATGCTCAGTCTCCACCAATGAGGGACGATGGAATGCTCAGTCTCCTCCCAATGAGCAGGCATAGAATGCTCAGTCTCCACCAATGAGGGAGGATGGAATGTTAAGCCTGCAGCCATGAGGCAGCATGGAATGCTCAGTCTCCCCCCCATGAGCAGGCATAGAATGCTCAGTCTCCACCAATGAGGGAAGATGGAATGTTCAGCCTGTAGGCATGAGGCAACATGGAATGCTCAGTCTCCACCAATCAGGGCTGATGGAATGTTCAGTCTGCAGACATGAGCAGGCATGGAATGCTCAGTCTCCACCAATGAGGGAGGATGGAATGCTCAGTCTCCCCCCCATGAGCAGGCATAGAATGCTCAGATTCCACCAATGAGGGAGGATGGAATGTTCAGCCTGCAGGCATGAGGCAGCATGGAATGCTCAGTCTCCCCCCCATGAGCAGGCATAGAATGCTCAGTCTCCACCAATGAGGGAGGATGGAATCTTCAGCCTGCAGGCATGAGGCAACATGGAATGCTCAGTCTCCACCAATGAGGGAGGATGGAATGCTCAGTCTCCTCCCCATGAGCAGGCATGGAATGCTCAGTCTCCACCAATGAGGGAGGATGGAATGCTCAGTCTCCACCAATGAGGGAGGATGGAATGCTCAGACTCCACCAATGAGGGCTGATGGAATGTTCAGTCTGCAGCCATGAGGCAGCATGTAATGCTCAGTCTCCTCCCCATGAGCAGGCATGGAATGCTCAGTCTCCACCAATGAGGGAGGATGGAATGCTCAGTCTCCACCAATGAGGGAGGATGGAATGCTCAGTCTCCACCAATGAGGAGGCATGGAATGCTCAGTCTCCACCAATGAGGGAGGATGGAATGCTCAGTCTCCACCAATGAGGGAGGATGGAATGCTCAGTCTCCACCAATGAGGGAGGATGGAATGCTCAGTCTCCACCAATGAGAGAGGATGGAATGCTCAGTCTCCACCAATGAGGGACGATGGAATGCTCAGTCTCCTCCCAATGAGCAGGCATAGAATGCTCAGTCTCCACCAATGAGGGAGGATGGAATGTTAAGCCTGCAGCCATGAGGCAGCATGGAATGCTCAGTCTCCCCCCCATGAGCAGGCATAGAATGCTCAGTCTCCACCAATGAGGGAGGATGGAATGTTCAGCCTGTAGGCATGAGGCAACATGGAATGCTCAGTCTCCACCAATCAGGGCTGATGGAATGTTCAGTCTGCAGACATGAGGCAGCATGTATTGCTCAGTCTCCACCAATGAGGGAGGATGGAATGCTCAGTCTCCACCAATGAGGGAGGATGGAATGCTCAGTCTCCTCCCCATGAGCAGGCATGGAATGCTCAGTCTCCACCAATGAGGGAGGATGGAATGCTCAGTCTCCACCAATGAGGGAGGATGGAATGCTCAGTCTCCCCCCCATGAGCAGGCATAGAATGCTCAGATTCCACCAATGAGGGAGGATGGAATGTTCAGCCTGCAGGCATGAGGCAGCATGGAATGCTCAGTCTCCCCCCCATGAGCAGGCATAGAATGCTCAGTCTCCACCAATGAGGGAGGATGGAATCTTCAGCCTGCAGGCATGAGGCAACATGGAATGCTCAGTCTCCACCAATGAGGGAGGATGGAATGCTCAGTCTCCTCCCCATGAGCAGGCATGGAATGCTCAGTCTCCACCAATGAGGGAGGATGGAATGCTCAGTCTCCACCAATGAGGGAGGATGGAATGCTCAGACTCCACCAATGAGGGCTGATGGAATGTTCAGTATGCAGCCATGAGGCAGCATGTAATGCTCAGTCTCCTCCCCATGAGCAGGCATGGAATGCTCAGTCTCCACCAATGAGGGAGGATGGAATTCTCAGTCTCCACCAATGAGGGAGGATGGAATGCTCAGTCTCCACCAATGAGGGAGGATGGAATGCACAGTCTCAACCAATGAGGGAGGATGGAATGTTTAGCCTGCAGCCATGAGGCAGCATGAAATGCTCAGTCTCCTCCCCATGAGCAGGCATGGAATGCTCAGTCTCCACCAATGAGGGAGGATGGAATGCTCAGTCTCCACCAATGAGGGAGGATGGAATGCTCAGTCTCCCCCCCATGAGCAGGCATAGAATGCTCAGATTCCACCAATGAGGGAGGATGGAATGTTCAGCCTGCAGGCATGAGGCAGCTTGGAATGCTCAGTCTCCCCCCCAAGAGCAGGTATTCTGTCCTGGCTGACAGATAGCGTACAAAGTTGAGAGACTCAGTAGTTCCGTCTGAAGATGCTTTACTGAATCTTCTCGATACGTTTTTTGTAAAACTGCAACACAATGAAATATGCACAATGTTACAATTAAATTATGAATGAAAATAAATATATGCAGAACACTGGTCACACTTTCCTTCTTCCTTTTCAGGTTGTAAATCAGGTAAGTACATCACACTTAAATCAAGCAAACACATCTTTTACAGTATGCTTCTGCAGGTAAGTAACAGCATAAACACAATTAACAGCAATACTGGTTCACACATAAACATTGCATACAACACAAACGAGGTTTAACAATGAACTGAATTAGCCACAGCAGCTAAACTAGCCTCTTGCTAGCAGCTAGCTTCGCGAATAGCATTAGCATCGTTAGCACGGTTTTCGTGACTCAAAATAAACGTCCTAAACACCATCTTCAAATTCACAGTGCCACAAAACAACTAAAATAATCATTGCATCCATACTCACTGTTGGTTCCACTCCAAGACTCAGACAATCAACATTCTGTGGTGGAGCACTTGCAACGTATGCCTGAACACTGAAACTGCCTGGTCCTTAAAGCGGCAGCAACTAAAAATCACCACCAGGGGGAACTTAACCTTTCAGTCACTGACAAGAGTCAGAACAGCAGGCATGGAATGCTGAGTCTCCACCAATGAGGGAGGATGGAATGCTGAGTCTCCACCAATGAGGGAGGATGGAATGCTCAGTTTCCACTAATGAGGGAGGATGGAATGCTCACTCTCCTCCCCATGAGCAGGCATGGAATGCTCAGTCTCCACCAATGAGGGAGGATGGAATGCACAGTCTCAACCAATGAGGGAGAATGGAATGTTTAGCTTCAAGCAGTGTGGGAACATACAATGTTCAGCCTGCAGACATCAGCAGGCATGGAATGCTCAGTCTCCACCAATGAGGGAGGATGGAATGCTCAGTCTCCACCAATGACGGCGGATGGAATGTTCAGCCTGTAGGCATGAGGCAACATGGAATGCTCAGTCTCCACCAAGGAGGGAGGATGGAATGTTCAGCCTGCAGCCATGAGGCAGCATGGAATGCTCAGTCTCCCCCCCATGAGCAGGCATAGAATGGTCAGTCTCCACCAATGAGGTAGGATGGAATGTTCATCCTGCAGGCATGAGGCAACATGGAATGCTCAGTCTCCACCAATGAGGGAGGATGGAATGCTCAGACTCCACCAATGAGGGCTGATGGAATGTTCAGTCTGAAGCCATTAGGGAGCATGTAATGCTCAGTCTCCTCCCTATGAGCAGGCATGGAATGCTCAGTCTCCACCAATGAGTGAGGATGGAATGCTCAGTCTCCACCAATGAGGGAGGATGGAATGCTCAGTCTCCACCAATGAGGAAGGATGGAATGCTCAGTCTCCCCCCCCCCCATGAGCAGGCATAGAATGCTCAGTCTCCACCAATGAGGGAGGATGGAATGCTCAGTCTCCACCAATGAGGGAGGATGGAATGCTCAGTCTCCACCAATGAGGGAGGATGGAATGCTCAGTCTCCACCAATGAGAGAGGATGGAATGCTCAGTCTCCACCAATGAGGGACGATGGAATGCTCAGTCTCCTCCCAATGAGCAGGCATAGAATGCTCAGTCTCCACCAATGAGGGAGGATGGAATGTTAAGCCTGCAGCCATGAGGCAGCATGGAATGCTCAGTCTCCCCCCCCATGAGCAGGCATAGAATGCTCAGTCTCAAACAATGAGGGAGGATGGAATGTTCAGCCTGTAGGCATGAGGCAACATGGAATGCTCAGTCTCCACCAATCAGGGCTGATGGAATGTTCAGTCTGCAGACATGAGGCAGCATGTAATGCTCAGTCTCCACCAATGAGGGAGGATGGAATGCTCAGTCTCCACCAATGAGGGAGGATGGAATGCTCAGTCTCCTCCCCATGAGCAGGCATGGAATGCTCAGTCTCCACCAATGAGGGAGGATGGAATGCTCAGTCTCCACCAATGAGGGAGGATGGAATGCTCAGTCTCCCCCCATGAGCAGGCATAGAATGCTCAGATTCCACCAATGACGGAGGATGGAATGTTCAGCCTGCAGGCATGAGGCAGCATGGAATGCTCAGTCTCCCCCCATGAGCAGGCATAGAATGCTCAGTCTCCACCAATGAGGGAGGATGGAATCTTCAGCCTGCAGGCATGAGGCAACATGGAATGCTCAGTCTCCACCAATGAGGGAGGATGGAATGCTCAGTCTCCTCCCCATGAGCAGGCATGGAATGCTCAGTCTCCACCAATGAGGGAGGATGGAATGCTCAGTCTCCACCAATGAGGGAGGATGGAATGCTCAGACTCCACCAATGAGGGCTGATGGAATGTTCAGTATGCAGCCATGAGGCAGCATGTAATGCTCAGTCTCCTCCCCATGAGCAGGCATGGAATGCTCAGTCTCCACCAATGAGGGAGGATGGAATGTTCAGCCTGCAGGCATGAGGCAGCATGGAATGCTCAGTCTCCCCCCCATGAGCAGGCATAGAATGCTCAGTCTCCACCAATGAGGGAGGATGGAATGTTAAGCCTGCAGCCATGAGGCAGCATGGAATGCTCAGTCTCCCCCCCATGAGCAGGCATAGAATGCTCAGTCTCCACCAATGAGGGAGGATGGAATGTTCAGCCTGTAGGCATGAGGCAACATGGAATGCTCAGTCTCCACCAATCAGGGCTGATGGAATGTTCAGTCTGCAGACATGAGGCAGCATGTAATGCTCAGTCTCCACCAATGAGGGAGGATGGAATGCTCAGTCTCCACCAATGAGGGAGGATGGAATGCTCAGTCTCCTCCCCATGAGCAGGCATGGAATGCTCAGTCTCCACCAATGAGGGAGGATGGAATGCTCAGTCTCCATCAATGAGGGAGGATGGAATGCTCAGTCTCCCCCCCACGAGCAGGCATAGAATGCTCAGATTCCACCAATGAGGGAGGATGGAATGTTCAGCCTGCAGGCATGAGGCAGCATGGAATGCTCAGTCTCCCCCCCATGAGCAGGCATGGAATGCTCAGTCTCCACCAATGAGGGAGGATGGAATGCTCAGACTCCACCAATGAGGGCTGATGGAATGTTCAGTCTGTAGCCATGAGGCAGCATGTAATGCTCAGTCTCCTCCCTATGAGCAGGCATGGAATGCTCAGTCTCCACCAATGAGTGAGGATGGAATGCTCAGTCTCCACCAATGAGGGAGGATGGAATGCTCAGTCTCCACCAATGAGGGAGGATGGAATGCTCAGTCTCCACCAATGAGGGAGGATGGAATGCTCAGTCTCCACCAATGAGAGAGGATGGAATGCTCAGTCTCCACCAATGAGGGACGATGGAATGCTCAGTCTCCTCCCAATGAGCAGGCATAGAATGCTCAGTCTCCACCAATGAGGGAGGATGGAATGTTAAGCCTGCAGCCATGAGGAAGCATGGAATGCTCAGTCTCCCCCCCATGAGCAGGCATAGAATGCTCAGTCTCCACCAATGAGGGAGGATGGAATGTTCAGCCTGTAGGCATGAGGCAACATGGAATGCTCAGTCTCCACCAATCAGGGCTGATGGAATGTTCAGTCTGCAGACATGAGCAGGCATGGAATGCTCAGTCTCCACCAATGAGGGAGGATGGAATGCTCAGTCTCCACCAATGAGGGAGGATGGAATGCTCAGTCTCCCCCCCATGAGCAGGCATAGAATGCTCAGATTCCACCAATGAGGGAGGATGGAATGTTCAGCCTGCAGGCATGAGGCAGCATGGAATGCTCAGTCTCCCCCCCATGAGCAGGCATAGAATGCTCAGTCTCCACCAATGAGGGAGGATGGAATCTTCAGCCTGCAGGCATGAGGCAACATGGAATGCTCAGTCTCCACCAATGAGGGAGGATGGAATGCTCAGTCTCCTCCCCATGAGCAGGCATGGAATGCTCAGTCTCCACCAATGAGGGAGGATGGAATGCTCAGTCTCCACCAATGAGGGAGGATGGAATGCTCAGACTCCACCAATGAGGGCTGATGGAATGTTCAGTATGCAGCCATGAGGCAGCATGTAATGCTCAGTCTCCTCCCCATGAGCAGGCATGGAATGCTCAGTCTCCACCAATGAGGGAGGATGGAATGCTCAGTCTCCACCAATGAGGGAGGATGGAATGCTCAGTCTCCACCAATGAGGGAGGATGGAATGCTCAGTCTCCACCAATGAGGGAGGATGGAATGCTCAGTCTCCACCAATGAGGGAGGATGGAATGCTCAGTCTCCACCAATGAGGGAGGATGGAATGCTCAGTCTCCACCAATGAGAGAGGATGGAATGCTCAGTCTCCACCAATGAGGGACGATGGAATGCTCAGTCTCCTCCCAATGAGCAGGCATAGAATGCTCAGTCTCCACCAATGAGGGAGGATGGAATGTTAAGCCTGCAGCCATGAGGCAGCATGGAATGCTCAGTCTCCCCCCCATGAGCAGGCATAGAATGCTCAGTCTCCACCAATGAGGGAGGATGGAATGTTCAGCCTGTAGGCATGAGGCAACATGGAATGCTCAGTCTCCACCAATCAGGGCTGATGGAATGTTCAGTCTGCAGACATGAGGCAGCATGTATTGCTCAGTCTCCACCAATGAGGGAGGATGGAATGCTCAGTCTCCACCAATGAGGGAGGATGGAATGCTCAGTCTCCTCCCCATGAGCAGGCATGGAATGCTCAGTCTCCACCAATGAGGGAGGATGGAATGCTCAGTCTCCACCAATGAGGGAGGATGGAATGCTCAGTCTCCCCCCCATGAGCAGGCATAGAATGCTCAGATTCCACCAATGAGGGAGGATGGAATGTTCAGCCTGCAGGCATGAGGCAGCATGGAATGCTCAGTCTCCCCCCCATGAGCAGGCATAGAATGCTCAGTCTCCACCAATGAGGGAGGATGGAATCTTCAGCCTGCAGGCATGAGGCAACATGGAATGCTCAGTCTCCCCCCCATGAGCAGGCATAGAATGCTCAGTCTCCACCAATGAGGGAGGATGGAATCTTCAGCCTGCAGGCATGAGGCAACATGGAATGCTCAGTCTCCACCAATGAGGGAGGATGGAATGCTCAGACTCCACCAATGAGGGCTGATGGAATGTTCAGTATGCAGCCATGAGGCAGCATGTAATGCTCAGTCTCCTCCCCATGAGCAGGCATGGAATGCTCAGTCTCCACCAATGAGGGAGGATGGAATGCTCAGTCTCCACCAATGAGGGAGGATGGAATGCTCAGTCTCCACCAATGAGGGAGGATGGAATGCACAGTCTCAACCAATGAGGGAGGATGGAATGTTTAGCCTGCAGCCATGAGGCAGCATGAAATGCTCAGTCTCCTCCCCATGAGCAGGCATGGAATGCTCAGTCTCCACCAATGAGGGAGGATGGAATGCTCAGTCTCCCCCCCATGAGCAGGCATAGAATGGTCAGTCTCCACCAATGAGGTAGGATGGAATGTTCATCCTGCAGGCATGAGGCAACATGGAATGCTCAGTCTCCACCAATGAGGGAGGATGGAATGCTCAGACTCCACCAATGAGGGCTGATGGAATGTTCAGTCTGAAGCCATTAGGGAGCATGTAATGCTCAGTCTCCTCCCTATGAGCAGGCATGGAATGCTCAGTCTCCACCAATGAGTGAGGATGGAATGCTCAGTCTCCACCAATGAGGGAGGATGGAATGCTCAGTCTCCACCAATGAGGAAGGATGGAATGCTCAGTCTCCCCCCCCCCCCCATGAGCAGGCATAGAATGCTCAGTCTCCACCAATGAGGGAGGATGGAATGCTCAGTCTCCACCAATGAGGGAGGATGGAATGCTCAGTCTCCACCAATGAGGGAGGATGGAATGCTCAGTCTCCACCAATGAGAGAGGATGGAATGCTCAGTCTCCACCAATGAGGGACGATGGAATGCTCAGTCTCCACCAATGAGGGAGGATGGAATGCTCAGTCTCCACCAATGAGGAAGGATGGAATGCTCAGTCTCCCCCCCCCCCCCCCCCCATGAGCAGGCATAGAATGCTCAGTCTCCACCAATGAGGGAGGATGGAATGCTCAGTCTCCACCAATGAGGGAGGATGGAATGCTCAGTCTCCACCAATGAGGGAGGATGGAATGCTCAGTCTCCACCAATGAGAGAGGATGGAATGCTCAGTCTCCACCAATGAGGGACGATGGAATGCTCAGTCTCCTCCCAATGAGCAGGCATAGAATGCTCAGTCTCCACCAATGAGGGAGGATGGAATGTTAAGCCTGCAGCCATGAGGCAGCATGGAATGCTCAGTCTCCCCCCCCATGAGCAGGCATAGAATGCTCAGTCTCAAACAATGAGGGAGGATGGAATGTTCAGCCTGTAGGCATGAGGCAACATGGAATGCTCAGTCTCCACCAATCAGGGCTGATGGAATGTTCAGTCTGCAGACATGAGGCAGCATGTAATGCTCAGTCTCCACCAATGAGGGAGGATGGAATGCTCAGTCTCCACCAATGAGGGAGGATGGAATGCTCAGTCTCCTCCCCATGAGCAGGCATGGAATGCTCAGTCTCCACCAATGAGGGAGGATGGAATGCTCAGTCTCCACCAATGAGGGAGGATGGAATGCTCAGTCTCCCCCCCATGAGCAGGCATAGAATGCTCAGATTCCACCAATGAGGGAGGATGGAATGTTCAGCCTGCAGGCATGAGGCAGCATGGAATGCTCAGTCTCCCCCCCATGAGCAGGCATAGAATGCTCAGTCTCCACCAATGAGGGAGGATGGAATGCTCAGTTTCCACTAATGAGGGAGGATGGAATGCTCACTCTCCTCCCCATGAGCAGGCATGGAATGCTCAGTCTCCACCAATGAGGGAGGATGGAATGCACAGTCTCAACCAATGAGGGAGAATGGAATGTTTAGCTTCAAGCAGTGTGGGAACATACAATGTTCAGCCTGCAGACATCAGCAGGCATGGAATGCTCAGTCTCCACCAATGAGGGAGGATGGAATGCTCAGTCTCCACCAATGACGGCGGATGGAATGTTCAGCCTGTAGGCATGAGGCAACATGGAATGCTCAGTCTCCACCAAGGAAGGAGGATGGAATGTTCAGCCTGCAGCCATGAGGCAGCATGGAATGCTCAGTCTCCCCCCCATGAGCAGGCATAGAATGGTCAGTCTCCACCAATGAGGTAGGATGGAATGTTCATCCTGCAGGCATGAGGCAACATGGAATGCTCAGTCTCCACCAATGAGGGAGGATGGAATGCTCAGACTCCACCAATGAGGGCTGATGGAATGTTCAGTCTGAAGCCATTAGGGAGCATGTAATGCTCAGTCTCCTCCCTATGAGCAGGCATGGAATGCTCAGTCTCCACCAATGAGTGAGGATGGAATGCTCAGTCTCCACCAATGAGGGAGGATGGAATGCTCAGTCTCCACCAATGAGGAAGGATGGAATGCTCAGTCTCCCCCCCCCCATGAGCAGGCATAGAATGCTCAGTCTCCACCAATGAGGGAGGATGGAATGCTCAGTCTCCACCAATGAGGGAGGATGGAATGCTCAGTCTCCACCAATGAGGGAGGATGGAATGCTCAGTCTCCACCAATGAGAGAGGATGGAATGCTCAGTCTCCACCAATGAGTGACGATGGAATGCTCAGTCTCCTCCCAATGAGCAGGCATAGAATGCTCAGTCTCCACCAATGAGGGAGGATGGAATGTTAAGCCTGCAGCCATGAGGCAGCATGGAATGCTCAGTCTCCCCCCCCATGAGCAGGCATAGAATGCTCAGTCTCAACCAATGAGGGAGGATGGAATGTTCAGCCTGTAGGCATGAGGCAACATGGAATGCTCAGTCTCCACCAATCAGGGCTGATGGAATGTTCAGTCTGCAGACATGAGGCAGCATGTAATGCTCAGTCTCCACCAATGAGGGAGGATGGAATGCTCAGTCTCCACCAATGAGGGAGGATGGAATGCTCAGTCTCCTCCCCATGAGCAGGCATGGAATGCTCAGTCTCCACCAATGAGGGAGGATGGAATGCTCAGTCTCCACCAATGAGGGAGGATGGAATGCTCAGTCTCCCCCCCATGAGCAGGCATAGAATGCTCAGATTCCACCAATGAGGGAGGATGGAATGTTCAGCCTGCAGGCATGAGGCAGCATGGAATGCTCAGTCTCCCCCCCATGAGCAGGCATAGAATGCTCAGTCTCCACCAATGAGGGAGGATGGAATCTTCAGCCTGCAGGCATGAGGCAACATGGAATGCTCAGTCTCCACCAATGAGGGAGGATGGAATGCTCAGTCTCCTCCCCATGAGCAGGCATGGAATGCTCAGTCTCCACCAATGAGGGAGGATGGAATGCTCAGTCTCCACCAATGAGGGAGGATGGAATGCTCAGACTCCACCAATGAGGGCTGATGGAATGTTCAGTATGCAGCCATGAGGCAGCATGTAATGCTCAGTCTCCTCCCCATGAGCAGGCATGGAATGCTCAGTCTCCACCAATGAGGGAGGATGGAATGCTCAGTCTCCACCAATGAGGCAGGATGGAATGCTCAGTCTCCACCAATGAGGGAGGATGGAATGCACAGTCTCCACCAATGAGGGAGGATGGAATGTTCAGCCTGCAGCATGAGGCAGCATGGAATGCTCAGTCTCCCCCCCATGAGCAGGCATAGAATGCTCAGTCTCCACCAATGAGGGAGGATGGAATGTTAAGCCTGCAGCCATGAGGCAGCATGGAATGCTCAGTCTCCCCCCCATGAGCAGGCATAGAATGCTCAGTCTCCACCAATGAGGGAGGATGGAATGTTCAGCCTGTAGGCATGAGGCAACATGGAATGCTCAGTCTCCACCAATCAGGGCTGATGGAATGTTCAGTCTGCAGACATGAGGCAGCATGTAATGCTCAGTCTCCACCAATGAGGGAGGATGGAATGCTCAGTCTCCACCAATGAGGGAGGATGGAATGCTCAGTCTCCTCCCCATGAGCAGGCATGGAATGCTCAGTCTCCACCAATGAGGGAGGATGGAATGCTCAGTCTCCATCAATGAGGGAGGATGGAATGCTCAGTCTCCCCCCCACGAGCAGGCATAGAATGCTCAGATCTCCACCAATGAGGGAGGATGGAATGTTCAGCCTGCAGGCATGAGGCAGCATGGAATGCTCAGTCTCCCCCCCATGAGCAGGCATGGAATGCTCAGTCTCCACCAATGAGGGAGGATGGAATGCTCAGACTCCACCAATGAGGGCTGATGGAATGTTCAGTCTGTAGCCATGAGGCAGCATGTAATGCTCAGTCTCCTCCCTATGAGCAGGCATGGAATGCTCAGTCTCCACCAATGAGGAGGATGGAATGCTCAGTCTCCACCAATGAGGGAGGATGGAATGCTCAGTCTCCACCAATGAGGGAGGATGGAATGCTCAGTCTCCACCAATGAGGGAGGATGGAATGCTCAGTCTCCACCAATGAGAGAGGATGGAATGCTCAGTCTCCACCAATGAGGGACGATGGAATGCTCAGTCTCCTCCCAATGAGCAGGCATAGAATGCTCAGTCTCCACCAATGAGGGAGGATGGAATGTTAAGCCTGCAGCCATGAGGCAGCATGGAATGCTCAGTCTCCCCCCCATGAGCAGGCATAGAATGCTCAGTCTCCACCAATGAGGGAGGATGGAATGTTCAGCCTGTAGGCATGAGGCAACATGGAATGCTCAGTCTCCACCAATCAGGGCTGATGGAATGTTCAGTCTGCAGACATGAGGCAGCATGTAATGCTCAGTCTCCACCAATGAGGGAGGATGGAATGCTCAGTCTCCACCAATGAGGGAGGATGGAATGCTCAGTCTCCTCCCCATGAGCAGGCATGGAATGCTCAGTCTCCACCAATGAGGGAGGATGGAATGCTCAGTCTCCACCAATGAGGGAGGATGGAATGCTCAGTCTCCCCCCCATGAGCAGGCATAGAATGCTCAGATTCCACCAATGAGGGAGGATGGAATGTTCAGCCTGCAGGCATGAGGCAGCATGGAATGCTCAGTCTCCCCCCCATGAGCAGGCATAGAATGCTCAGTCTCCACCAATGAGGGAGGATGGAATCTTCAGCCTGCAGGCATGAGGCAACATGGAATGCTCAGTCTCCACCAATGAGGGAGGATGGAATGCTCAGTCTCCTCCCATGAGCAGGCATGGAATGCTCAGTCTCCACCAATGAGGGAGGATGGAATGCTCAGTCTCCACCAATGAGGGAGGATGGAATGCTCAGACTCCACCAATGAGGGCTGATGGAATGTTCAGTCTGCAGCCATGAGGCAGCATGTAATGCTCAGTCTCCTCCCCATGAGCAGGCATGGAATGCTCAGTCTCCACCAATGAGGGAGGATGGAATGCTCAGTCTCCACCAATGAGGGAGGATGGAATGCTCAGTCTCCACCAATGAGGGAGGATGGAATGCTCAGTCTCCACCAATGAGGGAGGATGGAATGTTCAGCCTGCAGCCATGAGGCAGCATGGAATGCTCAGTCTCCTCCCCATGAGCAGGCATGGAATGCTCAGTCTCCACCAATGAGGGAGGATGGAATGCTCAGTCTCCCCCCCATGAGCAGGCATAGAATGGTCAGTCTCCACCAATGAGGTAGGATGGAATGTTCATCCTGCAGGCATGAGGCAACATGGAATGCTCAGTCTCCACCAATGAGGGAGGATGGAATGCTCAGACTCCACCAATGAGGGCTGATGGAATGTTCAGTCTGAAGCCATGAGGGAGCATGTAATGCTCAGTCTCCTCCCTATGAGCAGGCATGGAATGCTCAGTCTCCACCAATGAGTGAGGATGGAATGCTCAGTCTCCACCAATGAGGGAGGATGGAATGCTCAGTCTCCACCAATGAGGAAGGATGGAATGCTCAGTCTCCCCCCCCCCATGAGCAGGCATAGAATGCTCAGTCTCCACCAATGAGGGAGGATGGAATGCTCAGTCTCCACCAATGAGGGAGGATGGAATGCTCAGTCTCCACCAATGAGGGAGGATGGAATGCTCAGTCTCCACCAATGAGGAGGATGGAATGCTCAGTCTCCACCAATGAGGGACGATGGAATGCTCAGTCTCCACCAATGAGGGAGGATGGAATGCTCAGTCTCCACCAATGAGGAAGGATGGAATGCTCAGTCTCCCCTCCACCCCCCCCATGAGCAGGCATAGAATGCTCAGTCTCCACCAATGAGGGAGGATGGAATGCTCAGTCTCCACCAATGAGGGAGGATGGAATGCTCAGTCTCCACCAATGAGGGAGGATGGAATGCTCAGTCTCCACCAATGAGGGAGGATGGAATGCTCAGTCTCCACCAATGAGGGACGATGGAATGCTCAGTCTCCTCCCAATGAGCAGGCATAGAATGCTCAGTCTCCACCAATGAGGGAGGATGGAATGTTCAGCCTGCAGCCATGAGGCAGCATGGAATGCTCAGTCTCCCCCCCATGAGCAGGCATAGAATGCTCAGTCTCCACCAATGAGGGAGGATGGAATGTTCAGCCTGTAGGCATGAGGCAACATGGAATGCTCAGTCTCCACCAATGAGGGCTGATGGAATGTTCAGTCTGCAGACATGAGGCAGCATGTAATGCTCAGTCTCCACCAATGAGGGAGGATGGAATGCTCAGTCTCCACCAATGAGGGAGGATGGAATGCTCAGTCTCCTCCCCATGAGCAGGCATGGAATGCTCAGTCTCCACCAATGAGGGAGGATGGAATGCTCAGTCTCCACCAATGAGGGAGGATGGAATGCTCAGTCTCCCCCCCATGAGCAGGCATAGAATGCTCAGTCTCCACCAATGAGGGAGGATGGAATGTTCAGCCTGCAGCCATGAGGCAGCATGGAATGCTCAGTCTCCCCCCCATGAGCAGGCATAGAATGCTCAGTCTCCACCAATGAGGGAGGATGGAATGCTCAGTCTCCACCAATGAGGCAGGATGGAATGCTCAGTCTCCCCCCATGAGCAGGCATGGAATGCTCAGTCTCCACCAATGAGGGAGGATGGAATGCTCAGTCTCCACCAATGAGGAGGATGGAATGCTCAGTCTCCACCAATGAGGGAGATGGAATGTTCAGCCTGCAGACATGAGCAGGCATGGAATGCTCAGTCTCCACCAATGAGGGAGGATGGAATGCTCAGTCTCCACCAATGAGGGAGGATGGAATGTTCAGCCTGCAGCCATGAGGCAGCATGGAATGCTCAGTCTCCACCAATGAGGGAGGATGGAATGTTCAGCCTGCAGCCATGAGGCAGCATGGAATGCTCAGTCTCCACCAATGAGGAGGATGGAATGCTCAGTCTCCACCCATGAGGCAGGATGGAATGCTCAGTCTCCACCAATGAGGCAGGCATGGAATGCTCAGTCTCCACCAATGAGGGAGGATGGAATGCTCAGACTCCACCAATGAGGGCTGATGGAATGTTCAGTCTGCAGCCATGAGGCAGCATGTAATGCTCAGTCTCCTCCCCATGAGCAGGCATGGAATGCTCAGTCTCCACCAATGAGGGAGGATGGAATGCTCAGTCTCCACCAATGAGGGAGGATGGAATGCTCAGTCTCCACCAATGAGGGAGGATGGAATGCTCAGTCTCCACCAATGAGGAGGATGGAATGCTCAGTCTCCACCAATGAGGGACGATGGAATGCTCAGTCTCCTCCCAATGAGCAGGCATAGAATGCTCAGTCTCCACCAATGAGGGAGGATGGAATGTTAAGCCTGCAGCCATGAGGCAGCATGGAATGCTCAGTCTCCCCCCCATGAGCAGGCATAGAATGCTCAGTCTCCACCAATGAGGGAGGATGGAATGTTCAGCCTGTAGGCATGAGGCAACATGGAATGCTCAGTCTCCACCAATCAGGGCTGATGGAATGTTCAGTCTGCAGACATGAGGCAGCATGTAATGCTCAGTCTCCACCAATGAGGGAGGATGGAATGCTCAGTCTCCACCAATGAGGGAGGATGGAATGCTCAGTCTCCTCCCCATGAGCAGGCATGGAATGCTCAGTCTCCACCAATGAGGGAGGATGGAATGCTCAGTCTCCACCAATGAGGGAGGATGGAATGCTCAGTCTCCCCCCCATGAGCAGGCATAGAATGCTCAGATTCCACCAATGAGGGAGGATGGAATGTTCAGCCTGCAGGCATGAGGCAGCATGGAATGCTCAGTCTCCCCCCCATGAGCAGGCATAGAATGCTCAGTCTCCACCAATGAGGGAGGATGGAATGCTTCAGCCTGCAGGCATGAGGCAACATGGAATGCTCAGTCTCCACCAATGAGGGAGGCATGGAATGCTCAGTCTCCTCCCCATGAGCAGGCATGGAATGCTCAGTCTCCACCAATGAGGGAGGATGGAATGCTCAGTCTCCACCAATGAGGGAGGATGGAATGCTCAGTCTCCACCAATGAGGGAGGATGGAATGCTCAGTCTCCACCAATGAGGCAGGCATGGAATGCTCAGTCTCCACCAATGAGGGAGGATGGAATGCTCAGTCTCCACCAATGAGGGAGGATGGAATGCTCAGTCTCCCCCAATGAGCAGGCATAGAATGCTCAGTCTCCACCAATGAGGGAGGATGGAATGTTCAGCCTGCAGCCATGAGGCAGCATGGAATGCTCAGTCTCCCCCCCATGAGCAGGCATGGAATGCTCAGTCTCCACCAATGAGGGAGGATGGAATGTTCAGTCTGCAGCCATGAGGCAGCATGGAATGCTCAGTCTCCACCAATGAGGGAGGATGGAATGTTCAGTCTGCAGACATGAGGCAGCATGGAATGCTCAGTCTCCACCAATGAGGGAGGATGGAATGCTCAGTCTCCACCAATGAGGGAGGATGGAATGCTCAGTCTCCCCCCATGAGCAGGCATGGAATGCTCAGTCTCCACCAATGAGGGAGGATGGAATGCTCAGCCTCCAGCCATGAGGCAGCATGGAATGCTCAGTCTCCCCCCCATGAGCAGGCATAGAATGCTCAGTCTCCACCAATGAGGGAGGATGGAATGCTTCAGCCTCCACCATGAGGCAGCATGGAATGCTCAGTCTCCACCAATGAGGGAGGATGGAATGCTCAGTCTCCACCCATGAGCAGGCATGGAATGCTCAGTCTCCACCAATGAGGGAGGATGGAATGCTCAGTCTCCACCAATGAGGGAGGATGGAATGCTCAGTCTCCACCAATGAGGAGGATGGAATGCTCAGTCTCCACCAATGAGGAGGATGGAATGCTCAGTCTCCACCAATGAGGGAGGATGGAATGCTCAGTCTCCACCAATGAGGGAGGATGGAATGCTCAGTCTCCACCAATGAGAGAGGATGGAATGCTCAGTCTCCACCAATGAGGGACGATGGAATGCTCAGTCTCCTCCCAATGAGCAGGCATAGAATGCTCAGTCTCCACCAATGAGGGAGGATGGAATGTTAAGCCTGCAGCCATGAGGCAGCATGGAATGCTCAGTCTCCCCCCCATGAGCAGGCATAGAATGCTCAGTCTCCACCAATGAGGGAGGATGGAATGTTCAGCCTGTAGGCATGAGGCAACATGGAATGCTCAGTCTCCACCAATGGTGGAGACTGAGCATTCCATGCTGCCTCATGTCTGCAGACTGAACATTCCATCAGCCCTCATTGGTGGACTCTGAGCATTCCATCCTCCCTCATTGGTGGAGACTGAGCATTCCATGTTGCCTCATGCCTGCAGGCTGAACATTCCATCCTACCTCATTGGTGGAGACTGACCATTCTATGCCTGCTCTTGGGGGGGAGACTGAGCATTCCATGTTGCCTCATGGCTGCAGGCTGAACATTCCATCCTCCCTCATTGGAGGAGACTGAGCATTCTATGCCTGCTCATGGGGGGGAGACTGAGCATTCCATCCTCCCTCATTGGTGGAGACTGAGCATTCCATCCTCCCTCATTGGTGGAGACTGAGCATTCCATCCTCCTTCATTGGTGGAGACTGAGCATTACATGCTGCCTCATGTCTGCAGACTGAACATTCCGTCAGCCCTCATTGGTGGACTCTGAGCATTCCATCCTCCCTCATTGGTGGAGACTGAGCATTCCATGCTGCCTCATGGCTGCAAGCTGAACATTCCATCCTCCCTCATTGGTGGAGACTGAGCATTTCATCCTCTCTCATTGGTGGAGAATGAGCATTCCATCCTCCCTCATTGGTGGAGACTGAACATTCCATGTTGCCTCATGCCTGCAGGCTGAACATTCCATCCTCCCTCATTGGTGGAGACTGAGCATTCTATGCCTGCTCATGGGGGGGAGACTGATCATTCCATCGTCCCTCATTGGTGGAGACTGAGCATTTCATCCTCTCTCATTGGTGGAGACTGAGCATTCCATCCTCCCTCATTGGTGGAGACTGAGCATTCCATCCTCCCTCATTGGTGGAGACTGAGGATTACATGCTGCCTCATGGCTGCACACTGAACATTCCATCAGCCCTCATTGGTGGAGTCTGAGCATGCCATCCTCCCTCATTGGTGGAGACTGAGCATTCCATGTTGCCTCATGCCTGCAGGCTGAGCATTCCATCCTCCCTCATTGGTGGAGACTGAGCATTCCATCCTCTCTCATTGGTGGAGACTGAGCATTCCATCCTCCCTCATTGGTGGAGACTGAGCATTCTATGCCTGCTCATGGGGGGGAGACTGAGCATTCCATCCTTCCTCATTGGTGGAGACTGAGCATTCCATCCTCCCTCATTGGTGGAGACTGAGCATTCCATCCTCACTCATTGGTGGAGACTGAGCATTCCATGCCTGCTCATAGGGAGGAGACTGAGCATTACATGCTGCCTCATGGCTACAGACTGAACATTCCATCAGCCCTCATTGGTGCAGTCTCAGCATTCCATCCTCCCTCATTGGTGGAGACTGAGCATTCCATGTTGCCTCATGCCTGCAGGCTGAACATTCCATCCTACCTCATTGGTGGAGACTGACCATTCTATGCCTGCTCATGGGGGGGAGACTGAGCATTCCATGCTGCCTCATGGCTGCAGGCTGAACATTCCATCCTTCCTCATTGGTGGAGACTGAGCATTCCATGTTGCCTCATGCCTACAGGCTGAACATTCCATCCGCCCTCATTGGTGGAGACTGGGCATTCCATCCTCCCTCATTGGTGGAGACTGAGCATTCCATGCCTGCTGATGTCTGCAGGCTGAACATTGTATGTTCCCACACTGCTTGAAGCTGAACATTCCATTCTCCCTCATTGGTTGAGACTGTGCATTCCATCCTCCCTCATTGGTGGAGACTGAGCATTCCATGCCTGCTCATGGGGAGGAGTCTGAGCATTCCATCCTCCCTCATTAGTGGAGACTGAGCATTCCATCCTCCCTCATTGGTGGAGACTGAGCATTCCATCCTCCCTCATTGGTGGAGACTCAGCATTCCATGCCTGCTCATGGGGGGGAGACTGAGCATTCCATCCTTCCTCATTGGTGGAGACTGAGCATTCCATCCTCCCTCATTGGTGGAGACTGAGCATTCCATCCTCCCTCATTGGTGGAGACTGAGCATTCCATCCTCACTCATTGGTGGAGACTGAGCATTCCATGTTGCCTCATGCCTGCAGGCTGAACATTCCATCCTACCTCATTGGTGGAGACTGACCATTCTATGCCTGCTCATGGGGGTCAGACTGAGCATTCCATGCTGCCTCATGGCTGCAGGCTGAACATTCCATCCTCCCTCATTGGTGGAGACTGAGCATTCCATGTTGCCTCATGCCTACAGGCTGAACATTCCATCCGCCCTCATTGGTGGAGACTGAGCATTCCATCCTCCCTCATTGGTGGAGACTGAGCATTCCATGCCTGCTGATGTCTGCAGGCTGAACATTGTATGTTCCCACACTGCTTGAAGCTAAACATTCCATTCTCCCTCATTGGTTGAGACTGTGCATTCCATCCTCCCTCATTGGTGGAGACTGAGCATTCCATGCCTGCTCATGGGGAGGAGACTGAGCATTCCATCCTCCCTCATTAGTGGAGACTGAGCATTCCATCCTCCCTCATTGGTGGAGACTGAGCATTCCATCCTCCCTCATTGGTGGAGACTCAGCATTCCATGCCTGCTCATGGGGGGGAGACTGAGCATTCCATCTTTCCTCATTGGTGGAGACTGAGCATTCCATCCTCCCTCATTGGTGGAGACTGAGCATTCCATCCTCCCTCATTGGTGGAGACTGAGCATTCCATCCTCCCTCATTGGTGGAGACTGAGCATTCCATGCTGCCTCATGTCTGCAGACTGAACATTCCATCAGCCCTCATTGGTGGAGACTGAGCATTCCATGTTGCCTCATGCCTGCAGGCTGAACATTCCATCCTACCTCATTGGTGGAGACTGAACATTCTATGCCTGCTCTTGGGGGGGAGACTGAGCATTCCATGCTGCCTCATGGCTGCAGGCTGAACATTCCATCCTCCCTCATTGGTGGAGAATGAGCATCCTATGCCTGCTCATGGGGGGGAGACTGAGCATTCCATCCTCCCTCATTGGTGGAGACTGAGCATTCCATCCTCCCTCATTGGTGGAGACTGAGCATTCCATGCCTGCTCATGGGGCGGAGACTGAGCATTCCATCCTCCCTCATTGTTGGAGACTGAGCATTCCATGCTGCCTCATGTCTGCAGACTGAACATTCCATCCTCCCTCATTGGTGGAGACTGAGCATTCCATCCTCACTCATTGGTGGAGACTGAGCATTCCATGTTGCCTCATGCCTGCAGGCTGAACATTCCATCCTACCTCATTGGTGGAGACTGACCATTCTATGCCTGCTCATGGGGGTCAGACTGAGCATTCCATGCTGCCTCATGGCTGCAGGCTGAACATTCCATCCTCCCTCATTGGTGGAGACTGAGCATTCCATGTTGCCTCATGCTACAGGCTGAACATTCCATCCGCCCTCATTGGTGGAGACTGAGCATTCCATCCTCCCTCATTGGTGGAGACTGAGCATTCCATGCCTGCTGATGTCTGCAGGCTGAACATTGTATGTTCCCACACTGCTTGAAGCTAAACATTCCATTCTCCCTCATTGGTTGAGACTGTGCATTCCATCCTCCCTCATTGGTGGAGACTGAGCATTCCATGCCTGCTCATGGGAGGAGACTGAGCATTCCATCCTCCCTCATTAGTGGAGACTGAGCATTCCATCCTCCCTCATTGGTGGAGACTGAGCATTCCATCCTCCCTCATTGGTGGAGACTCAGCATTCCATGCCTGCTCATGGGGGGGAGACTGAGCATTCCATCCTTCCTCATTGGTGGAGACTGAGCATTCCATCCTCCCTCATTGGTGGAGACTGAGCATTCCATCCTCCCTCATTGGTGGAGACTGAGCATTCCATCCTCCCTCATTGGTGGAGACTGAGCATTCCATGCTGCCCTCATTGGTGGACTCTGAGCATTCCATCCTCCCTCATTGGTGGAGACTGAGCATTCCATGTTGCCTCATGCCTGCAGGCTGAACATTCCATCCTACCTCATTGGTGGAGACTGACCTTTCTATGCCTGCTCTTGGGGGGGAGACTGAGCATTCCATGCTGCCTCATGGCTGCAGGCTGAACATTCCATCCTCCCTCATTGGTGGAGACTGAGCATTCCTATGCCTGCTCATGGGGGGGAGACTGAGCATTCCATCCTCCCTCATTGGTGGAGACTGAGCATTCCATCCTCCCTCATTGGTGGAGACTGAGCATTCCATGCCTGCTCATGGGGGGAGACTGAGCATTCCATCCTCCCTCATTGTTGGAGACTGAGCATTCCATGCTGCCTCATGTCTGCAGACTGAACATTCCATCAGCCCTCATTGGTGGACTCTGAGCATTCCATCCTCCCTCATTGGTGGAGACTGAGCATTCCATGTTGCCTCATGCCTGCAGGCTGAACATTCCATCCTACCTCATTGGTGGAGACTGACCATTCTATGCCTGCTCTTGGGGGGGAGACTGAGCATTCCATGCTGCCTCATGGCTGCAGGCTGAACATTCCATCCTCCCTCATTGGAGGAGACTGAGCATTCTATGCCTGCTCATGGGGGGAGACTGAGCATTCCATCCTCCCTCATTGGTGGAGACTGAGCATTCCATCCTCCCTCATTGGTGGAGACTGAGCATTCCATCCTCCTCATTGGTGGAGACTGAGCATTACATGCTGCCTCATGTCTGCAGACTGAACATTCCATCAGCCCTCATTGGTGGACTCTGAGCATTCCATCCTCCCTCATTGGTGGAGACTGAGCATTCCATGCTGCCTCATGGCTGCAAGCTGAACATTCCATCCTCCCTCATTGGTGGAGACTGAGCATTCCATCCTCTCTCATTGGTGGAGACTGAGCATTCCATCCTCCCTCATTGGTGGAGACTGAGCATTCCATCCTCCCTCATTGGTGGAGACTGAGCATTCCATGCCTGCTCATGGGGGGAGACTGAGCATTCCATCCTCCTCATTGGTGGAGACTGAGCATTCCATCCTCCCTCATTGGTGGAGACTGAGCATTCCATCCTCCCTCATTGGTGGAGACTGAGCATTCCATCCTCCCTCATTGGTGGAGACTGAGCATTCCATGCTGCCTCATGTCTGCAGACTGAACATTCCATCAGCCCTCATTGGTGGAGACTGAGCATTCCATGTTGCCTCATGCCTGCAGGCTGAACATTCCATCCTACCTCATTGGTGGAGACTGAGCATTCTATGCCTGCTCATTGGGGGGAGACTGAGCATTCCATGCTGCCTCATGGCTGCAGGCTGAACATTCCATCCTCCCTCATTGGTGGAGACTGAGCATCCTATGCCTGCTCATGGGGGGAGACTGAGCATTCCATCCTCCCTCATTGGTGGAGACTGAGCATTCCATCCTCCCTCATTGGTGGAGACTGAGCATTCCATGCCTGCTCATGGGGGGAGACTGAGCATTCCATCCTCCTCATTGGTGGAGACTGAGCATTCCATGCTGCCTCATGGCTGCAGACTGAACATTCCATCCTCCCTCATTGGTGGAGACTGAGCATTCCATCCTCACTCATTGGTGGAGACTGAGCATTCCATGTTGCCTCATGCCTGCAGGCTGAACATTCCATCCTACCTCATTGGTGGAGACTGACCATTCTATGCCTGCTCATGGGGGTCAGACTGAGCATTCCATGCTGCCTCATGGCTGCAGGCTGAACATTCCATCCTCCCTCATTGGTGGAGACTGAGCATTCCATGTTGCCTCATGCCTACAGGCTGAACATTCCATCCGCCCTCATTGGTGGAGACTGAGCATTCCATCCTCCCTCATTGGTGGAGACTGAGCATTCCATGCCTGCTGATGTCTGCAGGCTGAACATTGTATGTTCCCACACTGCTTGAAGCTAAACATTCCATTCTCCCTCATTGGTTGAGACTGTGCATTCCATCCTCCCTCATTGGTGGAGACTGAGCATTCCATGCCTGCTCATGGGGAGGAGACTGAGCATTCCATCCTCCCTCATTAGTGGAGACTGAGCATTCCATCCTCCCTCATTGGTGGAGACTGAGCATTCCATCCTCCCTCATTGGTGGAGACTCAGCATTCCATGCCTGCTCATGGGGGGGAGACTGAGCATTCCATCTTTCCTCATTGGTGGAGACTGAGCATTCCATCCTCCCTCATTGGTGGAGACTGAGCATTCCATCCTCCCTCATTGGTGGAGACTGAGCATTCCATCCTCCCTCATTGGTGGAGACTGAGCATTCCATGCTGCCTCATGTCTGCAGACTGAACATTCCATCAGCCCTCATTGGTGGAGACTGAGCATTCCATGTTGCCTCATGCCTGCAGGCTGAACATTCCATCCTACCTCATTGGTGGAGACTGAACATTCTATGCCTGCTCTTGGGGGGGAGACTGAGCATTCCATGCTGCCTCATGGCTGCAGGCTGAACATTCCATCCTCCCTCATTGGTGGAGAATGAGCATCCTATGCCTGCTCATGGGGGGGAGACTGAGCATTCCATCCTCCCTCATTGGTGGAGACTGAGCATTCCATCCTCCCTCATTGGTGGAGACTGAGCATTCCATGCCTGCTCATGGGGGGAGACTGAGCATTCCATCCTCCCTCATTGTTGGAGACTGAGCATTCCATGCTGCCTCATGTCTGCAGACTGAACATTCCATCCTCCCTCATTGGTGGAGACTGAGCATTCCATCCTCCCTCATTGGTGGAGACTGAGCATTCCATGTTGCCTCATGCCTGCAGGCTGAACATTCCATCCTACCTCATTGGTGGAGACTGACCATTCTATGCCTGCTCTTGGGGGGAGACTGAGCATTCCATGCTGCCTCATGGCTGCAGGCTGAACATTCCATCCTCCCTCATTGGTGGAGACTGAGCATTCTATGCTGCCTCATGGGGGGGAGACTGAGCATTCCATCCTCCCTCATTGGTGGAGACTGAGCATTCCATCCTCCCTCATTGGTGGAGACTGAGCATTCCATCCTCCTCATTGGTGGAGACTGAGCATTACATGCTGCCTCATGTCTGCAGACTGAACATTCCATCAGCCCTCATTGGTGGACTCTGAGCATTCCATCCTCCCTCATTGGTGGAGACTGAGCATTCCATGCTGCCTCATGGCTGCAGGCTGAACATTCCATCCTCCCTCATTGGTGGAGACTGAGCATTCCATCCTCCTCATTGGTGGAGACTGAGCATTCCATCCTCCCTCATTGGTGGAGACTGAGCATTCCATGCTGCCTCATGGCTGCAGGCTGAGCATTCCATCCTCCCTCATTGGTGGAGACTGAGCATTCTATGCCTGCCTCATGGGGTGGAGACTGAGCATTCCATCCTCCCTCATTGGTGGAGACTGAGCATTCCATCCTCCCTCATTGGTGGAGACTGAGCATTACATGCTGCCTCATGTCTGCAGACTGAACATTCCATCAGCCCTCATTGGTGGACTCTGAGCATTCCATCCTCCCTCATTGGTGGAGACTGAGCATTCCATGCTGCCTCATGCTGCAGGCTGAACATTCCATCCTCCCTCATTGGTGGAGACTGAGCATTCCATCCTCTCTCATTGGTGGAGATGAGCATTCCATCCTCCCTCATTGGTGGAGACTGAGCATTCCATGTTGCCTCATGGCTGCAGGCTGAACATTCCATCCTCCCTCATTGGTGGAGACTGAGCATTCTATGCCTGCTCATGGGGGGGAGACTGAGCATTCCATCGTCCCTCATTGGTGGAGACTGAGCATTCCATCCTCTCTCATTGGTGGAGACTGAGCATTCCATCCTCCCTCATTGGTGGAGACTGAGCATTCCATCCTCCCTCATTGGTGGAGACTGAGCATTACATGCTGCCTCATGGCTGCAGACTGAACATTCCATCAGCCCTCATTGGTGGAGTCTGAGCATTCCATCCTCCCTCATTGGTGGAGACTGAGCATTCCATGTTGCCTCATGCCTGCAGGCTGAGCATTCCATCCTCCCTCATTGGTGGAGACTGAGCATTCCATCCTCTCTCATTGGTGGAGACTGAGCATTCCATCCTCCCTCATTGGTGGAGACTGAGCATTCTATGCCTGCTCATGGGGGGAGACTGAGCATTCCATCCTTCCTCATTGGTGGAGACTGAGCATTCCATCCTCCCTCATTGGTGGAGACTGAGCATTCCATCCTCACTCATTGGTGGAGACTGAGCATTCCATGCCTGCTCATGGGAGGAGACTGAGCATTACATGCTGCCTCATGGCTACAGACTGAACATTCCATCCTCCCTCATTGGTGGAGACTGAGCATTCTATGCCTGCTCATGGGGGGGAGACTGATCATTCCATCGTCCCTCATTGGTGGAGACTGAGCATTTCATCCTCCTCATTGGTGGAGACTGAGCATTCCATCCTCCCTCATTGGTGGAGACTGAGCATTCCATCCTCCCTCATTGGTGGAGACTGAGCATTACATGCTGCCTCATGGCTGCAGACTGAACATTCCATCAGCCCTCATTGGTGGAGTCTGAGCATGCCATCCTCCCTCATTGGTGGAGACTGAGCATTCCATGTTGCCTCATGCCTGCAGGCTGAGCATTCCATCCTCCCTCATTGGTGGAGACTGAGCATTCCATCCTCTCTCATTGGTGGAGACTGAGCATTCCATCCTCCCTCATTGGTGGAGACTGAGCATTCTATGCCTGCTCATGGGGGGGAGACTGAGCATTCCATCCTTCCTCATTGGTGGAGACTGAGCATTCCATCCTCCCTCATTGGTGGAGACTGAGCATTCCATCCTCACTCATTGGTGGAGACTGAGCATTCCATGCCTGCTCATAGGGAGGAGACTGAGCATTACATGCTGCCTCATGGCTACAGACTGAACATTCCATCAGCCCTCATTGGTGGAGTCTGAGCATTCCATCCTCCCTCATTGGTGGAGACTGAGCATTCCATGTTGCCTCATGCCTGCAGGCTGAACATTCCATCCTACCTCATTGGTGGAGACTGACCATTCTATGCCTGCTCATGGGGGGGAGACTGAGCATTCCATGCTGCCTCATGGCTGCAGGCTGAACATTCCATCCTTCCTCATTGGTGGAGACTGAGCATTCCATGTTGCCTCATGCCTACAGGCTGAACATTCCATCCGCCCTCATTGGTGAGACTGTGCATTCCATCCTCCCTCATTGGTGGAGACTGAGCATTCCATGCCTGCTCATGGGGAGGAGCTGAGCATTCCATCCTCCCTCATTAGTGGAGACTGAGCATTCCATCCTCCCTCATTGGTGGAGACTGAGCATTCCATCCTCCCTCATTGGTGGAGACTCAGCATTCCATGCCTGCTCATGGGGGGAGACTGAGCATTCCATCCTTCCTCATTGGTGGAGACTGAGCATTCCATCCTCCCTCATTGGTGGAGACTGAGCATTCCATCCTCCCTCATTGGTGGAGACTGAGCATTCCATCCTCACTCATTGGTGGAGACTGAGCATTCCATGTTGCCTCATGCCTGCAGGCTGAACATTCCATCCTACCTCATTGGTGGAGACTGACCATTCTATGCCTGCTCATGGGGGGGAGACTGAGCATTCCATGCTGCCTCATGGCTGCAGGCTGAACATTCCATCCTCCCTCATTGGTGGAGACTGAGCATTCCATGTTGCCTCATGCCTACAGGCTGAACATTCCATCCGCCCTCATTGGTGGAGACTGAGCATTCCATCCTCCCTCATTGGTGGAGACTGAGCATTCCATGCCTGCTGATGTCTGCAGGCTGAACATTGTATGTTCCCACACTGCTTGAAGCTAAACATTCCATTCTCCCTCATTGGTTGAGACTGTGCATTCCATCCTCCCTCATTGGTGGAGACTGAGCATTCCATGCCTGCTCATGGGGAGGAGACTGAGCATTCCATCCTCCCTCATTAGTGGAGACTGAGCATTCCATCCTCCCTCATTGGTGGAGACTGAGCATTCCATCCTCCCTCATTGGTGGAGACTCAGCATTCCATGCCTGCTCATGGGGGGGAGACTGAGCATTCCATCCTTCCTCATTGGTGGAGACTGAGCATTCCATCCTCCCTCATTGGTGGAGACTGAGCATTCCATCCTCCCTCATTGGTGGAGACTGAGCATTCCATCCTCCCTCATTGGTGGAGACTGAGCATTCCATGCTGCCTCATGTCTGCAGACTGAACATTCCATCAGCCCTCATTGGTGGACTCTGAGCATTCCATCCTCCCTCATTGGTGGAGACTGAGCATTCCATGTTGCCTCATGCCTGCAGGCTGAACATTCCATCCTACCTCATTGGTGGAGACTGAACATTCTATGCCTGCTCTTGGGGGGGAGACTGAGCATTCCATGCTGCCTCATGGCTGCAGGCTGAACATTCCATCCTCCCTCATTGGTGGAGACTGAGCATCCTATGCCTGCTCATGGGGGGGAGACTGAGCATTCCATCCTCCCTCATTGGTGGAGACTGAGCATTCCATCCTCCCTCATTGGTGGAGACTGAGCATTCCATGCCTGCTCATGGGGGGAGACTGAGCATTCCATCCTTCCTCATTGGTGGAGACTGAGCATTCCATCCTCCCTCATTGGTGGAGACTGAGCATTCCATCCTCCCTCATTGTTGGAGACTGAGCATTCCATGCTGCCTCATGTCTGCAGACTGAACATTCCATCCTCCCTCATTGGTGGACTCTGAGCATTCCATCCTCCCTCATTGGTGGAGACTGAGCATTCCATGTTGCCTCATGCCTGCAGGCTGAACATTCCATCCTACCTCATTGGTGGAGACTGACCATTCTATGCCTGCTCTTGGGGGGAGACTGAGCATTCCATGCTGCCTCATGGCTGCAGGCTGAACATTCCATCCTCCCTCATTGGAGGAGACTGAGCATTCTATGCCTGCTCATGGGGGGGAGACTGAGCATTCCATCCTCCCTCATTGGTGGAGACTGAGCATTCCATCCTCCCTCATTGGTGGAGACTGAGCATTCCATCCTCCTTCATTGGTGGAGACTGAGCATTACATGCTGCCTCATGTCTGCAGACTGAACATTCCATCAGCCCTCATTGGTGGACTCTGAGCATTCCATCCTCCCTCATTGGTGGAGACTGAGCATTCCATGCTGCCTCATGGCTGCAGCTGAACATTCCATCCTCCCTCATTGGTGGAGACTGAGCATTCCATCCTCTCTCATTGGTGGAGATGAGCATTCCATCCTCCCTCATTGGTGGAGACTGACATTCCATGTTGCCTCATGCCTGCAGGCTGAACATTCCATCCTCCCTCATTGGTGGAGACTGAGCATTCTATGCCTGCTCATGGGGGGGAGACTGAGCATTCCATCCTCCCTCATTGGTGGAGACTGAGCATTCCATCCTCCCTCATTGGTGGAGACTGAGCATTCCATGCCTGCTCATGGGGGAGACTGACATTCCATCGCCCTCATTGGTGGAGACTGAGCATTCCATCCTCCTCATTGGTGGAGACTGAGCATTCCATCCTCCCTCATTGGTGGAGACTGAGCATTCCATCCTCCCTCATTGGTGGAGACTGAGCATTCCATGCTGCCTCATGGCTGCAGACTGAACATTCCATCAGCCCTCATTGGTGGAGTCTGAGCATTCCATCCTCCCTCATTGGTGGAGACTGAGCATTCCATGTTGCCTCATGCCTGCAGGCTGAGCATTCCATCCTCCCTCATTGGTGGAGACTGAGCATTCCATCCTCTCTCATTGGTGGAGACTGAGCATTCCATCCTCCCTCATTGGTGGAGACTGAGCATTCTATGCCTGCTCATGGGGGGAGACTGAGCATTCCATCCTTCCTCATTGGTGGAGACTGAGCATTCCATCCTCCCTCATTGGTGGAGACTGAGCATTCCATCCTCACTCATTGGTGGAGACTGAGCATTCCATGCCTGCTCATAGGGAGGAGACTGAGCATTACATGCTGCCTCATGGCTGCAGACTGAACATTCCATCCTCCCTCATTGGTGGAGACTGAGCATTCTATGCCTGCTCATGGGGGGAGACTGATCATTCCATCGTCCCTCATTGGTGGAGACTGAGCATTTCATCCTCCTCATTGGTGGAGACTGAGCATTCCATCCTCCCTCATTGGTGGAGACTGAGCATTCCATCCTCCCTCATTGGTGGAGACTGAGCATTACATGCTGCCTCATGGCTGCAGACTGAACATTCCATCAGCCCTCATTGGTGGAGTCTGAGCATTCCATCCTCCCTCATTGGTGGAGACTGAGCATTCCATGTTGCCTCATGCCTGCAGGCTGAGCATTCCATCCTCCCTCATTGGTGGAGACTGAGCATTCCATCCTCTCTCATTGGTGGAGACTGAGCATTCCATCCTCCCTCATTGGTGGAGACTGAGCATTCCATGCCTGCTCATGGGGGGAGACTGAGCATTCCATCCTTCCTCATTGGTGGAGACTGAGCATTCCATCCTCCCTCATTGGTGGAGACTGAGCATTCCATCCTCACTCATTGGTGGAGACTGAGCATTCCATGCCTGCTCATAGGGAGGAGACTGAGCATTACATGCTGCCTCATGGCTACAGACTGAACATTCCATCAGCCCTCATTGGTGGAGTCTGAGCATTCCATCCTCCCTCATTGGTGGAGACTGAGCATTCCATGTTGCCTCATGCCTGCAGGCTGAACATTCCATCCTACCTCATTGGTGGAGACTGACCATTCTATGCCTGCTCATGGGGGGGAGACTGAGCATTCCATGCTGCCTCATGCTGCAGGCTGAACATTCCATCCCCTCATTGGTGAGACTGGCATTCCATCCTCCCTCATTGGTGGAGACTGAGCATTCCATGCCTGCTCATGGGGAGGAGCTGAGCATTCCATCCTCCCTCATTGTGGAGACTGAGCATTCCATCCTCCCTCATTGGTGGAGACTGAGCATTCCATCCTCCCTCATTGGTGGAGACTCAGCATTCCATGCCTGCTCATGGGGGGAGACTGAGCATTCCATCCTTCCTCATTGGTGGAGACTGAGCATTCCATCCTCCCTCATTGGTGGAGACTGAGCATTCCATCCTCCCTCATTGGTGGAGACTGAGCATTCCATCCTCACTCATTGGTGGAGACTGAGCATTCCATGTTGCCTCATGCCTGCAGGCTGAACATTCCATCCTACCTCATTGGTGGAGACTGACCATTCTATGCCTGCTCATGGGGGGGAGACTGAGCATTCCATGCTGCCTCATGGCTGCAGGCTGAACATTCCATCCTCCCTCATTGGTGGAGACTGAGCATTCCATGTTGCCTCATGCCTACAGGCTGAACATTCCATCCGCCCTCATTGGTGGAGACTGAGCATTCCATCCTCCCTCATTGGTGGAGACTGAGCATTCCATGCCTGCTGATGTCTGCAGGCTGAACATTGTATGTTCCCACACTGCTTGAAGCTAAACATTCCATTCTCCCTCATTGGTTGAGACTGTGCATTCCATCCTCCCTCATTGGTGGAGACTGAGCATTCCATGCCTGCTCATGGGGAGGAGACTGAGCATTCCATCCTCCCTCATTAGTGGAGACTGAGCATTCCATCCTCCCTCATTGGTGGAGACTGAGCATTCCATCCTCCCTCATTGGTGGAGACTCAGCATTCCATGCCTGCTCATGGGGGGGAGACTGAGCATTCCATCCTTCCTCATTGGTGGAGACTGAGCATTCCATCCTCCCTCATTGGTGGAGACTGAGCATTCCATCCTCCCTCATTGGTGGAGACTGAGCATTCCATCCTCCCTCATTGGTGGAGACTGAGCATTCCATGCTGCCTCATGTCTGCAGACTGAACATTCCATCAGCCCTCATTGGTGGACTCTGAGCATTCCATCCTCCCTCATTGGTGGAGACTGAGCATTCCATGTTGCCTCATGCCTGCAGGCTGAACATTCCATCCTACCTCATTGGTGGAGACTGAACATTCTATGCCTGCTCTTGGGGGGGAGACTGAGCATTCCATGCTGCCTCATGGCTGCAGGCTGAACATTCCATCCTCCCTCATTGGTGGAGACTGAGCATCCTATGCCTGCTCATGGGGGGAGACTGAGCATTCCATCCTCCCTCATTGGTGGAGACTGAGCATTCCATCCTCCCTCATTGGTGGAGACTGAGCATTCCATGCCTGCTCATGGGGGGGAGACTGAGCATTCCATCCTTCCTCATTGGTGGAGACTGAGCATTCCATCCTCCCTCATTGGTGGAGACTGAGCATTCCATCCTCCCTCATTGGTGGAGACTGAGCATTCCATGCTGCCTCATGTCTGCAGACTGAACATTCCATCCTCCCTCATTGGTGGACTCTGAGCATTCCATCCTCCCTCATTGGTGGAGACTGAGCATTCCATGTTGCCTCATGCCTGCAGGCTGAACATTCCATCCTACCTCATTGGTGGAGACTGACCATTCTATGCCTGCTCATTGGGGGGAGACTGAGCATTCCATGCTGCCTCATGGCTGCAGGCTGAACATTCCATCCTCCCTCATTGGAGGAGACTGAGCATTCTATGCCTGCTCATGGGGGGAGACTGAGCATTCCATCCTCCCTCATTGGTGGAGACTGAGCATTCCATCCTCCCTCATTGGTGGAGACTGAGCATTCCATCCTCCTCATTGGTGGAGACTGAGCATTACATGCTGCCTCATGTCTGCAGACTGAACATTCCATCAGCCCTCATTGGTGGACTCTGAGCATTCCATCCTCCCTCATTGGTGGAGACTGAGCATTCCATGTTGCCTCATGCCTGCAGGCTGAACATTCCATCCTACCTCATTGGTGGAGACTGACCATTCTATGCCTGCTCATGGGGGGAGACTGAGCATTCCATGCTGCCTCATGGCTGCAGGCTGAACATTCCATCCTTCCTCATTGGTGGAGACTGAGCATTCCATGTTGCCTCATGCCTACAGGCTGAACATTCCATCCGCCCTCATTGGTGGAGACTGGGCATTCCATCCTCCCTCATTGGTGGAGACTGAGCATTCCATGCCTGCTGATGTCTGCAGGCTGAACATTGTATGTTCCCACACTGCTTGAAGCTGAACATTCCATTCTCCCTCATTGGTTGAGACTGTGCATTCCATCCTCCCTCATTGGTGGAGACTGAGCATTCCATGCCTGCTCATGGGGAGGAGTCTGAGCATTCCATCCTCCCTCATTAGTGGAGACTGAGCATTCCATCCTCCCTCATTGGTGGAGACTGAGCATTCCATCCTCCCTCATTGGTGGAGACTCAGCATTCCATGCCTGCTCATGGGGGGAGACTGAGCATTCCATCCTTCCTCATTGGTGGAGACTGAGCATTCCATCCTCCCTCATTGGTGGAGACTGAGCATTCCATCCTCCCTCATTGGTGGAGACTGAGCATTCTATGCCTGCTCATGGGGGGAGACTGAGCATTCCATCCTTCCTCATTGGTGGAGACTGAGCATTCCATCCTCCCTCATTGGTGGAGACTGAGCATTCCATCCTCACTCATTGGTGGAGACTGAGCATTCCATGCCTGCTCATAGGGAGGAGACTGAGCATTACATGCTGCCTCATGGCTACAGACTGAACATTCCATCAGCCCTCATTGGTGGAGTCTGAGCATTCCATCCTCCCTCATTGGTGGAGACTGAGCATTCCATGTTGCCTCATGCCTGCAGGCTGAACATTCCATCCTACCTCATTGGTGGAGACTGACCATTCTATGCCTGCTCATGGGGGGGAGACTGAGCATTCCATGCTGCCTCATGGCTGCAGGCTGAACATTCCATCCTTCCTCATTGGTGGAGACTGAGCATTCCATGTTGCCTCATGCCTACAGGCTGAACATTCCATCCGCCCTCATTGGTGGAGACTGAGCATTCCATCCTCCCTCATTGGTGGAGACTGAGCATTCCATGCCTGCTCATGGGGAGGAGTCTGAGCATTCCATCCTCCCTCATTGGTGGAGACTGAGCATTCCATCCTCCCTCATTGGTGGAGACTGAGCATTCCATCCTCCCTCATTGGTGGAGACTGAGCATTCCATGCCTGCTCATGGGGGGAGACTGAGCATTCCATCCTTCCTCATTGGTGGAGACTGAGCATTCCATCCTCCCTCATTGGTGGAGACTGAGCATTCCATCCTCCCTCATTGGTGGAGACTGAGCATTCCATGTTGCCTCATGCCTGCAGGCTGAACATTCCATCCTACCTCATTGGTGGAGACTGACCATTCTATCCTGCTCATTGGGGGGAGACTGAGCATTCCATGCTGCCTCATGGCTGCAGGCTGAACATTCCATCCTCCCTCATTGGTGGAGACTGAGCATTCCATCCTCCTCATTGGTGGAGACTGAGCATTCCATCCTCCCTCATTGGTGGAGACTGAACATTCCATGTTGCCTCATGCCTGCAGGCTGAACATTCCATCCTCCCTCATTGGTGGAGACTGAGCATTCTATGCCTGCTCATGGGGGGGAGACTGATCATTCCATCGTCCCTCATTGGTGGAGACTGAGCATTCCATCCTCCTTCATTGGTGGAGACTGAGCATTACATGCTGCCTCATGTCTGCAGACTGAACATTCCATCAGCCCTCATTGGTGGACTCTGAGCATTCCATCCTCCCTCATTGGTGGAGACTGAGCATTCCATGCTGCCTCATGGCTGCAAGCTGAACATTCCATCCTCCCTCATTGGTGGAGACTGAGCATTCCATCCTCTCTCATTGGTGGAGAATGAGCATTCCATCCTCCCTCATTGGTGGAGACTGAACATTCCATGTTGCCTCATGCCTGCAGGCTGAACATTCCATCCTCCCTCATTGGTGGAGACTGAGCATTCTATGCCTGCTCATGGGGGGGAGACTGATCATTCCATCGTCCCTCATTGGTGGAGACTGAGCATTTCATCCTCTCTCATTGGTGGAGACTGAGCATTCCATCCTCCCTCATTGGTGGAGACTGAGCATTCCATCCTCCCTCATTGGTGGAGACTGAGCATTACATGCTGCCTCATGGCTGCAGACTGAACATTCCATCAGCCCTCATTGGTGGAGTCTGAGCATGCCATCCTCCCTCATTGGTGGAGACTGAGCATTCCATGTTGCCTCATGCCTGCAGGCTGAGCATTCCATCCTCCCTCATTGGTGGAGACTGAGCATTCCATCCTCTCTCATTGGTGGAGACTGAGCATTCCATCCTCTCTCATTGGTGGAGACTGAGCATTCCATCCTCCCTCATTGGTGGAGACTGAGCATTCTATGCCTGCTCATGGGGGGGAGACTGAGCATTCCATCCTTCCTCATTGGTGGAGACTGAGCATTCCATCCTCCCTCATTGGTGGAGACTGAGCATTCCATCCTCACTCATTGGTGGAGACTGAGCATTCCATGCCTGCTCATAGGGAGGAGACTGAGCATTACATGCTGCCTCATGGCTACAGACTGAACATTCCATCAGCCCTCATTGGTGGAGTCTGAGCATTCCATCCTCCCTCATTGGTGGAGACTGAGCATTCCATGTTGCCTCATGCCTGCAGGCTGAACATTCCATCCTACCTCATTGGTGGAGACTGACCATTCTATGCCTGCTCATGGGGGGGAGACTGAGCATTCCATGCTGCCTCATGGCTGCAGGCTGAACATTCCATCCTTCCTCATTGGTGGAGACTGAGCATTCCATGTTGCCTCATGCCTACAGGCTGAACATTCCATCCGCCCTCATTGGTGGAGACTGGCATTCCATCCTCCCTCATTGGTGGAGACTGAGCATTCCATGCCTGCTCATGTGGAGGAGCTGAGCATTCCATCCTCCCTCATTGTGGAGACTGAGCATTCCATCCTCCCTCATTGGTGGAGACTGAGCATTCCATCCTCCCTCATTGGTGGAGACTGAGCATTCCATGCCTGCTCATGGGGGGAGACTGAGCATTCCATCCTCCTCATTGGTGGAGACTGAGCATTCCATCCTCCCTCATTGGTGGAGACTGAGCATTCCATCCTCCCTCATTGGTGGAGACTGAGCATTCCATGTTGCCTCATGCCTGCAGGCTGAACATTCCATCCTACCTCATTGGTGGAGACTGACCATTCTATGCCTGCTCATTGGGGGGAGACTGAGCATTCCATGCTGCCTCATGGCTGCAGGCTGAACATTCCATCCTCCCTCATTGGTGGAGACTGAGCATTCCATGCCTGCTCATGTGGTGGAGACTGAGCATTCCATCCTCCCTCATTGGTGGAGACTGAGCATTCCATCGTTGCCTCATGCCTGCAGGCTGACATTCCATCCTCCTCATTGGTGGAGACTGAGCATTCCATGCCTGCTCATTGGGGGGAGACTGAGCATTCCATCCTCCCTCATTGGTGGAGACTGAGCATTCCATCCTCCCTCATTGGTGGAGACTGAGCATTCCATGCTGCCTCATGTCTGCAGACTGAACATTCCATCAGCCCTCATTGGTGGACTCTGAGCATTCCATCCTCCCTCATTGGTGGAGACTGAGCATTCCATGCTGCCTCATGGCTGCAGCTGAACATTCCATCCTCCCTCATTGGTGGAGACTGAGCATTCCATCCTCTCTCATTGGTGGAGACTGAGCATTCCATCCTCCCTCATTGGTGGAGACTGAGCATTCCATGTTGCCTCATGCCTGCAGGCTGAACATTCCATCCTCCCTCATTGGTGGAGACTGAGCATTCTATGCCTGCTCATGGGGGGGAGACTGAGCATTCCATCGTCCCTCATTGGTGGAGACTGAGCATTCCATCCTCCTCATTGGTGGAGACTGAGCATTCCATCCTCCCTCATTGGTGGAGACTGAGCATTCCATCCTCCCTCATTGGTGGAGACTGAGCATTCCATGCTGCCTCATGGCTGCAGACTGAACATTCCATCAGCCCTCATTGGTGGAGTCTGAGCATTCCATCCTCCCTCATTGGTGGAGACTGAGCATTCCATGCTGCCTCATGGCTGCAGGCTGAGCATTCCATCCTCCCTCATTGGTGGAGACTGAGCATTCCATCCTCTCTCATTGGTGGAGACTGAGCATTCCATCCTCCCTCATTGGTGGAGACTGAGCATTCTATGCCTGCTCATGGGTGGAGACTGAGCATTCCATCCTCCTCATTGGTGGAGACTGAGCATTCCATCCTCCCTCATTGGTGGAGACTGAGCATTCCATCCTCACTCATTGGTGGAGACTGAGCATTCCATGCCTGCCTCATTGGTGGAGACTGAGCATTCCATGCTGCCTCATGGCTGCAGGCTGAACATTCCATCCTCCCTCATTGGTGGAGACTGAGCATTCTATGCCTGCTCATGGGGGGAGACTGATCATTCCATCGTCCCTCATTGGTGGAGACTGAGCATTTCATCCTCTCTCATTGGTGGAGACTGAGCATTCCATCCTCCCTCATTGGTGGAGACTGAGCATTCCATCCTCCCTCATTGGTGGAGACTGAGCATTACATGCTGCCTCATGGCTGCAGACTGAACATTCCATCAGCCCTCATTGGTGGAGTCTGAGCATGCCATCCTCCCTCATTGGTGGAGACTGAGCATTCCATGTTGCCTCATGCCTGCAGGCTGAGCATTCCATCCTCCCTCATTGGTGGAGACTGAGCATTCCATCCTCTCTCATTGGTGGAGACTGAGCATTCCATCCTCCCTCATTGGTGGAGACTGAGCATTCTATGCCTGCTCATGGGGGGAGACTGAGCATTCCATCCTTCCTCATTGGTGGAGACTGAGCATTCCATCCTCCCTCATTGGTGGAGACTGAGCATTCCATCCTCACTCATTGGTGGAGACTGAGCATTCCATGCCTGCTCATAGGGAGGAGACTGAGCATTACATGCTGCCTCATGGCTACAGACTGAACATTCCATCAGCCCTCATTGGTGGAGTCTGAGCATTCCATCCTCCCTCATTGGTGGAGACTGAGCATTCCATGTTGCCTCATGCCTGCAGGCTGAACATTCCATCCTACCTCATTGGTGGAGACTGACCATTCTATGCCTGCTCATGGGGGGGAGACTGAGCATTCCATGCTGCCTCATGGCTGCAGGCTGAACATTCCATCCTTCCTCATTGGTGGAGACTGAGCATTCCATGTTGCCTCATGCCTACAGGCTGAACATTCCATCCGCCCTCATTGGTGGAGACTGAGCATTCCATCCTCCCTCATTGGTGGAGACTGAGCATTCCATGCCTGCCTCATGGCTGCAGGACTGAGCATTCCATCCTCCCTCATTGGTGGAGACTGAGCATTCCATCCTCCTCATTGGTGGAGACTGAGCATTCCATCCTCCCTCATTGGTGAGACTGAGCATTCCATCCTCCTCATTGGTGGAGACTGAGCATTCCATGCCTGCTCATGGGGGGAGACTGAGCATTCCATCCTCCCTCATTGGTGGAGACTGAGCATTCCATCCTCCCTCATTGGTGGAGACTGAGCATTCCATCCTCCCTCATTGGTGGAGACTGAGCATTCCATGCCTGCTCATGGGTGGAGACTGAGCATTCCATGCTGCCTCATGGCTGCAGACTGAACATTCCATCCTCCCTCATTGGTGGAGACTGAGCATTCTATGCCTGCTCATGGGGGGGAGACTGAGCATTCCATCCTCCCTCATTGGTGGAGACTGAGCATTCCATCCTCCCTCATTGGTGGAGACTGAGCATTCCATCCTCCCTCATTGGTGGAGACTGAGCATTCCATCCTCCCTCATTGGTGGAGACTGAGCATTCCATGCTGCCTCATGTCTGCAGACTGAACATTCCATCAGCCCTCATTGGTGGAGTCTGAGCATTCCATCCTCCCTCATTGGTGGAGACTGAGCATTCCATGTTGCCTCATGCCTGCAGGCTGAACATTCCATCCTCCCTCATTGGTGGAGACTGAGCATTCCATCCTCTCTCATTGGTGGAGACTGAGCATTCCATCCTCCCTCATTGGTGGAGACTGAGCATTCCATGCCTGCTCATGGGGGGAGACTGAGCATTCCATCCTCCTCATTGGTGGAGACTGAGCATTCCATCCTCCCTCATTGGTGGAGACTGAGCATTCCATCCTCCCTCATTGGTGGAGACTGAGCATTCCATGCCTGCTCATTGGTGGAGACTGAGCATTACATGCTGCCTCATGGCTGCAGACTGAACATTCCATCAGCCCTCATTGGTGGAGTCTGAGCATTCCATCCTCCCTCATTGGTGGAGACTGAGCATTCCATGTTGCCTCATGCCTGCAGGCTGAACATTCCATCCTACCTCATTGGTGGAGACTGAGCATTCTATGCCTGCTCATTGGGGGGAGACTGAGCATTCCATGCTGCCTCATGGCTGCAGGCTGAACATTCCATCCTCCCTCATTGGTGGAGACTGAGCATTCCATGCTGCCTCATGGCTGCAGGCTGAACATTCCATCCTCCCTCATTGGTGGAGACTGAGCATTCCATCCTCCCTCATTGGTGGAGACTGAGCATTCCATCCTCCCTCATTGGTGGAGACTGAGCATTCCATCCTCCCTCATTGGTGGAGACTGAGCATTCCATCCTCCCTCATTGGTGGAGACTGAGCATTCCATGTTGCCTCATGCCTGCAGGCTGAACATTCCATCCTACCTCATTGGTGGAGACTGACCATTCTATGCCTGCTCATGGGGGGAGACTGAGCATTCCATGCTGCCTCATGGCTGCAGGCTGAACATTCCATCCTCCCTCATTGGTGGAGACTGAGCATTCCATGTTGCCTCATGCCTACAGGCTGAACATTCCATCCGCCCTCATTGGTGGAGACTGAGCATTCCATCCTCCCTCATTGGTGGAGACTGAGCATTCCATGCCTGCTGATGTCTGCAGGCTGAACATTGTATGTTCCCACACTGCTTGAAGCTGAACATTCCATTCTCCCTCATTGGTTGAGACTGTGCATTCCATCCTCCCTCATTGGTGGAGACTGAGCATTCCATGCCTGCTCATGGGAGGAGACTGAGCATTCCATCCTCCCTCATTGGTGGAGACTGAGCATTCCATCCTCCCTCATTGGTGGAGACTGAGCATTCCATCCTCCCTCATTGGTGGAGACTGAGCATTCCATGCCTGCTCATGGGGGGGAGACTGAGCATTCCATCCTTCCTCATTGGTGGAGACTGAGCATTCCATCCTCCCTCATTGGTGGAGACTGAGCATTCCATCCTCCCTCATTGGTGGAGACTGAGCATTCCATCCTCCCTCATTGGTGGAGACTGAGCATTCCATGCTGCCTCATGTCTGCAGACTGAACATTCCATCAGCCCTCATTGGTGGACTCTGAGCATTCCATCCTCCCTCATTGGTGGAGACTGAGCATTCCATGTTGCCTCATGCCTGCAGGCTGAACATTCCATCCTACCTCATTGGTGGAGACTGACCATTCTATGCCTGCTCTTGGGGGGAGACTGAGCATTCCATGCTGCCTCATGGCTGCAGGCTGAACATTCCATCCTCCCTCATTGGTGGAGACTGAGCATTCCTATGCCTGCTCATGGGGGGAGACTGAGCATTCCATCCTCCCTCATTGGTGGAGACTGAGCATTCCATCCTCCCTCATTGGTGGAGACTGAGCATTCCATGCCTGCTCATGGGGGGAGACTGAGCATTCCATCCTTCCTCATTGGTGGAGACTGAGCATTCCATCCTCCCTCATTGGTGGAGACTGAGCATTCCATCCTCCCTCATTGGTGGAGACTGAGCATTCCATGCTGCCTCATGTCTGCAGACTGAACATTCCATCAGCCCTCATTGGTGGACTCTGAGCATTCCATCCTCCCTCATTGGTGGAGACTGAGCATTCCATGTTGCCTCATGCCTGCAGGCTGAACATTCCATCCTACCTCATTGGTGGAGACTGACCATTCTATGCCTGCTCATTGGGGGGAGACTGAGCATTCCATGCTGCCTCATGGCTGCAGGCTGAACATTCCATCCTCCCTCATTGGTGGAGACTGAGCATTCTATGCCTGCTCATGGGGGGAGACTGAGCATTCCATCCTCCCTCATTGGTGGAGACTGAGCATTCCATCCTCCCTCATTGGTGGAGACTGAGCATTCCATCCTCCTTCATTGGTGGAGACTGAGCATTACATGCTGCCTCATGTCTGCAGACTGAACATTCCATCAGCCCTCATTGGTGGAGTCTGAGCATTCCATCCTCCCTCATTGGTGGAGACTGAGCATTCCATGTTGCCTCATGCCTGCAGGCTGAACATTCCATCCTACCTCATTGGTGGAGACTGACCATTCTATGCCTGCTCATGGGGGGAGACTGAGCATTCCATGCTGCCTCATGGCTGCAGGCTGAACATTCCATCCTCCTCATTGGTGGAGACTGAGCATTCCATGTTGCCTCATGCCTGCAGGCTGAACATTCCATCCGCCCTCATTGGTGGAGACTGAGCATTCCATCCTCCCTCATTGGTGGAGACTGAGCATTCCATGCTGCCTCATGTCTGCAGACTGAACATTCCATCAGCCCTCATTGGTGGAGTCTGAGCATTCCATTCTGCCTCATGGCTGCAGGCTGAGCATTCCATCCTACCTCATTGGTGGAGACTGAGCATTCTATGCCTGCTCATTGGGGGGAGACTGAGCATTCCATGCTGCCTCATTGGCTGGCAGGACTGAGCATTCCATCCTCCCTCATTGGTGGAGACTGAGCATTCCATCCTCCTCATTGGTGGAGACTGAGCATTCCATGCCTGCTCATGGGGGGGAGACTGAGCATTCCATCCTTCCTCATTGGTGGAGACTGAGCATTCCATCCTCCCTCATTGGTGGAGACTGAGCATTCCATCCTCCCTCATTGGTGGAGACTGAGCATTCCATGCTGCCTCATGTCTGCAGACTGAACATTCCATCAGCCCTCATTGGTGGACTCTGAGCATTCCATCCTCCCTCATTGGTGGAGACTGAGCATTCTATGCCTGCTCATGGGGGGAGACTGAGCATTCCATCCTCCCTCATTGGTGGAGACTGAGCATTCCATCCTCCCTCATTGGTGGAGACTGAGCATTCCATCCTCCCTCATTGGTGGAGACTGAGCATTCCATCCTCCCTCATTGGTGGAGACTGAGCATTCCATGCTGCCTCATGTCTGCAGACTGAACATTCCATCAGCCCTCATTGGTGGACTCTGAGCATTCCATCCTCCCTCATTGGTGGAGACTGAGCATTCCATGTTGCCTCATGCCTGCAGGCTGAACATTCCATCCTACCTCATTGGTGGAGACTGACCATTCTATGCCTGCTCTTGGGGGGGAGACTGAGCATTCCATGCTGCCTCATGGCTGCAGGCTGAACATTCCATCCTCCCTCATTGGAGGAGACTGAGCATTCTATGCCTGCTCATGGGGGGGAGACTGAGCATTCCATCCTCCCTCATTGGTGGAGACTGAGCATTCCATCCTCCCTCATTGGTGGAGACTGAGCATTCCATCCTCCTTCATTGGTGGAGACTGAGCATTACATGCTGCCTCATGTCTGCAGACTGAACATTCCATCAGCCCTCATTGGTGGACTCTGAGCATTCCATCCTCCCTCATTGGTGGAGACTGAGCATTCCATGCTGCCTCATGGCTGCAAGCTGAACATTCCATCCTCCCTCATTGGTGGAGACTGAGCATTCCATCCTCTCTCATTGGTGGAGAATGAGCATTCCATCCTCCCTCATTGGTGGAGACTGAACATTCCATGTTGCCTCATGCCTGCAGGCTGAACATTCCATCCTCCCTCATTGGTGGAGACTGAGCATTCTATGCCTGCTCATGGGGGGGAGACTGATCATTCCATCGTCCCTCATTGGTGGAGACTGAGCATTTCATCCTCTCTCATTGGTGGAGACTGAGCATTCCATCCTCCCTCATTGGTGGAGACTGAGCATTCCATCCTCCCTCATTGGTGGAGACTGAGCATTACATGCTGCCTCATGGCTGCAGACTGAACATTCCATCAGCCCTCATTGGTGGAGTCTGAGCATGCCATCCTCCCTCATTGGTGGAGACTGAGCATTCCATGTTGCCTCATGCCTGCAGGCTGAGCATTCCATCCTCCCTCATTGGTGGAGACTGAGCATTCCATCCTCTCTCATTGGTGGAGACTGAGCATTCCATCCTCCCTCATTGGTGGAGACTGAGCATTCTATGCCTGCTCATGGGGGGAGACTGAGCATTCCATCCTTCCTCATTGGTGGAGACTGAGCATTCCATCCTCCCTCATTGGTGGAGACTGAGCATTCCATCCTCACTCATTGGTGGAGACTGAGCATTCCATGCCTGCTCATAGGGAGGAGACTGAGCATTACATGCTGCCTCATGGCTACAGACTGAACATTCCATCAGCCCTCATTGGTGGAGTCTGAGCATTCCATCCTCCCTCATTGGTGGAGACTGAGCATTCCATGTTGCCTCATGCCTGCAGGCTGAACATTCCATCCTACCTCATTGGTGGAGACTGACCATTCTATGCCTGCTCATGGGGGGGAGACTGAGCATTCCATGCTGCCTCATGGCTGCAGGCTGAACATTCCATCCTTCCTCATTGGTGGAGACTGAGCATTCCATGTTGCCTCATGCCTACAGGCTGAACATTCCATCCGCCCTCATTGGTGGAGACTGGGCATTCCATCCTCCCTCATTGGTGGAGACTGAGCATTCCATGCCTGCTGATGTCTGCAGGCTGAACATTGTATGTTCCCACACTGCTTGAAGCTGAACATTCCATTCTCCCTCATTGGTTGAGACTGTGCATTCCATCCTCCCTCATTGGTGGAGACTGAGCATTCCATGCCTGCTCATGGGGAGGAGTCTGAGCATTCCATCCTCCCTCATTAGTGGAGACTGAGCATTCCATCCTCCCTCATTGGTGGAGACTGAGCATTCCATCCTCCCTCATTGGTGGAGACTCAGCATTCCATGCCTGCTCATGGGGGGGAGACTGAGCATTCCATCCTCCCTCATTGGTGGAGACTGAGCATTCCATCCTCCCTCATTGGTGGAGACTGAGCATTCCATCCTCCCTCATTGGTGGAGACTGAGCATTCCATGCTGCCTCATGTCTGCAGACTGAACATTCCATCAGCCCTCATTGGTGGACTCTGAGCATTCCATCCTCCCTCATTGGTGGAGACTGAGCATTCCATGCTGCCTCATGGCTGCAAGCTGAACATTCCATCCTCCCTCATTGGTGGAGACTGAGCATTCCATCCTCTCTCATTGGTGGAGAATGAGCATTCCATCCTCCCTCATTGGTGGAGACTGAACATTCCATGTTGCCTCATGCCTGCAGGCTGAACATTCCATCCTCCCTCATTGGTGGAGACTGAGCATTCTATGCCTGCTCATGGGGGGGAGACTGATCATTCCATCGTCCCTCATTGGTGGAGACTGAGCATTTCATCCTCTCTCATTGGTGGAGACTGAGCATTCCATCCTCCCTCATTGGTGGAGACTGAGCATTCCATCCTCCCTCATTGGTGGAGACTGAGCATTACATGCTGCCTCATGGCTGCAGACTGAACATTCCATCAGCCCTCATTGGTGGAGTCTGAGCATGCCATCCTCCCTCATTGGTGGAGACTGAGCATTCCATGTTGCCTCATGCCTGCAGGCTGAGCATTCCATCCTCCCTCATTGGTGGAGACTGAGCATTCCATCCTCTCTCATTGGTGGAGACTGAGCATTCCATCCTCCCTCATTGGTGGAGACTGAGCATTCTATGCCTGCTCATGGGGGGAGACTGAGCATTCCATCCTTCCTCATTGGTGGAGACTGAGCATTCCATCCTCCCTCATTGGTGGAGACTGAGCATTCCATCCTCACTCATTGGTGGAGACTGAGCATTCCATGCCTGCTCATAGGGAGGAGACTGAGCATTACATGCTGCCTCATGGCTACAGACTGAACATTCCATCAGCCCTCATTGGTGGAGTCTGAGCATTCCATCCTCCCTCATTGGTGGAGACTGAGCATTCCATGTTGCCTCATGCCTGCAGGCTGAACATTCCATCCTACCTCATTGGTGGAGACTGACCATTCTATGCCTGCTCATGGGGGGGAGACTGAGCATTCCATGCTGCCTCATGGCTGCAGGCTGAACATTCCATCCTTCCTCATTGGTGGAGACTGAGCATTCCATGTTGCCTCATGCCTACAGGCTGAACATTCCATCCGCCCTCATTGGTGGAGACTGGGCATTCCATCCTCCCTCATTGGTGGAGACTGAGCATTCCATGCCTGCTGATGTCTGCAGGCTGAACATTGTATGTTCCCACACTGCTTGAAGCTGAACATTCCATTCTCCCTCATTGGTTGAGACTGTGCATTCCATCCTCCCTCATTGGTGGAGACTGAGCATTCCATGCCTGCTCATGGGGAGGAGTCTGAGCATTCCATCCTCCCTCATTAGTGGAGACTGAGCATTCCATCCTCCCTCATTGGTGGAGACTGAGCATTCCATCCTCCCTCATTGGTGGAGACTCAGCATTCCATGCCTGCTCATGGGGGGGAGACTGAGCATTCCATCCTCCCTCATTGGTGGAGACTGAGCATTCCATCCTCCCTCATTGGTGGAGACTGAGCATTCCATCCTCCCTCATTGGTGGAGACTGAGCATTCCATGCTGCCTCATGTCTGCAGACTGAACATTCCATCAGCCCTCATTGGTGGAGTCTGAGCATTCCATGTTGCCTCATGCCTGCAGGCTGAACATTCCATCCTACCTCATTGGTGGAGACTGACCTTTCTATGCCTGCTCTTGGGGGGGAGACTGAGCATTCCATGCTGCCTCATGGCTGCAGGCTGAACATTCCATCCTCCCTCATTGGTGGAGACTGAGCATTCTATGCCTGCTCATGGGGGGGAGACTGAGCATTCCATCCTCCCTCATTGGTGGAGACTGAGCATTCCATCCTCCCTCATTGGTGGAGACTGAGCATTCCATGCCTGCTCATGGGGGGGAGACTGAGCATTCCATGCCTGCTCATGGGGGGGAGACTGAGCATTCCATCCTTCCTCATTGGTGGAGACTGAGCATTCCATCCTCCCTCATTGGTGGAGACTGAGCATTCCATCCTCCCTCATTGGTGGAGACTGAGCATTCCATGCTGCCTCATGTCTGCAGACTGAACATTCCATCAGCCCTCATTGGTGGAGTCTGAGCATTCCATGTTGCCTCATGCCTGCAGGCTGAACATTCCATCCTACCTCATTGGTGGAGACTGAGCATTCTATGCCTGCTCATGGGGGGAGACTGAGCATTCCATCCTCTCTCATTGGTGGAGACTGAGCATTCCATCCTCCCTCATTGGTGGAGACTGAGCATTCTATGCCTGCTCATGGGGGGAGACTGAGCATTCCATCCTTCCTCATTGGTGGAGACTGAGCATTCCATCCTCCTCATTGGTGGAGACTGAGCATTCCATCCTCACTCATTGGTGGAGACTGAGCATTCCATGCCTGCTCATAGGGAGGAGACTGAGCATTACATGCTGCCTCATGGCTACAGACTGAACATTCCATCAGCCCTCATTGGTGGAGTCTGAGCATTCCATCCTCCCTCATTGGTGGAGACTGAGCATTCCATGTTGCCTCATGCCTGCAGGCTGAACATTCCATCCTACCTCATTGGTGGAGACTGACCATTCTATGCCTGCTCATGGGGGGGAGACTGAGCATTCCATGCTGCCTCATGGCTGCAGGCTGAACATTCCATCCTTCCTCATTGGTGGAGACTGAGCATTCCATGTTGCCTCATGCCTTCAGGCTGAACATTCCATCCGCCCTCATTGGTGGAGACTGGGCATTCCATCCTCCCTCATTGGTGGAGACTGAGCATTCCATGCCTGCTGATGTCTGCAGGCTGAACATTGTATGTTCCCACACTGCTTGAAGCTGAACATTCCATTCTCCCTCATTGGTTGAGACTGTGCATTCCATCCTCCCTCATTGGTGGAGACTGAGCATTCCATGCCTGCTCATGGGGAGGAGTCTGAGCATTCCATCCTCCCTCATTAGTGGAGACTGAGCATTCCATCCTCCCTCATTGGTGGAGACTGAGCATTCCATCCTCCCTCATTGGTGGAGACTCAGCATTCCATGCCTGCTCATGGGGGGGAGACTGAGCATTCCATCCTCCCTCATTGGTGGAGACTGAGCATTCCATCCTCCCTCATTGGTGGAGACTGAGCATTCCATCCTCCCTCATTGGTGGAGACTGAGCATTCCATGCTGCCTCATGTCTGCAGACTGAACATTCCATCAGCCCTCATTGGTGGAGTCTGAGCATTCCATGTTGCCTCATGCCTGCAGGCTGAACATTCCATCCTACCTCATTGGTGGAGACTGACCTTTCTATGCCTGCTCTTGGGGGGAGACTGAGCATTCCATGCTGCCTCATGGCTGCAGGCTGAACATTCCATCCTCCCTCATTGGTGGAGACTGAGCATTCTATGCCTGCTCATGGGGGGGAGACTGAGCATTCCATCCTCCCTCATTGGTGGAGACTGAGCATTCCATCCTCCCTCATTGGTGGAGACTGAGCATTCCATGCCTGCTCATGGGGGGAGACTGAGCATTCCATGCCTGCTCATGGGGGGAGACTGAGCATTCCATCCTTCCTCATTGGTGGAGACTGAGCATTCCATCCTCCCTCATTGGTGGAGACTGAGCATTCCATCCTCCCTCATTGGTGGAGACTGAGCATTCCATGCTGCCTCATGTCTGCAGACTGAACATTCCATCAGCCCTCATTGGTGGACTCTGAGCATTCCATCCTCCCTCATTGGTGGAGACTGAGCATTCTATGCCTGCTCATGGGGGGGAGACTGAGCATTCCATCCTCCCTCATTGGTGGAGACTGAGCATTCCATCCTCCCTCATTGGTGGAGACTGAGCATTCCATCCTCCCTCATTGGTGGAGACTGAGCATTCCATGCTGCCTCATGTCTGCAGACTGAACATTCCATCAGCCCTCATTGGTGGACTCTGAGCATTCCATCCTCCCTCATTGGTGGAGACTGAGCATTCCATGTTGCCTCATGCCTGCAGGCTGAACATTCCATCCTACCTCATTGGTGGAGACTGACCATTCTATGCCTGCTCTTGGGGGGGAGACTGAGCATTCCATGCTGCCTCATGGCTGCAGGCTGAACATTCCATCCTCCCTCATTGGAGGAGACTGAGCATTCTATGCCTGCTCATGGGGGGGAGACTGAGCATTCCATCCTCCCTCATTGGTGGAGACTGAGCATTCCATCCTCCCTCATTGGTGGAGACTGAGCATTCCATCCTCCTTCATTGGTGGAGACTGAGCATTACATGCTGCCTCATGTCTGCAGACTGAACATTCCATCAGCCCTCATTGGTGGACTCTGAGCATTCCATCCTCCCTCATTGGTGGAGACTGAGCATTCCATGCTGCCTCATGGCTGCAAGCTGAACATTCCATCCTCCCTCATTGGTGGAGACTGAGCATTCCATCCTCTCTCATTGGTGGAGAATGAGCATTCCATCCTCCCTCATTGGTGGAGACTGAACATTCCATGTTGCCTCATGCCTGCAGGCTGAACATTCCATCCTCCCTCATTGGTGGAGACTGAGCATTCTATGCCTGCTCATGGGGGGAGACTGATCATTCCATCGTCCCTCATTGGTGGAGACTGAGCATTTCATCCTCTCTCATTGGTGGAGACTGAGCATTCCATCCTCCCTCATTGGTGGAGACTGAGCATTCCATCCTCCCTCATTGGTGGAGACTGAGCATTACATGCTGCCTCATGGCTGCAGACTGAACATTCCATCAGCCCTCATTGGTGGAGTCTGAGCATGCCATCCTCCCTCATTGGTGGAGACTGAGCATTCCATGTTGCCTCATGCCTGCAGGCTGAGCATTCCATCCTCCCTCATTGGTGGAGACTGAGCATTCCATCCTCTCTCATTGGTGGAGACTGAGCATTCCATCCTCCCTCATTGGTGGAGACTGAGCATTCTATGCCTGCTCATGGGGGGGAGACTGAGCATTCCATCCTTCCTCATTGGTGGAGACTGAGCATTCCATCCTCCCTCATTGGTGGAGACTGAGCATTCCATCCTCACTCATTGGTGGAGACTGAGCATTCCATGCCTGCTCATAGGGAGGAGACTGAGCATTACATGCTGCCTCATGGCTACAGACTGAACATTCCATCCTCCCTCATTGGTGGAGACTGAGCATTCTATGCCTGCTCATGGGGGGAGACTGATCATTCCATCGTCCCTCATTGGTGGAGACTGAGCATTCCATCCTCCCTCATTGGTGGAGACTGAGCATTCCATCCTCCCTCATTGGTGGAGACTGAGCATTCCATCCTCCCTCATTGGTGGAGACTGAGCATTACATGCTGCCTCATGGCTGCAGACTGAACATTCCATCAGCCCTCATTGGTGGAGTCTGAGCATTCCATCCTCCCTCATTGGTGGAGACTGAGCATTCCATGTTGCCTCATGCCTGCAGGCTGAGCATTCCATCCTCCCTCATTGGTGGAGACTGAGCATTCCATCCTCCCTCATTGGTGGAGACTGAGCATTCCATCCTCCCTCATTGGTGGAGACTGAGCATTCCATGCCTGCTCATGGGGGGAGACTGAGCATTCCATCCTCCTCATTGGTGGAGACTGAGCATTCCATCCTCCCTCATTGGTGGAGACTGAGCATTCCATCCTCACTCATTGGTGGAGACTGAGCATTCCATGCCTGCTCATTGGGGGAGACTGAGCATTACATGCTGCCTCATGGCTGCAGACTGAACATTCCATCAGCCCTCATTGGTGGAGTCTGAGCATTCCATCCTCCCTCATTGGTGGAGACTGAGCATTCCATGTTGCCTCATGCCTGCAGGCTGAACATTCCATCCTACCTCATTGGTGGAGACTGACCATTCTATGCCTGCTCATGGGGGGGAGACTGAGCATTCCATGCTGCCTCATGGCTGCAGGCTGAACATTCCATCCTTCCTCATTGGTGGAGACTGAGCATTCCATGTTGCCTCATGCCTGCAGGCTGAGCATTCCATCCTCCCTCATTGGTGGAGACTGAGCATTCCATCCTCTCTCATTGGTGGAGACTGAGCATTCCATCCTCCCTCATTGGTGGAGACTGAGCATTCTATGCCTGCTCATGGGGGGAGACTGAGCATTCCATCCTTCCTCATTGGTGGAGACTGAGCATTCCATCCTCCCTCATTGGTGGAGACTGAGCATTCCATCCTCACTCATTGGTGGAGACTGAGCATTCCATGCCTGCTCATAGGGAGGAGACTGAGCATTACATGCTGCCTCATGGCTACAGACTGAACATTCCATCAGCCCTCATTGGTGGAGTCTGAGCATTCCATCCTCCCTCATTGGTGGAGACTGAGCATTCCATGTTGCCTCATGCCTGCAGGCTGAACATTCCATCCTACCTCATTGGTGGAGACTGACCATTCTATGCCTGCTCATGGGGGGGAGACTGAGCATTCCATGCTGCCTCATGGCTGCAGGCTGAACATTCCATCCTTCCTCATTGGTGGAGACTGAGCATTCCATGTTGCCTCATGCCTACAGGCTGAACATTCCATCCGCCCTCATTGGTGGAGACTGGGCATTCCATCCTCCCTCATTGGTGGAGACTGAGCATTCCATGCCTGCTGATGTCTGCAGGCTGAACATTGTATGTTCCCACACTGCTTGAAGCTGAACATTCCATTCTCCCTCATTGGTTGAGACTGTGCATTCCATCCTCCCTCATTGGTGGAGACTGAGCATTCCATGCCTGCTCATGGGGAGGAGTCTGAGCATTCCATCCTCCCTCATTAGTGGAGACTGAGCATTCCATCCTCCCTCATTGGTGGAGACTGAGCATTCCATGCCTGCTGATGTCTGCAGGCTGAACATTGTATGTTCCCACACTGCTTGAAGCTAAACATTCCATTCTCCCTCATTGGTTGAGACTGTGCATTCCATCCTCCCTCATTGGTGGAGACTGAGCATTCCATGCCTGCTCATGGGGAGGAGACTGAGCATTCCATCCTCCCTCATTAGTGGAGACTGAGCGTTCCATCCTCCCTCATTGGTGGAGACTGAGCATTCCATCCTCCCTCATTGGTGGAGACTCAGCATTCCATGCCTGCTCATGGGTGGGAGACTGAGCATTCCATCCTTCCTCATTGGTGGAGACTGAGCATTCCATCCTCCCTCATTGGTGGAGACTGAGCATTCCATCCTCCCTCATTGGTGGAGACTGAGCATTCCATCCTCCCTCATTGGTGGAGACTGAGCATTCCATGCTGCCTCATGTCTGCAGACTGAACATTCCATCAGCCCTCATTGGTGGACTCTGAGCATTCCATCCTCCCTCATTGGTGGAGACTGAGCATTCCATGTTGCCTCATGCCTGCAGGCTGAACATTCCATCCTACCTCATTGGTGGAGACTGAACATTCTATGCCTGCTCTTGGGGGGGAGACTGAGCATTCCATGCTGCCTCATGGCTGCAGGCTGAACATTCCATCCTCCCTCATTGGTGGAGACTGAGCAT